>LPNX010861210.1:637056-717149 GCA_001517045.1 Pseudotsuga menziesii | reverse complement strand
TATTATTGATAAAATCGCCTTCAAATTTTCCTATATATCGGAGAGATTCGCCCAATTTTTATACATATAAATTTAGGGGGGGTTCTTAAAATCATCCCTGGCTTCATCATGGTCATCATCATCATCATCCTCATCATCATCATTGTCATCATCCTCATCCTCATCCTCATCATCATCATCGTCAACCTCATCACCATCATCACCCTCATCCTCATCATCATCATCATGGTCATCATCATCATCACCCTCATCTTCCTTCTTCATCAGCTTCATCATGGTCATCATCATCATCGTCAACCTCATCATCATTATCACCCTCATCCTCCTCCTCCTCCTCATTACCCTCATCCTCATCATCATCATCATGGTCATCATCATTATCATCATCATCATCATCACCCTCATCCTCATCACCATCATCATCATCCTCGTCGTCATCCTCCTCCTCCTCATCATCACCCTCATCTGCATCAACTTCATCATGGTCATCATCCTCATCCACATCATCATCATCATCATCACCCTCATCCTCCTCCTCCTCATCATCACCCTCATCCTCCTCCTCCTCCTCCTCATCATCATCATCATCACCATCCTCATCATCATCATCATCACCCTCATCCTCATGGTCATCATCATCATCATCATCATCATCATCATCATATTCATCATCCTCTTGATCATCCCCATCATTGTTCATCATCATCTTAAACATCACCCTCATCCTCATCATCATCATCACCCTCATCCTCATCATCATCAACCTCAATCCTCATTAGCATCGTTCATCACCCTCGCCCTCACCATCATCATCATCTTCATCGACTTCCTCATCCTCATCATCATCATCGTATTCATCATCCTCCTCATCATCACCATCATCCTCATCATCATCTTCATCGTCACCCTCATCCTCCTCCTCATCATCACCCTCATCCTCATCATCATCAACCTCGATCCTCATCATCATTGTCATCACCCTCGTCCTCATCATTATCATCATGGTCATCATCATCATCATCATCGTCGTCGTCGTCGTCGTCGTCATCATCATCATCATCATCATCATCATCATCCTCATCATCATCATCATAGTCATCATCCTCCTCATCATCACCCTCATCCTCATCATCATCATCATCGTCGTCTTCATCGACACCCTCATCCTCAACATCATTAGCATCCTCCTCCTCCTGCTCATCATCATCATAATCCTCATCCTCCTCCTCCTCATCATCATCACCCTCATCCTCATCGTCATCATTATAGTCATCCTCCTCCTCATCATCACCCTCATCCTCATCATCATCATCATGGTCATCATCATCACCCTCATCCTCATCCTCATCATCATATTCATCATCCTCCTCATCATCACCATCATTGTTCATCATCATCTTCATCGTCACCCTCGTCCTCATCATCATCATCACCCTCATCCTCATCATCATCAACCTCGATGCTCATCAGCATCGTTCATCACCCTCATCCTCACCATCATCATCATCTTCATTGACACCCTCCTCATCATATTCATCATCCTCCTCCTCATCACCATCATCCTCATCATCATCATCATCAACCTCGATCCTCATCATCATCTTCATTAACACCCTCACCCTCATCATCATCACCATCCTCATCATCATCATCATAATCCTCACCCTCATCCTCCTCCTCCTCATCATCACCCTCAACCTCATCATCATCATTATGGTCATCATCATCATCATCATCATCATGGTCATCATCATCATCACCACCATCATCCTCATCATCATCATCATGGTCATCATCATCACCCTCATCCTCATCATCATCAACCTCGCTGCTCATCAGCATCGTTCATCACCCTCATCCTCACCATCATCATCATCTTCATTGACACCACCATCCTCATCATCATCATCATCATCATCATAATCTTCGCCCTCATCCTCATCATCATCATCATGGTCATCGTCATCATCATCATCGTCATCATCATCACCCTCATCCTCATCATCATCATCATAGTCATCATCCTCCTCATCATCACCATCAATGCTCACTATCATCTTCATCGTCACCAGCATCCTCATCATCGTCACCATCCTTGTCATCATCATCATCATCATCACCCTCATCCCCATCATCATCATCATCATCATCATATTCATCATCCTCCTCATCATCACCATCATTGTTCACCATCATCTTCATCGTTCACCATCATCTTCATCGTCACCATCATAAATAATACTTTTTCTAATAATTATTTATATTTATTATTATATATTTGAATAATTAAATAAACATTATTATTGTCATTAATATTTTCTAAATATGTCCATGGGCTCACATTGTGACGTCGATCATCTTCATTCTAATAATAATGAACATATGTTGACTTGGTACATCAATAACATGGTATGGAACATTATGGGTATGTTACATTATGAATTTGTGATCATATCTATTATTAGGTTAGTTTATAACATGTGAATAATAAATATTCGATATAATTAAGTTCATGATATATTTTTCATATATACCATACAGAAAAACAATGTATTAACCATATTTTAAGTATATTATGTTTTATATTAATTAAATAATATAGTAATAAATATATCTAATATTATTTATTATATATTATACTTAAATAAACAATATTTTTTCTATTAATACTTTGTAGATATGTCTATGCGTGCACCCGTTACTAGCAACAACCACATTAAATTAATAATGTGTCTCGATACGCCGATAGGCGTAAATTTAGGCACATACTTTTTATATTAATGTTTTTCCCTATAGTATGTGCCTAAATTTACGCCTATCGGCGTATCCAGACACATTATTAATTTAATGTGGTTGTTGCTAGTAATATAAAATTTATCTATTTATATTATGTTATGTTGGAATATACTTGTGATGTGGTCTTGTGTTTTTGTTATGTAGTGTACAATAATTGTACACATGACATAGATATTTTTTTTTACCTTTGAAGTAATAATTTTTTTATTTTTGACTGAATAGAATTTGTAAAATATAAATAGGATAAAATATTTTAATTTTCATATTATCATATTTGTTTTAAAATTAATGATGTGTATGTTAGAAACCTATGCATATTTTTTTATATCTTAAAAAAAGGTTAAAATTCAAAAAAGAATTCAGTTAATTACAATGTGATAATAACAAAAAAAAAATTCAATTCAATTTATTTTCATGATCTCATATTTTATGGCAATAGCTCTATATTTACAAATATGTGTTTTTTTAAACTTTAAATATAATTAGCTTTAATTTAATTTTATTCAGACATATGCTGTTAATTTCATTTAATTTATACTTTAATTTTATTCATTTTCAACTCCATATGCATGTTTACCTATAATTTGTTTAATTAGTTAAACAAAAAAAAATTAGTTGTAATATTATAATGCATTATTTTACGAGTTAATAATTTTTTATAATTTGTAGCTTGTTTAATTAATTAAATAAAAGATAACTTTAGTAAAAACTTTACATTTACAACATTTTACATATTAAAAACAAACATTATATTTACATTTGAAGCATTTTTCTTTGATATATATCACATATTATTTGGAGCATTTTTTTATATACATTACATATTAAAAATAAACATTATTTTTATTGTATACATTACATATTAAAACAAATATTACATATGCAACATTTTGCATTTTTTTTTATATAGATTACATATTAAAAACAAACATTACATGTCCAATTTTTTTTTTATATATATACATTACATATTAAAAAAAACACATTTGTGTCATTTCTTTTATACATTACATTTGCAACATTTCTTGTACAACATTTTCATAATCATTTTTTTAAATATAAATTCAATTCAATTAAACATTACATATTTAAAACAAACATTACATTTACAGCATTTTCTTTTATATACATTACACATTAAAACCCCAGGAGGCTCATGCAGGAGGCTCGGTGATTTGAAAAGCAATAGTTAACTCTTTTGATATGATAGAAAACAATTTGGCTTGGGATGTGGGCAATGGGGAAGGTGTTTTGATCGGCAGGGACCCATGGATGGGCAGTTTTCAACAACACCTTCTTCCTCTTGATGTTATTTAGTTGTTAGGCCTTCAAGGGGTAGTCACACTTAATCATTTAGCTGTTCCAAGGCTCAATGAACCATGGAATCAATTATGGAGAAGGGCTGACTCCTTTGGTTTGGGGGTATGGGAGACTGTCATTATGGAACAATACCTCCGGGAACTGGTGTAGGCTAATATTATACTTTTTGATCAAGAAGATTCATTGGTGTGGGAGGCTGATCCAGCGGGAGTTTATAGTCCTAAGGCTGGGTATCTAGCTCTTAATGCAGGGTTGGATCAAAGGGAAGAAGTCTGGTGGTGGAGGCCTTTGTGGAGGCTTAAATGCCCGGCCAAAACTAAGTTGTTCATGTGGTGTGTTTTGAATAATAAGGTTCCTACGTGGGACGTTCTGCAGAAGTGCTCTTTTCAGGGTCCAGGATGGTGTGTATTATGTAAAAGGGAGCTGGAATCTACTCTGCACTTGTTTCTTACATGTTCCTGTATTCTTGATGTCTGGAAGGAAATTACCATTTTGGTTGGTTTTAACTGTCAGTGGGAAGGGGAAACTATTGGGGAAGCTTGGGAATCATGGTGGAGGAGAACAAACCAGAAACAACATAAAATTTTACCTTTGCTCGTCATTTGGGGGGTTTGGACGGCACGTAATCAGGCTATTTTCAAAGATGCCTCAAGCATCCCGGCTATTACTGGTACTCTGTCAGTGGGCTTATTCAATTCTTTTCCGAAACATATCAGGGTTGTTAGAGAACGAAGGTCATTAGCATGGGAACTAGATAGATCTATTTTGTGGGATTTCTTTGATGGGGCAGTCCAGAACAATATGTGTGGTGGTGGTGCAGTTCTTTATTTAACTGATTCTCATTTCTTTGTTATGTCTTTGGGGCTTGGGGGAGGCACAAACAATTTTGCAGAATTAATGAGTCTCAAAATGCTGCTGATGTTTGCTTTGGAGAAAGGGTGCACTGCACTTAATTTTCTTGGGGACTCTTTGAATGTTATAAACTGGATCAATCATACACAAGAGTGTAGGCATTTGAGATTAGCACACATTATATCTTCCATTCAGCAGCTCCTCCTTCGATTTGACACCTTTTCGTGCCGCCATGTATACAGGGAAAATAACCAGGAAGCGGACAAAGCCTCCAAGGAAGGGCTCCGGCTGGCAATGGGCACTTGGTTGGTGAAAGAAACAATTGAAGGCATTGTTCAGACTTTTTATCACAGGCCATTCATTGAAATTATATGAGTTGACAGTTTTTTGATGGTAAAACAGAGGCTGTTTTTAGTCGCGGGTTGATTTTTTGGTTAATATATTTACATGAACAATGATGTATAGCTGAAGCATAGCTTATTTTTTTATCAGTGTTATGCTCTTCCAGCATATATATGACAGCTGCTTTCTGTTTATCGATTTGGTCTTTTTTGATCCCGTTACAGTGGGTTCATAATACTATTGATGTTTTATACTCACTGTGTATAATCGGCTGATCGATATGAACAATGTTTTAAGAAGCATATTGATATCGCTTATTATGTTATCAGGTGTATGCTCTTCCAGCATATATATGATAGTTGTTTTCTGTTTACCGAACTGGTGTTTTTTTGATCCCATTGGCAGATCTTGAATCAACAGTGGGTTCAGAACACTATTGATGTTTTATGCTGGCTGTGTATAATCAGTTGATCGATATGATACTATATTTTGTGGAAAACTTTAATGTAATGATCTATCTAGATACTTGTGAAAAAAGCATATGTGTTTGCTTACTTTGCTTTTATATTACAGAAGACTTGGCAGTCTATCTATTGGATCCATTTTTTGGACTCTGGAATTCACCTGGATGTGAATATACTGAATGTAATTTTGATCTCGAAAGATGAATGAAATTACGCTTTTTTTTCTTGGAAAAAAAAAACCAATTTAATTATATATTTCTTAATTTAAAAATTCATATATTATGATATAAAAATATTTAATGAATATAAAAAAAACATAAAATTTATCTTTTCTATTATGTTATGTTGTAATGTACTTGTGATGTCTAGTTTTGCTTTCCCTCCTTTTCACCTTGGCCATGAAACAAAGGAAAATACGGGGAAGACTTATTTAGTGGAACAACCATTCTTTCCTTTTGACTAGGTATTTTCATAAATTATAGAGGGCCTAGTTATAGTACTAAGGGTGGCTCCCCTACACATGCACTTGTATAATTGGAAAAAGCTACAAATAAATTTTGGCTACTTAAAACTATAAGACTTAAAGTACCTACTGACATTGTAGGTGCACTTTTACTACTAACAACACATAAATTTGGGCTACGTACATCAACTGTAACAAGAACTTTACTAACTCTACAAGTGTACACATGACATAGGTATTAGTTATTTTGTTATCTTTGAAATAATATTTTTATTTTTAAGTGAATATAATGTGTAAAATATAAATAAGATAAAATACTTTAATTTTCATATTATTATATTTGATTTAAGATGGATGATGTGCATGTTGCAAATATATGTATATTTTTGTTATATGGTAAAAACAAAGTTGAAATTTTTTCTTCTAAATTTTATATTTCTATTATTTACAATGTGATAATAAGGAAGAAAATTTAAATTAAATAAATTAGAACACAAAATACTTTTAATTTCATAATCTCATATTTTATGTTAATAGCTATAGATTTAAAAATATGTGTTTTTTTATACTTAAATATAATTAGCTTTAATTTAATTTTATTCATTTATAATATGTTAATTTAATTTAATTTATACTTTAATTTTATTCATTTTGGTCTTAATTTAATTTTATTCATTTATAATGTGTTACTTTAATTTAATTTATACTTTAATTTTATTCATTTTCGACTTCATATGTTCGTTTAAGTATGATGTCTTTAATTAATTAAATAAAATAAATTTTTATTTGTAATATTATAATGCATTATTCTAAAAGTTAATAAGTTTTTATAATTTGTAGTTTATTTAATTAATTAAGTAAAAAATAGCTTTAGTAAAAACATTATTTTTACAACATTTTACATATTAGAAACAAACATTTAAAGCATTTTTTTATATACATCACATATTAAAAACAAACATTATATTTGCACCATTTTTTCTATATCCATTACATATTAAAAACAAACATTACATATGCTGCATTTCTTTTATATATATTACATATTAAATCAAACAATACAAGTGCAATATCTTTTTATATACATTACATATTAAAAACAAACATTACATACACAACATTTTTTTTATAAACATTACATATTAAAAACAAACATTACATTTACAGCATTTCTTGTACAACATTTTTGTAATTATTATTTTTAAATATAAATTTAGTTTAATTATGCTGTTTACAATTTAAAAATTCATAAAAAATTACATTAACAACATTTTTTATTATTTACATAACATTTTCAACATATTTTTTGTATATGCATTACACATTAAAAACAAATATTACATTTGCAATATTATTTTATTATATATATTGCATATTAAAAACATTACATTTACATCATTTGTTTTACAACATTTTTAATAATAGTTTTTTAAATATAAAACCAATTTGATTATATATTTATTAATTTAAAAATTTATATATTATAATATTAAAATATTTAATAAATATAAAAAAATATAAAATTTATCTCTTTGTGTTAAGTTATGTTGTGTTTCTGTTATGTCGTGTAAAATAATTGTACACATAGATACTCGTTATTTCTTTTCCCTTTGAAGCAATAAATTTTTTATTTTTAAGTGAATACAATTTGTAAAAAATAAATAAGATAAAATATTTCAATATTCATATTATCATATTTGATTTAAAATAGATGACCTGTATGTTGCAAATATATGTACATGTTTTTATATCTTAAAAAAAGTTAAAATTTAAATTGTTTTATTCAATATTTTTTATTTCAATTATTTACAATGTGATAATAACAAAAAAAAATTAAATTTAATATATTATAACATAAAATACTTAAATTTTCATGATCCCATATTTTATGTATATTGACAAATATGTGTTTTTTATACTTTAAATACAAGTAGCTTTAATTGAATTTTATTCATTTATAATGATTTAATTTAATTTATGCTTTAATTTTATTCATTTACAAGTTCATATGTTTGTTTACTTATGATTTGTTTAATTAATTAAATAAAAATAAATTTTTTATTTGTAATATATTTTTTTTAACATAAACTAAGATAAAGATGTATTAAATGGGTTGTGCATAGTCATTTAGAACAAAGGTTGATCTAAAAAACTTTTAGTCAGAAAAGACATAACTAAATTAAAACAAAGCCAAAAGTTAGGTCATCTTGAGCAGCTAGAGCTGTTACTATTCTTTAATTTTATAGAAGTAGAATAGACTCTCATGAACTGCTTATTCAAGATTATGCAAAAAACATGATCAAACCAGTTTAATTTTCTCTCCAACCGGGTGAATGTGTCTTTCTTGATCCTCCGAAGTGCTTGTGCTGGTTTATCGTGAACCTGATTTCCTTGGTCCATTAGCAATGAATTTTTATCTTCTGTCTATCTATGGTTACGTGCTCCTATGCTAGTCCTCCATATCTTACCTTGCTCATTTCCAGTCCCCGATGAATAAAGGTTGCTGCTTGTTCTCTGTCTTTCACGTTTCTGATTGAAATTTCCTACATTTCAAGGACTACCCCTTTCCCACTCAAACCAATCTTTCCCTCCACTCAAATTCAAATTTTGCGCATCATTTTCCTCTCCAAAATAATTATCCCATTCCTTTTTGAACAGAGATATAGTATAACAGAAAATTTCCTCCCAATTCAGAGTCATTGCGCAGGTAGAGAGAGAACTTGGGATGTGGTTCTTGAATTCATGATGATAACATGGAGTGGGTGCATAGAGCATTGGAGTGAGGAAGAGATCCCATGTGTTCAGGAAGAGAGCATCGGTACTGCTGATAAGTGGCAAAGAAATAAAAAAAAAATTTAAGCCAATTCGAGTTGGGAGTGACCTACGTGACCTGCCAGGGAATTGCTGAGAATGTAAAGCTTTCTGTATAAATTCTAAAGAGTAAACCGTGTCACGCCCTAGCTTACTGCAAGATAACCCATTTTGTTTCTTAGGGGATATGTTTGTAGCTTGTCTCTTCTCCATTTAAAATTATTGAACCTTGTGAGAGAGAGGCCCCCTTGTTTTCCATTATGTTTGTTTTGGTGTTGTTTTCTCTTAAAATATGATAGTATTCTGTGTTCTCAGGGAGATGAAGCTATTGGATCATGTTGCGCAGCCTTCTGCATTTTATGGATCCTATAGGATAGCCTCTTTTCATTTTGAGGATCACTTGGAGAGAATCCCCCAAGATTATCAGCCATGTGATGGATTTTGCATCTATCATCTCCAACCCTTGAAGTAGAGCTAGCCACTCAGCCTCATTATTAGTCTTGCTCCCTAATCCTGAGGAACAAGAGTTCATTATTTTTCCTCTTGGATTCAGAATAAGACCCCCTGCACCTTCCTTCCTTGGGTTGCCTTTGAGGCACCATCAAAGAATAAAGAATAATATATTTGATCTTTGATCCATCAAGAGAGATCATCATAGTTTTTTCTTATTTCCCATGATTGTCTGCTATTGTAGATTTTGTCTTAGGGGGAAATCCTCTGGAAGAAAATGCTACACCACTTGGTTACCTAAGCTAGGATATCGTCTGCATCTGGAAATCCCAATCCTCTTGTCGCTAATTTTTCAGTAGTCATCCCAATAATATTAGTAGCTATCTGATTGATAATAACCTTCTCTTCCTTGAAGATTGATCTATTCCTTGCCAACCAAATCTACTAAGATATGTTCTTAGGAATGACTTTCCACAGACGCTTTAGAATGGGATTTTTCTAGAGATTTCCTGGAAAAAGTCTATTCCAAACTATTAAAAGTTGTTCAAGAGAGTCTAGAGGTTTGAAAAAGACACAAACCTTATGCAAGATAGCCCTCTAAATTTGTATAGCGACTTTGCATTGGAGAAAGAGGTGCGTGGCTATTTCCAAGTCTGCATTACAAAGGGAACATCTCGAGGGGCCTTCTATACCTCTTTTGGTAAGATTATCTATCGTTAGGAATTTTTTGTGCATTAGCAGCCATATAAAATAGTTGACTTTTGGAATACAGTCTAGATTCCAAACCTTCTTCCAAAGATTTGCTGAAGCGGTATCCAAATTTGTTTGGAGCAGTTTGTATCCCTCTTTGACTGTATAAGTACCATTACTGCCCCACCCAGTGGATTATTTAGACCTTTTACTGATGGGGTCCATTCCATGGAGGAGGGGAAGCAAGAGGTCAGTAGCCTGTTTCACATGATCCAGAGGTTGTAGCAACTTCCAGCCAATCCATTTTCCTTTCCTAGGTGGATAGATCATATAGTGTAATGAGACCATTACCAATTGCCCAATTAGAGAGGTCCTCCATGTGAGGGAGAGAAGTCATGGGGGGGTTACCAAGAACTCTATCACCCCAAACCTTGATATTCTTACCATTACCTGGAACCTAGTAGAATTCAGAATGAATTAGCTTCGTAGAAGATTTACATAGCTTCCATATTGATGTGCCTTTCCCATCCCAAGGATGGCAAGGAACTCTGGAACGTGGCTTCCTTATATATTTTTTCCTGATGACCTCTTTCCACCAATCCCTATTTACATAACCAATTCTCCATACCAGCTTAGCTCCTAGTGCTTTATTCATCTGCTCTGGATCTCTAATTCCCAATCCCCCATTTAATTTGGGGCCTTAACCACATCCCATTTAAGAAGGTGGAATTTTTTGGATTGAACTTTGCCTCCCTGCCAGATGAAATTTTTTATTTCCATACTTATGCTGTTTGTGATCATCTTTGGGGAAAGTACGATTGAGCTGATATATATGGGGTAGGCGGACAGAAATGACTATATGAGAGAGGATTTCCCTACAATATTGAGCCAGCACGTACCAAGAGAGAGAACATTGTTGTTTATTTTTTGTATTATTGGTCTCCACATGGCCGATGAGAAAGATTTTTTAGTGATTGGTATTCCTAGGTAGTTAAAGTGCATCCAGTCGAGATTGACTTTAATGCTGAGGATTTGGGAGATATCTCTGAGGGTGTTGATGTTGTTGTGCCACCCATAGATTTGGAATTTATCTAGATTTTCCTTGCTACCCTAGGAAAGAAGGAAAAGATTGAGAGATTGTTGGAAACTCCTAGCTATCTGAGTGGATTCCCTCCCAAAAAATATGGAATCATTAGCAAAGAGTGCATGATTGATGGGTTGGATCCCTATTTTGAAGGAGAGACCAGGAATCATTCCTCCCTCAAGTAGTTTTTTGAGTCTTCTGCTCATAGAATCTGCCACTAAAATGTACAAAAACGGAGATAGAGGGAAACCTTTCCTTATCCCTCTTTTGGATTTGAGGAATTCGTAGGGTCTTTCATTAACTAGAGTTATCTAGGGTGAACTTATGCAGGCTTGAATTTGATTGACAAAGATGGGGGGGAAACCAAAATTTTCCAAAACTAGAAAGATAAAATCATGTCTTAGTCTATCAAAGGTGTTTGCCAAATCAAGTTTGATGGCTATTATAGATTCCATCTTTTTCAGACTAGAATGAATTGCTTCTTGGATTAGCAGTATGTTATCACCTATGTGATGACTGGCTATGAAGCCTCCCTGGTTTGGAGAGATTAAGAATGGGATAATAGTTTTCATCCTGAGAGATAGGACTTTGGAGAAAATTTTGTATGAGTCATTACAGAGAAATAGGTTTGAAACATTTAATAGAGGAGGGATTGGGCTCCTTGGGGATTAAGGCCAAGAAGGTGGAGTTTGTTGCACCTCCCATCCTTCCTTTGGACATCCAATAAATGAGGTGAATCAGATCTTTTTTAATGAAGTGCCAACACATTCTATAAAAATGAATTGGGAATCCATGAGGCCTAGGGAATTTGTCCGAATGGAGGGATCAAATGGCCCTCTTAATTTCTTCTTTAGAAATGGGGGCTTCTAAGGCTTCTATATCCCTAGGCTTGACTAGTTGCCGAATATCTATGACCATTTCCACCATATCCTCTTGAAGGACTTCCTCATGACTTCCTCTTCATTATTATATATATTTTCAAAAAAAACCCTTACCTCATTGATGATCTCATCGTGGTATGTGGTAGAAGTTCCATCGTCCTTTTTAAGCTCCCTTATGGTGTTCCTACATTGCCTTTCCTTGCACTGGTTTTGAAAAAAAATGTATTCTGGTCTTTGCTGATTAGCCATAGATTCCTAGACTGCAACCTTAAACTTTCCTCCTCCTACGTGAGAGTGGTTTGCAAAAGTTCTTCAAGCTCTATTTCATGGATCATTAATTCCTTTATAAATTCTCTTTGCTTGATGTTTCCTTGGAACGTTTCCATATTCTTGATTAGCTCTAGCTTTCTAATCTTGGGCTCCTGGTAGTGCTTTGTCACCCATTACTTGAGAGCAGTTTTAACACGCTTTAACTTTTGTTCCCAAATGTAGGCTGAGGAACCCAGTATAAAATAGCTCCAAGCGTTATAGATGTCAGAGACACCTTCCGATTCCATCCATAGGTGATTAAATAAAAAGGGAAGAGGTCCCAGCTTCCCCACAGAAGATAGAAGAAAGCAAATTTGTTTATGATCTGAGACAGTAGAGTAGAGAAGCTTTGATCCTGGAATGGCCAAATTCTTTAAAAAGTGAGGGCTAACCAACACCCTGTCAAGTCTGGCTACAATGTGTCCCGGTCCTATCCTTTTGTTATTCCAAGTGATTTTACCATTTTTTGGCTTGATGTCTGTTAGACCACAATAACAAATGAGGTCCTCTAGCCTCTCTCCAAATGGATAATGATTCATAAGTACATTAATCCAGGTACAGTGGAGGACTCGCTTCAAAATTGTGGAAAAACACAATCTTGGGGCTCAATTATCTAGAAAGCGGTTGTAAAATCTTTTGGACTCATTGAGGCCAAACTGGCTTGGTAGATTGGAAATGGTAGGAAGCTCTGTGTTGGGGAGGACCCATGGGTTGGTAGAAATGAGGAACACATTCTCATGGAAGGAGTGATCAGGGAAATAAGAATTAGGGGCATTTACTACCTTTATCAACTCTATCCCCCTTTACAGGAGTTCTATTGGGAATAGACTTGGATTCGGGCTATTGAGATGGGACTTCTAGATAGGGAATGTAGGGCTTTGGGAGGATATCTTGAGGTGGTGGAACATGCACATATAAAGCTTCGAGATTGGGAGGATGTTATCATTTAGGAGAGAGATTAGTCTGGGAAATACACACCTAAGGCAGGATACCTGCTTCTCAGTGCAGAAGGTCTAAACAGGGCTGAGGTTTGGCGGTGGAAATATCTTTGGAAGATCAAGTTCCCTCCAAAATGCAGATTATTTATGTGGTGCGTTATTGAGAATAAGGCACCTTTCTTGGAAAATTTGCAAAAACGATCCTTTCAAGGACCTGGTTGGTGCTCATTGTATAAAAATGTAGGGGAATCGGCAAGCCATCTCTTTTTACAATGCATTTACATTAGAGAGGTTTGGAGAGAATGTTCTATAACACACCTCTTATACCTCAATGCCATTATCCACGCAAAAGGGGTAAGATTTTGTTTTTTTTTCTTTTTTGTTTTGTTTCACTGTTACTACAAAATGAGTTAATCATGTTAGTGTCTGATTTTAAATGGCATTTTAATGAAGCATGTCCAATCAAAATTTAATAATGTCATGGCTACATGCATTGTAAAACAATCATTTGACAATTTACATCCATTCTCCACATCAGAACCAAAGCATGTAGCTTACAACCAATTTACTAGGGTTTCTATTGATAATATAACCAAACATGTATATTATGCTTTTTAGTATTCACATGATTATGTAATCCCCTCAATGGTGGAATACTTAGGTGTAACAATTAATCTGTCGTTTTATATCATGCTCGATTTTTCCATTAACCACACTGTTACTTACATCAACTAACATCTGGGTCTCTTAAGGAATTAAAAATCACTATTTACCTAGTTAATCTTATCCACAAGGTATTCATCGACAAGATACTCAATTATACTACTTCCATAGCATATCTTAAAATCTCCCATCAACATTTTGCTCGTTATCTTAGCGTAACTCCAATACATTACCATTTTTGCCTTAGGATGCGTGGTACACAAGTATTTCATCTTCAAGGAGTCTTTGTGTGTGTTCTAGTGTGCAGACAAAAGTAATTGATGCAACCATACTTTCCTTGATTATTACTATCCAAATTAAAATCAGTTCATAAGGTTATAGTGCAATAAGTTAAATACACCAGCAATACGAGGAAAAGAAAAAAACATTTAGACACCAAAACAAGAGAGACGCCAAAACATTTAAGCACAAAAAAGAGAGCGACACAAATATATGTGGTTCACCCAAATCCCATGGGTTATTTCCACCAAAAGATCACATCTTGTGACATTTATTTCATTAAAAAATTACAACGTGCACAACATTTGCCATTCATTTTATGTTTTCCTCATAGTTTTACCCCAGGGTATCTCTGGACTACTCACTGAGATCAGGCTATGACAAGGTCTTCCTAACAAAATTTTAATATTCCATATTCCAAGGTATTTTTTGTAGGTGAGAATGATTTTTGACAGATAGTTATGCTCATAATGTGGCTGGGATGAAAACCATCTTTTCTTTTCTGCATCGGTCACAGTTGCTGTTATCAAAGCTGGGTGAATGTGAAACATGTTAGCATGGTGAACACTAGAGGAACCAACAATATTAGAGCCTAACTGGACGTTTATGAAGAATGGTGATTACTGGAAAATCCAGCAGTATTAGACCCTAGCTAAGAACGCTCATGAGGTATGCATATGGAATTGGAAGAGGCGGGAGGTGACTGAGTGGAGGTAAGTAGTTCTGTTAAAACCTCCTCCATAATCCTCTTAAAAGCTCCAAGTAGGGCTCATGTCTAGTACACTTTCCTTTTGATGCGATATCCTTTTTAAAGCTGTTCCAGCCACGAGCCAATTACTCCAAATCTATCCCATGTAAAGGGATACCATGTGTGTAAATGTCTCAACCACATAAAGGGATATCCGATGTTCGTGTGCAAAAGGAAGGAGTATATAGGTCAACTCCTTCAAAGGCTTATCACTTGTGATTTCTGGCTGCTTTTGCTAGTTCAACAAATTTTTTGATAAATTTCCAAAAGGCTTAAAACTTTATATATAATACATTCTAAATCCCATAAACTACTCTAGATGCATTTCTATGATCAAATTTCATCATCGCCAGAATCAATTAGTTTATTGCTACTTTGAGAAATTGACAATCCTCAATTAAAAGACCTACTTCTGAATATCAAAGGACCCCTTCCTATAACATGTTTATATCATCGAGGGAAGAATGTGAACTTTCGGCTTACTAATTCTGTTTAGCTCATCTTGTTATTGTATAAGCCATAGGAAAATACACATTACAAGAAACAACTCATGTGTTTTCACCAATTTATTTATTTTACAGTACCATGAGAAAACAGACTTTACCTAAATTTCTCTATTGAACCCAAACATGCACATACACGTATCTCTAGAAGAAAACCCAAATCCATTAGAAGCCGACATCAGTCCGGATCTATCATGTGAGTTTAGAAACAAGAGAAGCCCATCCCATTCTATGGTTTCAACCCAAGACTCGATAATGCATCGAATCGAGGTTAACACAGCAAGCATTTTTTTTGGTTTACCGAGTACATGGGTTGAGGGTTGAAATATTAAACTTATCTCAATATATTACTAGGCTATCAAGACAAATAGCGATCAAGCCAATATTACTGAGCGATCAAACCAAGTAAAGCAACTAACATTCAAGTTCGAGGGTTTAAAGTGCTAATACCCAAGTCGTAGCTGAATGTTCTCAACCAGGAAGCGCGCGCAGTGTTGGAAGGTGCAAACACTCCGATTTGTAGCTGATAAGGAAAAACGCATACCTAGGTTCCAATCTTAGGTGAGGTTCGATGATGGAGACATGCACGATCAAAAGAATCACCCTCGCTCTCAGTAAAAAGATGTCTGAACCACGCTCATGTCCATCTTCAACTTTCGAACTCCAGTGGCCACTGGAACTAGGAAATTGTAGACCCATAATTATCCTCTCTCAAGTGCATTCCCTCTATAATTGTGAGGTGCCCTCCCCTATTTCCGATCTGGAGGATGATCTGATCCTCTTGTCTAATTAAAAAAGAAAACCCTTGACAGAGATCTCGTTTGGAGGCTTTTTTTAAGGATGATGGTGACTTGGAGCTGAGGCAATAAATCGAATCCCTTCATTAGAGTTAAGATCCTATTCAAGCATATCTTATTCAAAGAATAATGGAGGGTTGGGAACCGGCTGCAAAATAGCCACCACGAAGTCGCACAACTTACAGGAGTCTACCGTTCACCTCGAAAACCCAGCATCTGAAGTAGAGTTGGTTATTTTACTTTTGCATCCCCCCCTTAGGAACTACCTCCAAACCCTATAAATAACAATAATGGGGACAATTTTTTTCCACTATGCACTAAGTCCCCACTAGTCAAGGCAGTAAATCTGCCACTAGTTTTGCTGAGACAGGCCTCTCTTATTTTCACTGTCAAGAATTCAGTTGGAGACACGCGTTTAGCCTACACGACTCTTTTCACCTTACAAACATTTATTTAATTTCCTCAAACCAAGGCAGAACTCCCGCCACTAAATTTGCCGAGGAGAATTTCCCTAATATCAAGCCTAAGATCAGCCTCCTTCATGGAGAGGAGATTCATTTCAGTGTTGAATGCATGTTATGCATCTCATTTACACACACACATAGGAATTCTTAAAACTATATATATATATATATATATATATATATATATATCTAAGTACGTATTGCTTTATCCAATTTAACCCATGGATAATATATATATGTGTGTGTTATTTGCACATATTATATTTGTGATATATCTGGTTTTTTTTAACTCGTTTTAATGTGCTCTTACCAGAATTGGGGATTATGAAAACCCACCAATAAACATCATAGCGAGCTTCCTTATGCCACAACATTTAGGTCATGAAGAACTAGGTCTCCTAGGCATTTGTCAACCACTAGTCTCTCCTCCTAGTGGACTCGATTGTCCGAATGAAGCTGTACTCAAGTCTTAAGCCTCCCAAGTCCATGAATTAGGAAATCATGTGTAAGGTTCTGCTGGTGGGGCCTTGGCCTTAAGCTCCTCACGAGAGAATAAATACATTCAACAATTACAAAATATTCAGAGGCATTAAAGAGGGATATTACATCCTCCCCCTCTTAAGATAACACCGTCCTCGATGTTCCAGCGTTTTCTTTGACCAACTTTCCTTCTTCTATTTGGTCATTTTTTATTCTTTTCATCTCTTCATTCTAAACCTCGGAGATATTTCGGTACTTCTTAAGTCCCTATTGTACAAGACCTACATTTCCCTGCAACAAGTTTAGGACTAGCCCAATTTTCTTTAGTACATCATGTCCAAGATTATAATTCAACTTAAAACATAAACCATAGCTACTTTTGCATTGTGACAATCTGCAATTTTCTACTTTCAATTGGTGTCATAATACACAATCATTTTCATAATGCAATTTATCCATTAAATAAACATAATTACTACCCTTTGGGTGTTGGTTTTATTTCCAGCCTTTGGATAGTCATGTCATTCTCGACGTGAGGAAATCCTTCCTTCACATTACACATTAAGCATGTAACAGTCTAATTACTTGGAAATTCGTTAACATGTTTTTCATTCATTATGTTTTCCAAACTCTCCCTTGAGTTTCTTTCCATTCTTATGTGGACTTACAACAATTTCTGAGGTTACTCTCCATTTTAACCCCTGTTTAAAATTTTTCCCCTCGGTGACATCAAACAACGTCCTGTCTTCCAGATGTCTAATTTTTGCCTACGTCTTTTTTCCACACCATATGCCTAACACCAATGTGCTCATGCGGAAATCACTTGCCCAACACCATTGTGCTCCTATGCATATATGACTAACACCAATGTGCTCACGTAGAAATCACTTGCCTAACACCATGGTTCTCCCATAGCATTCAAATCATTGTTCGTATCTAGTATAAATTTTAACTTTGACTATTTGCAATGCACTCTCCTTGGTGCTTATGACTTTACTGTCATTGTTCGTGAATCGGCCACATGATTAGTCAAAGCATCTATCAATAACCCATATTTTTTAATTAATCATTTAATAACCTTGTAAATCATCTAGAAACATTACTCCTTACTCATTTCTGAGTAATTGAGTGCAACTTGCATACGCTCACGGATTTATATACCATAATGTAAGTCGATTGTAGCAATGGTCATAATCTTGGTCAAGCCTGCAATGTCAGTATGTAAACAACATCATCCACAGTTAATCCTTGGTTATAAAACCTCGAGATTTGACAATTATAACAAGTAAAACATCACCCATACTTAACCTCATTATTTACAGTAGAAAATATTTTTCTAACAGTGAACCTCGACTGATAATGTTCCTAGCATATCCTGTAATGTTAGCATATAACATTATACAACATTCATTCACTCACTTATTTTCAATATCAATATCTTTAGACATCCCGACTCATCTATTATTTGGATAATTACTAGGGATATTCCAACTGTATACCTCGTTCATCAGTGGCAGTGCTAAGGACATGGAAATTCCAATAACATCCGTAATCCAAAGTAAACAAAGTAGACTGTTATCATAATTTCCTACCTCAATTACTTATGCCATGTCTTACCACTATTCTAGTTCATCAAAATGGGAGCCTTCATATAGGTGTACTCCTTCTGCACGACCAGAAATATTAGGCACAACACATCATGCTATTTACCTTAGCTGTATTGTGGTCCAAGTTCATAAGCGGTCTAGTTTTTCTTTTCCTTTTCTTGAAGAAATATTGTTGTCGTTTTTCATGGAAATGTATAAAGAGATCAACCATGCCAATGAAAATGTATAGATAGTTCAATAGTCTTTAAGTGCCTACCTAATTTTTTTGCACACTAATGATTATATGTAAAGGGTACATTATAACACTGCTATATTGTACTAACTTGAATTCTCTTCCTAACAATTCTGAAATTCAAGTCCTAACTTTACTTAGCATATATTTTGTACGCTAATGGAATTCAACATTCACACGTTAATTCAGCAACTTCTGATAAAGAAGTTAACATTACTTTCTAAGAATTTTTGTTACACATAGGTTCAGAAAACAGATAACATTTGCTGCTCTCATCATTTAATTATTAGGTGTAACGACTAACCATTTTTATTAGTTCACGGTAGCGAGGTTAAAATAATACAATTCTTCTTTATGACATATTCATTTAGGACCCAAGGTCGTAGTCTAGTTATGTGCGTACATAGAGGTGAAAGAGTTCTGTTCAACACTAATGGACCCACTGTTGAGGACCATTACTTCCTCCTATCTTTGATCTAAATGCTCAATTAATAAATTTACTTTGGATATAATCAATCATGCACCTCAACCAAATTACCCTATTACGAACATCTACATGCAATTGGAGTCATTCGTCTAACATGTACCAATGTATCCATATGATTTGGGTGCAATTACTCGTTTCGTGGTTTACATGAAATTCCAATTTAAAGAGGTTTTTTTTCTATTTTACATAATGTTAGTATTGAAAGCTTTTTACACCTCCAACATTTATTTAATACAAGTTGTATTTTGTACAATCTTGAGAGCACAATATATATCTTTAGCATAGCTACCACTATTACTTACCCTTGTGCTTAAATCATTTTTACTATATATGATAGTTTGCGGCAAATTTTTTTGAGAGTTTTCAAGGGTAATACAGTTACTCCTAATCCTCAACTTATCAAGTTCCCTTTTAATAGCTATTTTTCTATCCTCAGGTAAGTTATGTATGTATGTTTACATATACACATATATATAACCATATTCCCTCACGTAATGATACTTCTAAGCCTTAGGAGTATACTCTCCTTAGTCGCTTATGTTTATTTATTACCAATAATGAACCCTAACTTAGGTCCAGAGGACTTATAATCAATACTCAATTCTCATTAGGTTTTCTAGCAGTCCTACATTCCAATTGGTAATTAGGTAACCCTTTCAAATGCTACTTTTTAATAACACTATTCACTGTGTTTTACAATGTAACCTATCACAATTCTAAGAATCATACATCATGTCATTAACAACAATTAAACTCCCACATTACTATTATAGTAGAGACTACTATAGTACTTTCATCGACGAGGAGTTTGTCTAAGAAGACTCTTAAACTTTACCAATAATTTACTTGTGCAATTTAAGTAAAGACGAAACAATCGTATTAACCATTCATAAACCTTTTCAAAATAAAATCCAGGAACTAACAAGAAACCTATGCACTTATTTCATCGGCCTAACGTGGAAGTGGAAAAAGTAATGGCCATATTTATTGTGATCTTGAGAAGATGTTCCTCCTTCTCCTGCACAACTACAAGGTCAATAAACATTTGTGTTTGGTATAACTTAAGGTACGTAGATTACCGAACAATGTGAACTTGTTGATTTTATGTTATCACAGAGCAAAAACTCAATGATTAGTTCCTAAAACGAAATAAGCGGAAGCATTTTGAGCCCAAATAGGCCCAAGCTTTTCATCTCTCGCTCTGATACCACCTATAACATACCTCTTATACCTCAATGCCATTATCCACGCAAAAAGGTAAGATTTTGTTTTTTTTTGTTTTTTTTGTTTCACTGTTACTACAAAATGAGTCAATCATGTCAGTGTCTGATTTTACATGGCATTTTAATGAAGCATGTCCAATCAAAATATCATAATGTCACGACTACACACATTGTAAAACAATCGTTTGACAATTTACATCCATTCTCCACATCAGAACCAAAACATGTAGTTTACAACCAATTTACTAGGGTTTCTATTGATAAGATAAACAAACATGTATATTATGCTTTCTAGTATTCACATGATTATGTAATCCCCTCAATGGCGGAATACTTAGGTGTAACAATTAATCTCTCGTTTTATATCATGCTCGATTTTTCTTTTAACCACATTGTTACTTACATCAACTAACATATAGGTCTCTTAAAGAATTAAAAATCACTATTTACCTAGTTAATCTTAGCCACAAGGTATTCATCGACAAGATACTCAATTATACTACTTCCATAGCATATCTTAAAATCTCCCATTAACATTTTGCTCGTTATCTTAGCGTAACTCCAATACATTACCATTTTTGTCTTAGGATGCGTGGTACACAAGTATTTCACCTTCAAGGAGTTTTTGTGTGTGTTCTAGTGAGCAGAAAAAAGTAATTGATGCAACCATACTTTCCTTGATCATTACTGTCCAAATTAAAATCAGTTCATAAGGTTATAGTGCAATAAGTTAAATACACCAGCAATATGAGAAAAAGAAAAAAAACATTTAGACACCAAATCAAAAGAGATGCAAAAAACATTTAAGCACAGACAACATAGCCACACAAATATACGTGGATCACCCAAATCCCATGGGTTACGCCCACCAAACGGTCACATCCTCTCACATTTATTTCATTAAAAGATTACAATGCGCACAACATCGTGCCATTCATTTTCTGTTTTTCTCATAGTTTTGCCCCATGGCATCTCTGGACTAATCACTGCAGAGATCAAGATATGACAAGATATCTATCACTGCTAACAAGCTCTTCCTAACAAAACTTGAATATTCCATATTCCATATTCCAAGGTCTTTCCTGTAGGTGAGAATGGTTTCTGACAGATAGTTATGCTCATAATGTGGCCGGGCATGAAAACCATATTTTCTTTTCTGCATTGGTTATAGTTGCTGTTATCAAAGCTGGGTGAATGTGAAACATGTTAGCATGGTGAACACTGGAGGAACCATCAATATTAGAGCCTAGCTGGACGTTTATGAAGAATGGTGATTACTGGAAAATCTAGCAGTATTAGACCCTAGCTAGGAATTCTCATGAGGTATGCAGATGGACTTGGAAAAGGCGGGAGGTGACTGAGTGGAGGTAAGTAGTTCTGTTAAAACCTCCTCCATAATCCTCTTAGGGCTCATGTCTAGTACACTTTCCTTTTGATGCGATATCCTTTTTAAAGCTGCTCCAGCCACCAGCCAATTACTCCAAATCTATCCCACGTAAAGGGATACCATGTGTGTAAATGTCTAACCCGCATAAAGGGATATCCGATGTTCATGTGTAAAAGGAAGTAGTATATAGGTCAACTCCTTCAAAGGCTTATCGCTTGTGAGTTCTGGCTGCTTTTGCTAGTTCAACAATTTTTTTGATAAATTGACAGAAGGCTTAAAACTTTATATATAATACATTCTAAATCCCATAAACTACTCCAGATGCATTTCTATGATCAAATTTCATCATCGCCAAAATCAATTAGTTTATGGCTACTTTGAGAAATTGACAATCCTCAATTAAAAGACCTACTTCTGAATATCAAAGGACCCCTTCCTATAAAAGGTTTATATCATGGAGAGAAGAATCCGAACTTTGGGCTTACTAATTCTGTTTAACTCATCTTATTATTGTATAAGCCATAGGAAAATACACATTACAAGAAACAACTCATGCCGTTTTACCAATTTATTTATTTTAGGCTACCATGAGAACACAGACTTTACCTAAATTTCTCTATTGAACCCAAACATGCACATACGAGTATCTCTAAAAGAAAACCCAAATCCCAAACAGGCTTGAAACATCCATTAGAAGCCGACATCAGTCCGGATCTATCATGCTAGTTTAGAAACAAGAGTAGCCCATCCCATTATGTGGTTTCAACCCAGGACTCCATAATGCATCGAATCGAGGTTAACACAGCAAGCATTTTTTTTGGTTTACCGATTACATGGGTTGAGGGCTGAAATCTTAAACTTAGCTCAGTGTATTACTAGGCTATCAAACCAAATAGAAATCAAGCCAATATTACTGAGCGATCAAACCAAATAAAGCAACTAACATTCAAGTTCAAGGGTTTAAAGTGCTAATACCTAGGTCGCAGCTGAATGTTCTCAACCAGGAAGCACACACAGTGTTGGAAGGTGTGCCAACACTCCGATTTGCAGCTGACAAGGAAAAACGCATACCCAAGTGCTGATCTTAGGCGAGGTTTGGTGATGGAGACTGCCACGATCAAAAGAATCAGCCTCGCTCTCAGTAAAAATATTTCTGAACCACTCTCACTTCCATCTTCACCTTTCAAACTCCAGCAGCCACAGGAACTAGGAAATTGCACACCCATAATTATCCTCTCTCAAGTGCATTCCCTCTCTGATCATGAGGTGCCCTCCCCTATCGTCGATCTGGAGGATGAGTTGATCCTCTTATCTAATTAAAAAAGAAAACCCTTGACAGAGATCTCGTTTGCAGGCTTTTCTAAGGATGATGGCGACTTGGAGCTGAGGCAATAAATCTAATTCCTTCATTAGAGCCAAGATCCTATTCAAGCATATCCTGTTTGGAGAAGAACGGAGGGTTGGTAACCGGCTGCAAAACAGCCACCACGAAGTCGCACAACTTACAGGAGTTTACCGTGCACCTGGAAAACCCAGCATCCGAAGTAGAGCTGGTTATTTTACTTTTGGATTCCCCCTTAGGAACTACCTCCAAACCCTATAAATAACAAAAATGGGGACGGTTTTTTTCAAGTGTGCGCCAAGTCCCCACTAGTCGAGGCAGTAAATCTGCCACTAGTTTTGTTGAGACAGGCCTCTCTTAATTTCACTGTCAAGAATTCAGCTGGAGACACGCGTTCAACCTGCACCAGTCTTTTCCTTACAAACATTTATTTAGTTTCCTCAAACCAAGGAAGAACACCTGCCACTAAATTTGCCTAGTAGAATTTCCCTAATATCAGGCCCAAGATCAGCCTCCTTCATGCTGAGGAGATTCCTTTCAATGCCGAATGCATGTTTTGCATCTCATTTATACACACATATATATAGGACTTGTTAAAACTATATGAATATATGTATATTCATATATATATCTAAGTACGTATTGCTTTATCCAATTTAACCCATGGATAATATATATTATCTATATATATTTATATGTTATTTGCACATATTATATTTGTGATATATGTGTTTTTTTTACTGGTTTTAATGTCGCTCTTACCTAAATTGGAGACTATGAAAACCCACCAATAAACATCATAGTGAGATTCTTTATGCCACAACATTTAGGTCATGAAGAACTAGGTCCCCTAGGCATTTGTCAACCACTAGTCTCTCCTCCTAGTGGATGTCTGAATGAAGCTATACTCAAGTCTTAAGCCTCACAAGTCCATGACTTATGAAATAGTGTGTAAGGTTCTACTGGTGGGGCCTTGGCATTGAGCTCCTCACCAAAAAATAAATACATTCAACAATTACAAAATATTGAGAGGCATTAAAGAGGGATATTACATGTTCCAAGATTTTTAGTACCATGTGCATTTCGGAGGGGTTAAGCATTGTGCAGGCCTAGGGAAATTGGAGAAGAAATATCTCGTCTGAGAATATGAAAGCCCTCCCCATGCTAGTTATTTGGGGCATTTGGTTAGCCCGTAACAACATGATTTTTGCTGATAAGTGCTGTACCCAAGTGATCACGACCAATCTAGCTGGTGGGATTCACTCTACCTTCCCACAACACATTAGAGTGGATATTCAGAGGACTTTCTTAGAGGCTGAAATTGATAAATCAGCTCCATGGGGTTTCTTTGATGGAGCCTCACAAGAAAATATTTGTGGGGTAGGTGCAATTCTACATCTTAGGGAGGGACACACTTATGTTATGTTGATGGGACTCGGTGATGAGAGTAACAACTATGTTGAGATCCTCAGCTTAAAACTCCTCCTCATCTTTGCAGCAAAGAAAGGGTGTCAGACGCTCAATGTTTTTGGTGATTCTATGAATGTGATAAATTGGACTATGGGGTTCAAATCTATAGGAACTTACAACTATCAAATATTTTAGAATCCATTTAAGATATCATTGGATATTTTGACTCTTTTGCTTGCCGACATGTATATAGGGAGATTAACAGGAGGCAGACAAGGCCTCTTCCTTTGACAATGGGTCAATGGAAGATTTGTGAACTTGTTGATGGGGTTTCTCATGAGTACTATCATAGGCCTTTCATAGAAAGGGATGAATAGTGGATACTGTCTATTTACTTTTGGTTGTGCATCTTTGTTTTTGGCGGCATCCTACCGGTATATATTTGGACTGTGCTTGGTATTTTTTTGTATATGTGACAGGACTGTTTTGAACTATATGTTGTTTTTTGTGAAAGGACTGTTTTGAACAAGTGGGAAGCAGGGACTGTTTTTTGTCCCTTTTATTGTTGAACTCTATTTTTTGGACCTCTATGGTACCTACTAAGTACACAAGTCGTGTATCTACAAATTGTAATTTTGTTCTCAAAGGAAGTAATGAAATTATGCTTTTTTTCCAAGGAAAACATTTTTTTAAGGAAGAAAAACATTTTTTTTATATACATCACATATTAAAAACATACATTATATTTGCAGCTTTGTTTTTTATATACATTATATATTAAAAACAAACATTACATATGCAACATTTTTTTTATATGCATTACATATTAAAACAAACATTATATTTGCAGCATTTTTTTTATATACATTACATATTAAAAACAAACACATTTGTATCATTTGTTTTATATACATTACATATTAAAAATAAATGTTTTCATTTACAACATTTTAATAATCATTTTTTCTTAATATAAAAGCAATTCAATTATACATTTCACAATTTAAAAATCATAAAACATTACATCTAGGACGTCTTTTTTTATATATACATTACATATTTCAAACAAACATTACATTTGCAAGCAAATTTTTTTATATACATTACACACTAAAAACAAGCATTACAACTGTAACATTTTATTATTACATATTACATATAAAAAACAAAAATTGCATTTACATTATTTGTTTCACAACATTTTTAATAATAATTTTTTTTAATATAAAACCAATTTGATTATATATTTCTCAATTTAAAAAATACTATATTATAATATAAAATTTATCTATTTATATTATGTTATGTTGTAATGTACTTGTGATGACGTGTTGTGTTTTTGTTATGTCGTGTACAATAATTGTACACATGACAAAGATATTTTTTTTTTACCTTTGAAGTAATAATTTTTTTTATTTTTAAGTGAATACAATTTGTAAAATATAAATTAGATAAAATATGTCAATTACAAAGTGAATACAATTTAAGTGAGTACAAATTGTAAAATACAAATTAGATAAAATATATGTATATTTTTTATATCTTAAAAAAAGGGTTAAAATTTAATTTAATTTTTAGTTAATTACAAAGTGATAATAACAAAAAAAAATCAATTCAATATATTACAAAATAAAATACTTTTATTTTCATGATCTCATATTTTATGTCAATAGCTGTATATTTACAATAATGTGTTTTTTTAAACTTTAAATATAATTAGCTTTAATTTAATTTTATTCATTTATAGTGTGTTAATTTAATTTAATTTTACTTTAATTTTATTCATTTTCAACTATATAGGTATGTTTACCTATGATTTGTTTAATTAATTAAATAAAAAAAGTTTTTAGTTGTAATATTATAGTGCATTATTTTATAATTTAATAAATTTTTATAATTTGTAGTTTGTTTAATTAATTAAATAAAGATAACTTTAGTAAAAACATTACATTTACAACATTTTACATATTAAAAACAAACATTACATTTATATTTGAAGCATTTTTCTCATCGACAACCCTGTTACAAGTAGGGTAAGAACCCAAACGTTGAACACAGGGCTTACCAAATTAGAGCCACAGCATTCGAAGACAGCCGACATTGTTCTCTTCATGATTTTCAAGTGGAGTCTCGAGTTCGTGTAAGGAGTATACAATACAGAGTGTTATTTACAAAACTCTTAAAACATTGTAAACCCTACTGTAAAAACAACTATTTTGTAAATTCTTCTATGTTGAAAATAACACTTAATTACCTTAATAAGAATGTCGAACAGTCTAGTGGAGAAACTATCATTAACTGCAATCTACACATACGAATCTCCAAACCCTGCGACGATAGGGAAGCACAACCAACAACAAGCAAAGCTTACCTTATCACCACAGTGACAGACCGCGAGGAAGCACAATGGAGCTACAGACATGCTGCAAGAAAGTGCAAAGCAAAACCAATAAACTCTCATAGAAATATGAACCCATAGTTATGGAGTTTGGCATCAAGACCCAACACTAAAGACTACTGCAACATTAACCCCAGACTCAGAGCAAATTGGAATAGGAAGGAACTCATGGCTGCCATGAGACCTTGTAGAGCAGCTCGAAGGCCAGCGTGAACTGTGAAGGGAAAATGACAAAGGGTTAGGGTTGCAATGAAATTATATCTCCAATAAATGGGCAGGAGGTGACCACGTGCCCACAAGAAAATCAAAACATGCATGGGTTGAGTTCTATAGTTCACCTGCATTCCAATATTTCCAATTATTCAAACAATGATTTGTTATCAAACTTACATAAGCTATAATGTTTGCATATATGAATATCCCATCATTAATCATATGTCAAATTATTGTAATATTGAAAGCTCGATATTGGCATTTGGATAAACCACAATATGTTAACGTTGACCTAGTGAAAGGTGTGATCGCTTAATCATTTGGTTAATCCTAAAATCAATCATGTATAGAATCTTTTAAACTATAGTAAGCTTATATGCTAGAAAATCAATGTTAAATTTGCATGTTTTATAATCCTTTAAAACCAAAAAATCAAGTGGTGATAAATTATAGAGTTGAATAACATAGTAAAAAGTATCATCATGAATTCTTCTACAAGTTCAACTTTGGTTTAGACTTGCTTAGAAACCTTTGAACTATTATAGTTATATATGCTTGTAAAACAATATTGGATATGCATGGTTTATAAAACAAACTTATCACTCTTAATCCAATCAGCTTGGCGTGGTTTTAATTTATGAAATTGAATAGAGTTGAATGGCTTAGCATTAGAATTATCAACATAACTTTACCAAGTTCGATGTTGATTAAAAACTTTCATAGACACTAGGTACTTCACAACTTGACAATGCTGGAAGTTTACCTTATTGTGTATGTTAGAGTAGTTAGTTTTGTAAGTATACAAGATAACCTGTATTTCTTATAAGGTAAAATTTTGATCTACCATAATAGCTAATGTAGACATGGATTTAATATAAGGAAGTCGTTATAGTAACAATAAGAATTACAATGGAATAACTTTACTCAAGTCTATAATCACTGAGAACAACATTGATTGACTTAGGTTTAAGAAGTGAAGATAAACATTACTCCATGTGAACGATGCAGTGATTTTACACTATTCAAGCTTATATTATCAAGGAGTTTTATGGGCAGTAAGTTTCCCTACAGAATGTAAATATCGATCAGCTTGGTACTCAAGTAAATAATATGATAATGTATATGATACAAAAGTACATGCAGTACGACTTTGACAAGGAAGCTAATAACCAGTTAAATGAGCAACTGATTTGTACAAATAAGTAATAGGTTGATACTTACTATACTAGTAAGTTAAAAAGGTAATCAAATTTATATTCTAATGAGAATCTTACTATCAGTATTGATAGAAGCTCTTCTATGTGTAATATCCAATAGTACAATAAGTATAACAATTGCAAGATAAGCATGATAAAATATAATTTAACATGCGACAAAGAATACAAGATTACAGTCACATTAAGTATCGTTGGTGTTGCTAAGTTTAATAAAGAAAGAAACTTTTTTATTTTGAACTTTGCTTACAAGAAAAACTAGAGAAAACCATCTATTTTACCTCATTGATGTTGCTCATAATTTATCAACTTATTTTCTAAGCATATTAATTGCAAATAGAAACACTTCTTGATACTTTATGAATTTAAAACATCTACTTGTTCGAGCATACCTGTAAACCTGTAAAAACCAGTAATCTTTCTACATTAGCATAAATGCTAAGTAATCCCAGGATTCAAAGTTAGATTCCACCTACTTGCCATAAAGTAGACTCATTAGTAAGTTGAAAGAAAATTGTATGCAAATACACATTCCTTATGTTACGAAAAGGAAACTCCTTAGTTAAAGTAATTTAAAAAAGTGTAATATTAATATTTAGGCTGTTTCATTTTCCGCTAACCATTAGCTGTTAGTAAACCGATTATTCAACATTTTATGTTATCTCAAAATTTTAAATTTTTGTGAAAAATTGGGGTTTTGACACTTATCAATATTATACTAAAAATCGAGATTTGAATTGTGAAAATAGCAAAGTAGCATCAATGGAAGAAAAAAATGATATCAATCAATATCTAAAGTTAACTGAAGATGCCAAGGCACCATTCTACCCAGGTTGCACTAGTTTCACTAAGATATCTACCAGTGTGAAATTGTACAACCTTAAAGAGAGAAATGTATGGTTTGATGCAAGTTTCACCCAGTTGTTGAAGTTGCAAAGAGAAATGCATCCAACAAAAAATACACTTCCAGAATCTACATATGCTACAAAAAGTTGATTAAATCATTGGGGTTGGACTATGAAACAATACATGCATGCCAAAATGATTGCATTTTATATTGGGGAAAATATGAAAAAATAAATAAATGCCCAAGATGTGGTGAATCAAGATGGAAGGTTGATGCTTGTTCTGAAAAGGTGCATACAGGTGTCGTGACCAAAGTGATGAGGTATTTCCCTATAGTGTCGAGGTTGAAGAGAATGTACATGTATGATTTTGAACTCTTATAATTCCATTATATCATATACCTTGATGTACTACAAACCTACTAAAAAATCACCGTCTTTAATCTACTAAGAATTTCAATGTATATATGAGTCTTTATGTTTTTGTTATAGCTCTACATATATTTCACAGAAAATGAGGTGGCATCATGAGAATGCAAGTAAGGATGGAATAATGCGCCACCCAGTTGATAGCTCGACATGGAAAACTATAGATTCTAAATGGCCTTATTTTTCCAACGATCCTTGCAATGTACAACTTGAAATGGTAGTGGATGGATTTAATCCTTTTGGAAACATGTGTAGTACTCACAGTGTATTGCTAGTAGTACTAGTCACATATAAACTTCCACCATGGCTATGCATGAAAATGAGCTTTTGTTTGTTGTCATTGTTAATACTTGGTCCAAAGAAACCATGAAATGACATAGATGTTTATTTGAAACCATTGGTAAATGAACTAAAACTAACATGGGATGAAGGGTAAAGGACATAAGATGCTCATTAAAGGTCATTCTATAATACGAAGGCTATATTGATTTGGGTAATCCATGACTTTCCTCCTTATGGAAATATGGTTGGTTGCATGAGTAAAGGGTTTTTCCCATGCCCTATATGTGGAAGGAACAAAGATTCAATGTATCTAAAATGTAGTAGGAAGTGTGTGTACATGGGACATAGGATATATCTTCCAATAAATGATAAGTATTGTTCGATGCTGTTTTGACACCTATTTTGATGCCTTAAACCTTCTAGCCATCTCTTCAATCCATTATGTTTCATCCTTAAACCCTCATATTTCACCCAGAAAATTTTGAAGCTCATCAAACTAAGGTATATTTGTTGCTACTCTTAAATGAATAGAATTTTGTATTTTTAAAGCATTTATTAAATCTAAATTTTAATAAAATTACAGGATTTGCTAACTTCCTGTAAATGCTCCTAGGTTTGGATATTTGCAGGATGACTGAGAGAGATTTGAAATAATCAAGAGAATCCTTGATGTCCAAGGATGGATTTATTTCCAACAACTTCACGAGATAGCTCTCACAGGTGCCGAGTCAATGTGGGTCAAAGACAACCACCTGTGCTACAAGGAAGCATAAAAACGAGATTGTTTTAATATTTCAAAAAACTTCTCCTATTTTTGTGGATCTGAGGGCGAGCTCGGGTTTATGGCAAGTTTTCATTATGATATGTAGCAATATTGTAGCATTTCAGTTTTAGAACAAGTAGTATATGTATTTGTATTTTTTCCATGTAAAGCCATCCGACAAATTGTGTGAAACTTTGCATTTTCGACAATAAGAATTCAGACTTCAAACATTTGTGAGTGAATTTGTTTTGGCATGGTATGAAATCGATTTAGCTATTAGTGATTATATAAATTCTTGTGTGTGAGTGAAGCAATGGAGGTCCCACTCTCCTAAGCATGCACACCAAATCCTTTATTGCTTCCTTTGGTATGTTTTTTATTTTCTTGTAGATGCACATTTTGATTTTCCTGTAGATGCACTTTAGTATATTTCTATTTCTCCCATAGATGCATTTTTACTGTTAATACTATTAAAACCACATTTGACAATACAATTCAATTTAAATTTGAATGCAAGTGAGTTTTAGACTGTGTGATATAGATAGGGTTTCTTATTTGATAGTAGCATACATTTCTTAGGTTACTAAAGAATTGTTTTTGTTTTATTATAGAAATATTTTGTTGTTGAAGAAACTAAATACATTGTCAATTCACGGTTCTTGTAAACGAACTCAGTGTTTTATACTTTCAACAATGGAATAACACTGTTCTAGTTTTTACATTTTATAATTCATGTTTTAGATGTGGTTGAGTTCAAAAATACTAATGCATACTTTTTTTGTAAGGGATTTTGGTAATTTTGTACTTACAACATTCAAACAGTTTTAGGATTATTTCTGAACCATAGTAGATTTCAAACTATTCTAGTTCTAAGTCCATAAATTTTGGATGTGCTTCCAAGTCTTACGACACCCAGTTGACATTTAAAACTTAAGCTCTGATTTACGACAGTAGATTGGTCCAATATTTGGTGCCATTGCTGGGGAAGCATATTTAGAAATAAACTTAGGAAGTTTATTTCCTTAAAAAAACACAAAAACATAGAGCATAATTTAATTTTTTTTATGTCAAGACATAGACGAAAAATGAATATTTGTTAAAAAACCCACAAAAATAGAAATAACAGGGACTTCTTCATCTAAGAAGAAAGGATTCATTGCAACAACTGTTGATACTTTCAAAATGGTCGGTGAAGAAACCTCTAAGAAAGGAGGACTAACTGTAGAACAACATAGAGAGTATGAAAGACGAATGGAGATGGAAAACAAACAAAGAGAAATGGCCGAGGAAGAAATATTTAGAGGACCAACTCCAGAACAACGAAGAGAGTATGAAAGAAGGTTAGAAGCTGAAAACAAAAAATAAGAATATAGATGAATTTAGAGGGAATAAGATAGAAGAAATGAAAGAGTAGAAGATAGAGGAAATCATGAAGAAAACGAAACTACTTTCGATTTCCAATCTTAGATACTAGTATCATCCTAGGATAAGAGGTAAAAATGAAAAACATTCCACCATCTATTTTACCTAACTTTTATGGTATGAATTATGAAGATCCTAATTCATTTTTATTTGAATTCGATATTTTATATCGTATTTATGGATATACTGATGGTACACATAAGCTTCTCCTATTTCCCACTACTCTTAAAACTGTTGCACTGAATTGGTTCATGGGATTAGGAGAACATACTGTAACTAGTTGGGATGACATGAGAAAGATTTTTCTTAATAAATATCAAGCATATTGTAGATCTAAATATTCGAAAGATGATATTTTTAAGATGTCTCGGTAAGAAGATGAAATTTTCAAAGCATATCTTGAAATATTTTTTTTATAATCTAAAAAAATCCAAATATACTTCTTTGACTTCATACATCATCAGAACAATCTTCTTGAAAGGTATCCAAGATGAGTATCTTGATGTTTTTAATGTAATGGGCAAGGAAGATGTTTCCTACTTACCTTTCGATGAAATTAGAGAGTTATATCCAAAATATTCAAGAGGAAGAGCCAGAAAAGGGAAAAAAGATATCACTTCAAAGACAACTAAATCGACAACATGAAGTATATCAAGAGCTAAGTTTGGAAACTTGTCAAAAGATTTTAAAGCTGATATTCTGAGTACTTTAGGGACACAAGTAGAAGTATTAAAAACTAAGAAAATACAAGAAAAACAAGATCAACAAGATCAACAAGATCAAGCTCTATCAATTTTCTATCCTAAATGTAGGAAGAAACGTCCATTGAAAAAATGTCCTTTAAATAATGTTCAAATTTGTGGGTTATGTGCAGAAAATCATAAGACTGATGAATGTTCCAGGTTGAAATAATTACAAGAAGCACAAGTGGAAGGAATACAAAGCATGGAGTCTCTTTACCTTCTATCATAGAAAATACCATGGCAACCACATTTTCCAGGTATGTCTCAAGACCCTATGCAAAAAAAAATTCCAAGTTATCAAAATCCTGTTCAAAATTCATGGAATGCACCTATTCCTTCGTAAAATTGGTCTCCTCAACCAAACCAAAGCCATCCTATTCAAAATTGGCAAGGATATGCTCATGGAAACCAAACATATTAGTAGGCCTACCCATAGCCTTACCGACAATATTTTTCTTACCCATAATACCAGCAAAGTCAACCTTCATTTCCTCCACAACCAAATCTCGTTCCTCAGCTGAGACAACCCCAACAACTTTAGCTCCCATCTAACCAACCTCCACCTCGACCAACTCAATTACCAGCCCAGCCAGTACCAATTCCTAATAATAGAGTGGAGAAACCCATGTATAATATTTATGAAAGAATAACAATTTCATACTCAATCCTTCACATTTCAAATATCTACTTGAGGTCTAGAATTTTTTTGGAAAAATAATCCCCTCTTCTCATAGAAGAACAAACAGAAAAAAGAGAAAATTCCAAAAAATATAATACAAAAAATTTGCAACTAGACAAACAAACTCAGAAGGATAAAATGATAATACCTCAAACATCCCCTTTTCCAGAAAGGTTAGTTAAGGAAAAAAATTCAATTTCTCTTCCTGAATTTGATATCTTAGATGAATTAACAAATTTATGTGTAAAAATCCCCTTATTGCAAGCTATCAAGGATATCCCAATCTATACAAAAGCAATAAGGAGTTATGTTTAAGCAAGACTAACAAACGAAAGAAAGATCCACCAACAACTCATGTACTTGGAAATTTAGCAGGATTAATGTCAAATACTGTTTTTGTTGACAAATATGTTAATACAGGAATTACCATGTTAACAATAACAATCAACAAATTTTCAATTTAAAAAAAAATAATTGACTTAGGTGCAGCTATTAATATAATGACACTAGAAACAATGAAATATCTGGATTTGAGGAATCTTATACCAACCACTACAATCCTAGAGCTAGCTCATAGATATAAAATAGCACCAGATGGGATACTTGAAGATTTCATAGTTTCTCTAGATTCTTGGGAGTATCCATAGATTTCTTAGTTCTTCAACAAAAGTCTAACTTAGGGGGACATCCAATGATTCTTGGAAGAAATTGGTTAGCTCCAACTGATGCTTTTATTGGTTGTAGAGCAAGAAACATGATCATTTCACATGGAATAGAAAGGAACCAAATTACACTCTATCCCTCTGCTCAAATACCTTCTATGACAGATCAATTATCTTGTATTAATGAAACAAAAGAGAAACACGAAGAATTAATTCAACCAATCTTAAGTATTAATCAATATTTCAATTTTCGAGAAGAGAACAATGAATATTTTCTAGATTACTTTATTTCAGAACCCAATATCTCTAAAAAATTAAGGAACATGCAATATATTGCTGCAGATCAAGTCTTAGGCCAAAAATTTCAAGAAAATTGCACAATTGATTCTTTGGAAACATCATTTGATGATATTTTTCTGTTCATTCCATTACCAATGCTCAAAGCAAAACCATTGAGATCAGTCCTGGAAAATACTTAAATATTGGTGCACATATTACATTATCACAAGAAGCACATTTGATTACATTACTAAATAAGTATCACACAACATTTTTGGGGGAGTAGACTGACATGCCATGGATTCATCAGGAAACATGTACTCACCATATTTACGCAGATGAATGTATAATACCTATAAGGAAACCTCAACGAATAATGAACCCCATCCTGAAAGAAATAGTCAAAGAAGAACTTCAAAAGTTATTAAAGATAGGGTTTATCTACCCTATTTCTAACAATCAATGGGTTTCTCCATTATTTGTTCTTCCTAAAAATAATGGAAAGTGGAGAATTTTTGTCAATTACAGGGAGTTAAAATAATCAACACTTAAAGATTATTTTTCATTACCATTCATTGATAAAGTATTGGATGCACTATCTTGAAAAATATATTTTTCATTCTTAGATGGTTTTAGTGGATACAATCAAATCAGAATTGCATTAGAAGAATAGGAAAAAATTACTTTCACATGCCCTTGGGGTACATATGCCTATAAAGTTTTACCTTTTGGTCTCTGTAATGCTCCAACCACTTTTCAGAGAGCAGTCCTGACTATTTTTGTTAATTTAATTCATGAATGTGTTGAAGTATATATGGATGATTTTTCTGTACATGCAACAATTTTAAACATGCATTGGACAATTTAGAGAAAATCCTAAAGAGATGCATAGAATCAAATATTTCCCTTAGTAATAAAAAATGTTTCATGATGTTAAATGAAGGGATAGAATTAGGTCATCATATTTCATCATCTAGAATAAATGTTGATCCTGCAAAAATACAACACATTGTGAATTTATCAGAACCTAAAAATCAAAATGATGTGAGAAGTTTTCTTGGGTATGCAGGCTATTACAAAAGGTTTATTGAACATTTTAGTAAAATAGCTTTGCCACTATTCAAATTACTTTCCAAAGATATAAATTTTCATTGGGATACTAATTGTCAGGTTTCATTTGAGAAACTTAAAGACCAGTTATTATCAACACCTATTTTATGGGGGACGGATTATAAATTGCCATTTCACATATCCAGAGATGCATCAGACACTGCAATTGGGGCATATTTGGGTCAAAAATAAAAAATTATGACTTCTGTTATTTACTTTATTAGAAAAAATCTAACCCCTACAGAATTGAATTATACAGTTACTGAAAAGGAGATGTTGGCAGTAGTACATGTTGTGAACAAATTTTGTCATTACATTACTAGTTATGAAATCTTTGTCCATACATATCACTCTGCTTTAAGGTATATAGTGAACATGCCCATCAATAATGGCAGGATAACAACATGGCTCTTATTGATGCAGGAATTTAACATTACTGTCCTAGATAGACCTAGAAGGGAAAATCAAGTGGCAGAATTTCTATCTCGATTAAACAACTCTGGTGAGGTTGTTCCTATTTTAGATAATTTTCCTAATGAACACTTATTTTCTATTTCTGTTATAACTCCGTGGTATGCTGATATAGCTAACTACTTATCATCAGGTAAACTACCTCTCTCTATGACATCAAAAGAGAAGAAAATAATCATTAAACAAAGTGTTAGACACATATGGGTGAATGGAGATCTTTTCTATACATGATATGATCTTATTATTAGAATATGTGTTAGACAGGATGAGGTTTTAGACATTTTAAAATATTGTCATGATGAACCATGTGGTTCCATTTTGCAGAAAAACGGACAACATACAAAATAATCAACCTAGGGTATTATTGGCCATGTATTTTCAAATATTACAAGTAATATGTTAGAAACTATGATATTTGTCAAAGGATGGGAAGACTAGCACCATCAGACAAAATGCCACTTCAGACATAGGTTTTGATAGAGCCACTTGAAAAATGGGCTCTTGATTTCATTGGACCAATCAATCCACCATCAAAAGGAAAAAGGTATATATTGGTATGTACTGACTATGTTACAAAATGGGTGGAGGCTAAAGCACTACCAAGAGTAAGATAAACAATAGTAGTCAATTTTCTCTTTGAATAAATATTTGTTAGATTTGGAGTTTCGAGAGAAATTGTTACAGATCAAGGAGCACAATTTAGTTCTAAGCTGGTGCAAGCGATAACAGACAAGTACAAAATTAAGCACAAGAAATCTACCCCTTACCACCCACAGGCCCATGGCCAGGTAGAGTCCACTAATAAAACTTTGGAAACAATCATGACCAAGACATTTCAAGTGTGTAGAAAAGATTGGTCAGACAAGCTTCATGAAGCTCTATGGACTTACATAATTACATGAAAGAACAGTACTGGTTTTACTCCCTATCAGCTAGTCTATCGTAAGCAAGTGTTATTGCCAATTGAATTTCAAATTCATACTTTTAAATTAGCAGCTGATGTAGGGGTAGATCTTTCTGAAGCACAAAAAGAGAGGATAATGCAGTTAAATCAATTAAATGAGATGAGACATGATGCAGTAGAAAAAACAATTCTGGTACAACAACAAAGAGCACAATGGCATGCTAATTTCATCAAGAAAAATCAATTTAAGGTAGGAGACCAGGCCTTACTATTTGATTCTAAATTCAAATTTTTTAAAGCAAAGTTCACAACTCATTGGCTTGTTCCATATGAGATTGCAAAAGTATATGACAATGGCTTAGTCAAATTACAAACAATAGATGATAAAGCAAGTACATTCACAGTTAATGGACATAGGCTGAAAATCTACAATAAGTATGTCAAGAAAGAATATTTCCTATAGTAGATTTCTCAACAGAGAGAGATGGAGGTCCTCTACAAACACATTGGTGTTTCTCCTTCACTTCCTTCTGAATAATTTTGATGTTAAAAAACAAAAACAAATATATATATATATAAAGAAAAAGAAAAAAAAAGAGAAAAAAAACAACTAAAAAGTTTAGTTGTGAAAACCAGGAAACTAGCACAACCTAAACTTGAATTTTCATTGGAAAACCAAGTTTACTTGGCCATTACAAATTCTCAAAAATATTTTTTTTCTAATTGCTTTACATTACGGTTTTTCAGTGTCAATGACTTGAGGACATTGATTCAATAAACATGGCTGAGAGGGATAAGCATATCAAGTGTTATTTTTTTGAAACCATCCAAGCCTCCTATAGATGTCACAAATTGGTTTTGCATCTTAGCATAGCTTCATTTTAATAAAAATCATAAGTTTTTATAATTTCAAAGGGACCTTAAAATAAAGTTAGATCAAAAGAAGAGGGACCTGAATAGTATATTCAATAGAAGAACCTGAGAAGAAATTGAGAATAAGTTGCACTAAGCATTTTAGTTTGCAGAGGGACCTGATTTTTTTTTAAGCCTAACAGTGGGACCTGAGACAAATGCATGACAATCCATCCTACCTTGCCATAGAAAGATACATCAAGCTACAGGAACCAACAAATAATTGCATTAGGGGCACGCATGAATATATTCAGAGAATCAAATAAGCTTCAGCAATCCAAACCAGTTACATCAAACAACATGAAGAGCACAAGGGATCAACAAGCAAGTCTGTAAGGATTTTTTATTTTAATGTTTTAAGAATGCATTATTCTTCATTTTTTTAAGTGACAAAATGCACTTATAACCTCATAACCCTAAATATCTATTTATTCACTCTCAGCCTCACCTATCCATTTCATTCCACTATCCCAGGCATAAAAAATGGTAGTTAAAACCAAACATTGTAGGTCTTATGCCTAATTTGCACTCTACAGGAAATATTGAGATTTCACTTTTTTATGAATCACAATTTTTTTTTTAATTATGAAATGCCATAGAATTCCCAAGGTTTTGATTTTAAAAAAAAAGAGAAAAAAAGAAAAAAATCAACATATCATACTTTTCCTTAAGAAATTTCTTTGGTTCATAAGCATAAAGATAGTGGGCAGTTTTGGATATAATTGCAAATGATGTGGGAAAACAAAACTTGTAAACATCATTACCAAAGAACTATTCCTTTATCTCCACGCAGTCTGCCAAATATTTGCTCATTCCCAGGATCGATTCATGATTGTAGTGCTAGTATTCTTCATTATCTTAGTTTATTTGCTCATTCCCAATATCTATTCATGATTGCAGTGCTAGTGTTCTTCATTATCTCAATTGATTTTCCCATTGCCAGGTTCAATTCATGATCACAGAAGTAGTCTGCTAGCATTTTTCATTATCTCAGTTGATTTCTCATTTCTAGAACTGCAAAGAAGGTGTGTGAAAATGCATAAGTTGTTTTGTTCCATCCTCACACTTGTAGAGACAGTTTATGAAAACACAGAAGGTTTTGTTTCATTCTCATGCCTACAAAGACAGTTTATGAAAACGTAGAAGGTTTTACTCCATTCTCACACTTGCAAATGAGGTTTCTGAAAATGTAGGAGTTACCCTGCTCATAGTTCCACTCTCACGATTGGGTCATCCCTTTTCAATTACAGATATAAAATTATTGAGAGGCAGAATTATGCTAGCATATCTTAATCATTCTATGTGTAAACAACAGAAATATCAGAATCATATTTTCATGTACACAGGCTTCATTGTGAAGAAGAAATCGCTTGAGGAGAGGTAAGCCCAATTTGAAACAAGAAATTTATATTTTTATCAGTTAACATTGAAAGAAGAACAAAGCTCTTAAGTAACATTGAAAATATCTGAGTTGAGTTCTCTTTTGAAATATTTGCTGAAAGTAAAAGAAAAAGAATGGTTTCTAGGATAGAACTAGGGAAATTTGACTCCTCTGTTATTCATGAAAAATGTTTATAATTTTTTGAAAATAAACAGTGGATTCCTTTCTTTGAGAAATTTGATGGATATAATGAAAAGGTTAGTTTGGAAATTTCTCATTCATTTGATGGAGAGAGGGCCACAAATTATATATATTGGCACAAATTTTCCCATTTAGGTTGTCTTAAGATATCTTGGCACAAATTATTGGATTACCTCAGCAAGGGGAGAGGTTCTTCAAAACAGAATAGTCTGAAGACAAGGGATGGGTACCTTTCCTATGTAGATCAAGCTCAGGCTCAATGAAATGGAAGAAGGGGGTACAAAGGAGTTGGTTAATTCATCCTTGGGATCATGTGGCATATATTATTCATAAATTCCTTACTTGTGAAGGAATATTTAGTATCATATACCTCTACCATATTAAACTGATGCAAAATTTGAGGGGTGATTGTGAGATCAACATACCCTATTTTTTGCTACAGAGCCTTTCCAAAATTCCTAAAGCTGTTCAGAAAAGCACTAAAGACACTACCTCAAGCCTTTTCCATTATGGACTCATCAAAAATATCCTTACACGTGAATTATAGAAACATAGTTTGACATGTCAGCAGTTTGTAGTCTATTATGAATTTAAAGAGCCAGAGGAACAGTTGGATGAAGGATTGAAAGAAGATGAAGTGTTAATGCTAACATACATTGAAGACAATATACAAGACTCTGAGGCAACAAGCTCAAAACAGCCTTAGAGAAGAATAAGAATGAGAAGCATGGTAAAAGAAGAATTGCAATTCCAAGAAAAAGATAAAATATTCACGACATATGAAAGAAGGTCAAGGAAACATTAGCATAGATCAAAAAAACAAGCAACATAAAATAGTGATGAGGAACAACATAAGCACTAAGTATACATAAAATCCCTGGAAATTTAAGAGGAAAATCCAATAGGAGGAATTGGGAAAATTAATGAAGAGGTAAATATCATCTTTGATAAGAAAATAGCATAAATGTTGGAGTTAGATACTTAGACAATTGAGAAGAATCCAACTGACAAACAAGAGCAAGATAATGAACACATAGCCATTATTTCTCCTATCTCTATACAACAACCCACATAAAAAGAGAAAGAAGAGTGCTTAGAGAAGGAGAAGGAAAAATTGAGGAACAAAGATGATGAAATCAGAATAGATATCGTTTCCAAACAACCTACAATAGGTAATAAGAAGAAGAACCTCTCTAAGAACAGTAAGAAGGTTGAAAAGTTAAAACTAGAAATGAAGGAATTAGAATTGGAGAATGAGAGATTGAGGAAAAATAATAGAAACCTTAGAGTTTAGAATATCCAAATCTCCAAACAAGCATATAAATGGTATCAGCAAAAGAGGGCACTCAAAGCCAAGTATCATAGATTGAAGGTCCTTAATGCAGCTTAGGTTAGTGTTGATGCATCATCTCAAACAGGAGAAATGTCAGAGGATTAATAGTAGTAGTGCAACAATAGTTTTCTGCATTGGAATATGCAGTTTCAGTTTTGAAGACACTCTTTATGCATGAGGGAATGCAATACCTTCCTCTTGGGGGAGATGTTGGATGCTATTTTGACACCTATTTTGATGCCTTAACCCTTCTATCCATCTCTTCAATCCATTATGTTTCATCCTTAAACCCTCATATTTCACCCATAAAACCTTCAATCTCATCAAACTAAGGTATAACTATTGCTACTCTTAAATCAATCGGATTTTGTAGTTTTTAAAGCATTTAAATCTAAATTTTAATAAAATTACAGGATTTTCTAACTTCCCATAAATGCTCCTAGGTTTGGATATTTGCAGGATGAATGGGAAAGATTTGAAATAATGAGGAGAATCCTTGATGTCCAAGGATGGATTTATTTCCAACAAATTCATGAGATAGCTCTCATAGGTGTCGAGTCAATGTGGGTCAAAGACAACCACCTGTGCTTCCAGGAAGCATAAAAATGGGACTGTTTTAAAATTTCAGAACTTTTCTCCTATTTTTGTGGATCTGAGGGTGAGCTAGGGGTTATGGAAATTTGTCAATATGATATGTATCAATATTGTAGAATTGCAGTATTAGAACAAGTAGTATAAGTATTTGTATTTTTTCCATGTAAATCCATCCAGAAAATTGTGTGAAACTCTCCATTTTCGGCAATAAGAATTCAGAGTTCAAACATTTGTGAGTGAATTTGTTTTGGCATGGTATGAAATAGATTTAGTTGTTGGTGATTATATAACTGCCTATATGTGAGCGAAGCATTGGAGGGCCCACTCTGCTAAGCATGCACAATAATTCCTTTACTGTTGCGTTTGGCATGTTTTTTATTTTCCTATAGATGTACATTTTGATTTTCTTGTAGATGCACTTTAGTTTATTTCTAGTTCTCCTATAGATGTGTTTTTACTATTGATAATATTAAAACCACATTTGATAATACAATTCCATTTAAATTTGAATGTAAGTAAGTTTTAGACTGTGTGATACAGATATGGTTTATGATTTTTCAGTATCGTATGTTGCTTCGGTTACTAAATAATTGTTTTAATTTTATTATAGCAATATTCAGTTGTTGAAGAAACTAAATACATTGTGGATTGACATTTCTTGTAAAAGAACTCAGTGTTTTATAATTTCAGCAATGGAATAGCACTGCTATAGTTTTTACATTTATAATTCATGTTTTAGATGTGGTTGAGTTCAAAAATACCAATGCATACATTTTGTGTAAGGGATTTTGGTAATTCTATACTTACAACATTTCAACAGTTTTAGGATTATTTCTAAAGCATAGTAGATTTCAAAATATTATAGTTCTAATTCAATAAATTTTGGATGTGCTTCCAAGTCTTAGGACACCGAGTTGAAATTTAAAACTTAATCTCTTATTTACGACAGTAGATTGGAACAACAAGTATCGTTCACAAAAAGGACCATTTAATGGGAAGTCTGACCATCTCATTGCACCTACAATTGTACAAGTGTCAGATATTTTTACAGAAATAGAATCAAGGGAAGAGAAATGGGGAAAGACTAAAAGTACAAAAACAAAGGGAAATTAAAAAAAGGTGAAAATTCGAATACTGTCGTGTGGAAGAAAAGGTCAATTCTATTCATTTTACCATATTGGGAGGTATGTGGACACATTATCCTAAGGCCTAAAATTTACGATGCTTGAAAATTTTCATTGTGTTTAATTTAAATATATTGTTTAGTTTTTCTTTGATGTTATAATTCATTGATTTTTTATATGGTTGGATGCAGAAACTCCTAGTGCGTCACATTTTAGATGTAGTGCACAAAGAAAAAAATGTATGCGAAAGTGTTTTTGGAACCATTCTGTATATAAAAGATAAATCAAAGGATGGGAAAAATTATTGTGATGACTTAAAAAATTTGGGTATAAGGAGGTCAATGTGGCCACAACAAAAAGGCAAAAAAATATTTCTTCCACCCTCACCACACACTCATTCAAAAAAGGATAAATAGAGTCTTTGTGGTGTTTGGTTCACGTTAAAAGTTCCATATGTATATAGCTCAAACCCTATAAACCATGTATCTATGAAATATATCAAGATTCATAGTATGAAAGAACATGATTTCCACGTTCTCATTCAACAAATACTTCCAGTAGCATTGCGCCATGTGCTACCAAAAGTAGTTCGAAACAGTATTTGTAGGATTTGCTTCATTTATACGTGAATTTGTACAAAAATGGTGGATCCAATAGATCTTTATAACCTACAAGATGACGTTGTGGAAACTTTGTGCTTACTCAAAAAAAAATTCCCCCCTTCATTATTTGATATAATGATACATTTTACTGTACACTTGGTGCGAGAGCTACGTTATTGTGGATGAGTTGCATATCAATGGATGTACCCTTTTGAAAGGTCAATGAAATTATATTAAGTGCAAATCCACATAAATTCCAACATTTTATGTGCATATAATAATAATACGTTACTAGCAACTCTTTTTTCATACTTTTGATTTCAGTGCAAATTGTGTGTTTTTTCTAGGAACATGAAAGTTTTCAAAAGTTATGTGAAAAATAAAAATAGGCCCGAAGGCTGCATAGCTGAAAACTGCAATGTGGAGGAATCCATAAAATTTTGTGCTATATATGTTGAAGGTATGGAATATATTGAAATCATGCCTAGTATAAATGAAGCTTGGGACGATGAAGGAGAGGTTGGACACTATGGGAAGGCCTTATCTAGTGGAACTTCTATTGAATTAGATAAAACTAGTTTGTTACAAGCCCATAGATGGGCCTTGCACAACATAGATGAAATTGAACCTTGGATAGAGTAAGTAATGATCACATCCTTATGAAATCATTTTTTATTATAATATATTACAATATTTTCATAAATTGTTTATTGACATTACTTGAAATTAGGATGCACTTGACAGAAATTGCTAATAGCAACATCCAACCCCAAAAAGGTGAAGTCTTACAACAAAATCTCCACAACAAATAATTTAGTGATTGGTTAATAAAACATGTAATGATATGTTCTTCATATTAGATTTAATTGAACTTCATTGATAAAGACTTTTATGATGTATGAAGGTGAGATTATTTTAATATATTTTGAAATTGCATGGTTTTCTAATGACATTTACAAATTTATAGCTGGAAGGAAAAGAAAGTATTTCTGATACCCTTAAATGGTTGGCACATGGCCCAAGGAAATATGCAACTAAGTGTTATGGATACTTAATTAATGGGTGTAGATTTCATGTTAAAAGCATAGAAAATGTCAGGGCCACCCAAAATAGTGATGTGTGCATAGATGCACAAACATTAATGAGATCAAGTGCAAAGGATAAAACCCTATACATCAAATGACAACATATTATGGAGTGATTCAAGAAATAATAATATTGGAATACTATTTGGTGCAACATCCATTGGTCAAATGTGATTGGATATATGTACACAAGAAGAATGGAATGAAAGTTGATGAAATTGGTTTTACCATGGTGAATCTAAAGAGATGCTTGAGTAAGGATAGAGTGCAAGATGATCCATTTATTCTATCATCACAAGAGAAACAAGTATTCTATGTATAAGATCTGGTAGAGAATGACTGGCGTGTATTTTTGACATGCCCTCCAAAGGGACCAAGAAATTGTAATAGAGATGAATTGGAGTATGCAGATTTATCAAGTGTTGCATATTTTGAAGGGACAAAATGCAAAGAGGATGAAGCTATAGGTGATGGTGGCATGGATTATGTTTGACAAGATTGTGAAGGCACATGGTTGGATGTTGTTCAATAAGTAGCATGCATGATTTATTTATCAGTTCTCATTTAAGTTGTATCTGTGAAAATTTATATCTTAGATTATTACTTGGATTTACCTTTCATGCATATATTTTTTGTTTTTATAATGTTTATGCATGGATCTTATTTTTTTTATTGTGTTATGTAACTTTCATTTATTTTTATAGTAGATATATTGGGTGTGGGGAATTGAGAGCGATGTGAGGGTGGGGGGAGGGGCCATATGAGATTCAACCTTCACGTGGTTGGCCCTGTTTAGTAGAGAATAAGATATTATTGAAACCAAGAGAAGCTCATTCGAGTATTTTCATTTCGTTTTTTTAGAATTTCATATATCTTATGCCTTTTTTCACATAACTATCAATCACTTATATGAACATACCATTTTGTCATGATATATGCAGGTCTTTGCAATGGAAAGGAATATAATGACAATTTGTATCTATCTCTAATGCATATTTGTAAATTATCACCATAACGAATTTATCAATTAGATATCTTATTGTCATTTCATTGATAATAACATGTTGATTTATTCATTTTAAGTACAATTTTACTTGTCTATTTTATGAATTGATTTTATTGCACATTTGTTGAAGGAAATTTTTTTACTGTGGGATATCTATTGACCATGGGCAGGTAATGTAATGAACAATATTGAAAGTATTTGATTACAACATATTTATTACAACCATAAGTATACCCGATTAAAGGTGTAACAACTAATTTGTGTGAAATATTTGTGTAAATCATAGAGGACTCCAAGGTCATTTGATGTTGTTGGCATCAGAGCTAAACTTTGAGGTATGGATCCTTATTATCAATACAATTTCAACAGTATTTGGGAGTATCACCTATAGGTTTCCTTTTAGGCATTCGGAGTATCACCTATAAGTCTCCTGAAGCTGCCCTGACCACTATTAAATAATTTGACATAATGTAGTTAGCAATCCCATTGAATAATTTTTAGTTGTTTGTGGCCATTGGTGGTAAATGCCTTTTATTTTAAGAAATTAATATCAAACTATATATGAATTGTATCCATCCTTTTTTCTAAAAGGTGAGAAATTGAAGCACTTGTAGAATATTTCAAAATGTCTCCACTTTATGTACAATGCTCACATTAATTACACACACAAATGATGAAATTGGATGCCATGCATATGCTTAGGTTAACTTACATTAGTTTCATGTTGTACCCAATATTTCATTCATGGATTGGTCATGTTTGTGAAACATTTTCCTATATGAAGGCCCAAGTTGTAGTAGCTTTGATTCTGAGAAAACTGGAATTACATTTTTGGTTGCAGGGAGCGCTTGCTAATTTATCTGAAGGAGAATCCTATGTTGTTAGGGTCTACCCAACATTGTTTTCCTTGGAGTAATTGACTCATCAGGAGATCTCATGGTATTCAGTTTTGAACTGCTCCAAATTCTAGCATTCCTTGCAAACATCTCTAAAAACCTTCTTGTAATTCTTCTTCATCTAAGTTCATCCCATAAAATACGTTCTTATTTGTTCTTTTCTCATTCAAATCCCTATGCTTTGTCAAGAGATATATGTATGCATGTGTTGCAGAGGATGCAATTGCTTCAGTGGAGCCAGTGGAAACTGGTGTGACTAGACATGATGATGCATACAAGATTTATGTAAATGAATTTTCTTATACTAAATGGGGAAATGAGGAATGTGTCAAAGTAGACACATTGACCTAAAAACAAGCAACAGAAACAGGAGGTAGTAAGAAAACCTGTGGTGTCTTCATATTCATATCAATCCTTTATAAGGTTTTCTTTAGAACCTACTAAATGGGTAGATGAGAAGCAGATGGATCCATGGTTTGAATATTCAATGTCGAAGGCAGGATACCTTAGTAACAGTTTTTGGATGGGATGCTACTCAATTTAATTAGGTTCTAATTTAGTAGAACCTCTAAACTTAACCAACCCACCAAAATGTCCCACAGGCACTTCAACAAAGGTGGAATTCAAACTATCGGTGAACTGGATTACACAAAGATTTTGTGCCCAACTTCTGCAATTAACGCACTTGCTAGTTCATCGGCAAAATGGACTAAGAACCATCAGATCTTTATCTACGATGAACTTAAATTGTTATAGGGAATATTTTATAAAGTATCGCTACCGTTAGGAATTTCTTCTATCGTGCTAGTTCACCCAGAGAAATAGTTCTCCGTTGTTGATCTGCAGCAAGATCATTCTTAACCGTTGATATTCTTCATCCTTGCAACGATTAGTTTCCAACTTCACAACTAATTCTCCTTTAACTTTATCACTATTTAGTCAACGAAATTCCTCTTTAGGCATTGATCAACTCACCTCTTGATCACCATCGTCGACTTGTAACCTCATTAACCAATCTCTCCTACTCCATGGATCTGCCTTGCAATGCACAGATAAAAGTGGCTTACTATGTGTAAATCATTCCTTCATCCTCTACACATGAAATCAATGACTTCTACCTACAATCCTTTTCAATACTCAAGAAATTTATTCATTAAACTAACCATGCAGTCAACGTGGTCACATGATATGATTCAAATGGGAAATTTCTTCCAAACTCAATCAATAAACTCAATTAAGCCAAAAAATACAGGCATACGATATTATTTCACAATGGTTCTTTATCTGAACCTGTTGAGGCCTAGAAATTCGTATGCAACAACAGCAAGGGATTCTCCCCAGTCAACGTTCCCAACTAGCCCGTGACTATTTGGTGTAGAGAATCCGTCCGGTTTGCGATCCAGATACCGTAGGTCAAGTAACAAAAATAAAAGGTTTTATCGATTGCGGCCTCGTCCACCGTATATATTTTTGTATTTTTGACTTAAAGTATGATATGCACATGCCTAATTAACATGCAGGGTGATAAAGGATGCAAGGAGTAGTCACAATGTGATGTGCAGGTTCTTACCTTTCGTCTTAAACTCTAAAGCATCTAAATCACATACAATAATAAAGTAAATCTAACTATCTACTATCCCCAGGGAGCCAAATTGTAACTTATTAATGAGTAATGTGTATTGTGCATGCGTTATAAAGAGAAATTACAGATAGCTGATATTTATTCCCAAAACACATGAACAGTTAAAGATATTTAAACAATCAGATAGCCAATTGCTTATTAACAGCATTCATTACTCATGGTGGTAATTTCACAGAATAAACCAGAAATCATTCAAACAAGAACATAGGTCCTAAGAGTTAGAACGATCACACAGCTAGTGGAGACAAAGCTGAAAATGAAATATTTCATCTTCAACCAATCCATAGCATAACATTCGAACATCCCACCAAACTTTCTCTGACAGGAAAAACAGTAAATCTTTATTGCAAAAGGAAATAGTTCTTCTTACAATATCTCTTCCTTCATATAACTGGGAAAAAGTCCCTCTTTTCCTCTAAGTGGTATATATTTATACAAAAAGAATAAGAGTGTTGGGCTGCCTACAAATAACTCTTGGGCTTCCCCAACTCTTCACCTCCCAAAATTTTACTTTCACTAAGTGTTTACAAAATTGCAACATACTACAAAAATGAACAAACATTCACGAGGAGGGACCCGCTTGATTATTTAGAAATTTATTCCAAGATGAAGCCTCTGAGGCGATGCCTTCAAACTCAGAAGGTTCCAAAAAATGAATATTTATCTCGAATTTTGCATCCTGGTTCATGATGGATTCAATTCTGGCTGCACTCAGGTGAAGCTGATCTTCTAATAGCTGCACACTGTCTGCATAATGATCTACCTCATTCCTTAAGGTCTGGTCATCGAGATATTTAATGTGTTGTATTCTTCTTTCCTCTTCTTGGTACCTTTTCTGCAAAATTTCCACAAACAGGTTGTGGTCCGAAAAAGCATCTATTCTATGTTCAGCTTCTACTTGGCATCAGTTATAAGTAATCAGAAGTCTTCTAAAGAATTTTGTACATGCCCCTTTTTTCTTTCTAATAGCCTTCTTGAATTCATCTTCTGTGTTAATGGCAAACTCCAATAAGTCGTAGTCCTGCCTAAGGGCCTGTCGATCTTTCGAGGGAAGATCTGCAGGAGCTTCTTCATTGTTCTCTAGTCTTTCCATCCTTGCTATCAAGACTTCCAGGATGTCCTAAGATCTGTCAACAAAATATGAGGAGGTCTCCAAAATCTCCTCCAACCGACCATCTACTTGCAAAACCCTGCATCTTTCCTCTTCTATGGCCATCTGCAACTGAAGCATCTTGGCTTTCTGTGCAAGAAAATGTTCTTTGAAAGGTTGGAGACTAACTTGTTGTTCTTTGGATTCCTCTAAAGCTGCTGTCAGTTAGGTAATCTGCTCTTGAATTTTTTCCTTCTGTTCTTGAGATTGCCTCTCATTCGCCTCCAAGGTGGTCTTTTGCAGCTCTAGATCCTCTATATTTCCTAGCAGTTGTTCCTTCTCTGCCCTCAACTCTTGATCTTCTTATTGTACTTTCTCCAGAAACTCTTGGGCAGTCTCCATAGATCTTCTCTCTACTTGGAGAACCTAAATTTTAGCCTTTGAAGACTTTATCTCCTTTTGCACGTCTTCAAATTTTCTCTTTAACTTATTGTTTTCTTCTCTTTCCTTTCTTAGTGTGTCTTTTAGTTGAGAAGAAGACTTCTTAGACTACTCCAGATTTGTCATTATTTTATCTACATTAGCTTATGAAGCATCGATTAATGCAGCCCCTACTTTGATAGTGAATCTGGGGTATCTATCTGTTCTATATACAATGGTCGTATCAGTTATCATCTTACCAAACATGCCCCATGTTTCAACCTTCTTCTCAGTTCCTTTTACTATCCTTTTCTTTTCTTTATCATAAAAGATAGTATTAAAATCAGGGACCTCTTCCCCTTTCTTCTGTTCAAAGGGGACTAGTCTAAGGGTGGGGGCCATAGACTGTCCATCTGTGCTGACAACAGGTACTTCAGGGTCTTGAACGTTGGGGTTCTCCATGTCCTAGGCCTGAATGTCTGCTATGTTAGAGGCTGACTTTTCTATCACTGTTTGGGTCAGCTTCATCCTCTCTGCCTCATGTTTCTTCAGCTCCTCATCAAGCTTCCTTTTTCTTTCTTCTTCTTTGATCTTGGTATCTTCTTCTACTTTTTTGGATGCCTCTTGTGTAGCTCTTCTTTTCTCTTCCTCTTCTCCCTTTAGCCACCCTTCAGCTTCTTGGGTTAACCTTTGATCTTCTTCGTTTCTTTTCCTGGTTTCCTCCTCAGCCTTTGATTTCTCATCCTACCCCTTTCCACCTTTGGTGGTGATTTTGTTTTTAAACCTTTTCCTCAAGGCCGTTACATTCAATGCACTGTGGAAAATGGACTCTTCTCTATCCCAATGGTGAGTGTATTCAAAATGGACATTATCCTCTTTGCAGTGCTCTGCAACCTTGTTGTGGGAGTCATTCCTGTGGAAGGGCATTTCCCCAAAATGAAAATTCTCCAACTCCTTCACGAATTCATCGGTCTTCTTTACCCTAGTAAACTTACAACTCCCCAACCTGAAAGGCAACGAGGGATATGCAGCCTTCTTATGTTCAAATAAGAAACTTCCTATGCAATCTAGGAAGACTTGCGTAACTACCTCTTTGTGAATTATATAGTCTGTGGCATACTTATGCAGTAGGGAGGGTGCTCTAGAGCCTCCAAACATTCCAAAATAGAGCCCCTTCTTAGTTAGGTAATAATCACCATATTCTTCGATCACGTGCAGTGCCTCCTCTGACATGTAGTCACATTCTTTTAAGAAAATAAGGGTATATAATGGAATAATGAAATGCTCACACACCTCCCTGTAGGGACTGTGGTACTTGTGAGCCCACAGTGGCTTGTATGCAGAGTAAACAGGTATCCTTTCCTAGTCCAATATGCACCTTAGGCCGGGGAAAGGTTGATTTCATAGTATGCAATCAATGAGTATGGAGCTCATGTAAAATTATGACCTTTTTTGGGATACTCCTTCCAAAGCTGAGGCCATGCAGGCTGAAAGGATATTGGACACAATGTTGGCCCAGTTGAAAACAGTTTCGTGTGTTGCGACATAAAAAATTATCGGCATCCATTCCAATTTGAATCTTTTGCCATGGGCTCTCCCAAAAATTCTATTGAGCATTAAGGCAATGAACTTGTAAGGGGTTATTAAGCTTGCATTGTCATATTCTCCCGTTGGCCTGGTTCTAAAGTTTCTTCCAGGCATCAGCATCCTCTTGAGTGTTTCGACGAGGTCCATCCTGATATTTCTCAACCAGTCTTCAGTCAGATACGTTTGTGCTTCTGGAAAATGGTAGGCTAGGGATACATATCTAGGGCTATAGGTAGCGTAGACTTGTTTATCGAAATTCTCAAGAATCATGGTGGTCACATCTTCCCTGGGAAGAATCTGCCCAATCACTTCAGAGCATGGAAAGAGCTCAGGTCTTGTAGCAATCTCCATCAATGAAGACCTTTCTATGTTTTCTTCCTCAAAACCTATATCAGGCACCTCTCGGCGTGTGATCAACCTGTACATGTCTCCCCACTGATACTCAGGATCTACACCAGTTATACATTTGGTGTCTTCATAAATATATTCGGTCTTGGTGATGAATTTGATGTCGGGTTCCTCTTCGACCATAGGGGCCTTCTTCTTTTGACGCTTAGACATTTTGAGTTCGGAGGAATCTTCCTGTCACATATAAAATTGTAATTGTTAGGTCATTTCTGGACAAATTGTAGAGATTGAGATAACAATGTAAACGTTTTACCTCATCTGCTTTAAACATGATGGCAGTTAATCAAACTAAGCAAATATGTTCACACCAGTACTCCTGCCTAACAATGAAATCAGCTCAGTCAACAAAGCTCGAGTGGGAAACAAGGCCTACGTTAAACTGAAACAACCTCGGGCTCTCTGTGGGTGACCACTACACTACGTAGAACAACAGAGACACTTACTCTAACCACTCAAAGGGGGCATTTCAGGAGATAGAACTATCTATGTGCCTTCTACGATCCATCTTAGGCTGGGCGATTCTATACTACCTTAGACCGGTTTGGGTTCGAATTCGACTGTGAATTGAGTCACCCGAAACAATGAGGTAAAAAAAAGGTCTTGGTTTGGAAGATGTGGATAACCAGAATAGGGGAAACCAGTCCGACATTCCCCAGGGAGGCCATGAAGACCTTCCCCGAACGGCCAAACATAAAATGGGGCAGACTGGTGCAGACAGCGTAATGACCGTCTGCACCGGTTTCCCCAACCATCGAGTGCAGGGTAAAAGGCCATAACGGCCATGGAAAGGAAACACTCTGTAGGCAACAAAAATCCCCTACTAATAGTACCAAGACTCGCCTCCGCATATATACATGTTACGACGAAAAAACGACGTGAAAACCCTAACCGAGGAAATAAACAATTAAAAAATCCAGTCGAACGGAATGGGATAATGAGTACAAGAGCCTACCTGGTGCTACTGCGCGACTGGTGGGAGGAAAACCATTAAGTTTCCACGGTGGAGCCACCCAGGAATGAGGGTACCGATAGCAAGGGTCCTGGTTAGCTCAAACGAAAACGACAACGCAACGATAGTCCAAAATAACAATAAAATAATAATTTACCCAACCCCATACATATATCATTGGTCAACTCTACCCAGCGGGAAAAGTCATCGAGCGGTAAAAAACAAGGGATCGGAGAGCATATCGACATTTCCTCCTGTAACATCGGGCGATGAAACAGTTGGGTGAACCTCCAAGACATTCGGGAGAAACCAAACAATAAAAGCATCAGAGCTTGCAAGATTAAACGTCGGAGCAATAGAAGGATGAGGAGCCGCAACGAAAGAAACATAAAAGACATCGAGTTCTGCAAACCATCAAAATCGGGGAAAAAACCAACTTAGTTTCAACTAAGAAACATCGGTTCCGCGGAAAAGTAAACTCAAACCACCGGAAATACAGCACTGTTCAAAGCCGCAACGGTGGACGCTGAAAACTCAAATATCAATGAAACAACAAAAATGAGGTTGAAAAAGTTAATGCAACTATCGCGAGACTTCATAGTATACCATCCGCAACTGCAGAAAACGTAGAGACAACATGTTCCGACAAGAATCCAAACGACAGCTGATTGCGACAAAAGTGAATAAAGGCATAGGAGAAAACAATCGGATCTGGTTGCTTATTACCTCTCCGCAACGGCGGGAGTGCAAGTGACTAAACTTCCGACTCAAACACTCAAAAATGCATTCGATGGCAAGTTAAAATTAAACAAGTAGTGAAACATTTCTGGCATTAGGAATACTCTTTCTGCAGAATCATCAAACCAAATCAAAAGTCAAACCAAAATAAGCAAAAGGAGGGTCCTGAATTTTCTTTTTGAATTTTGGGAAACTGTTGTAGCTGCAACAGAACCTAAATACAATGGATTGATCATTACAAAGAGAGACCTCTCTGTCTCTTTGTAAGCTCCAAGATTCTAAACTCTGAGCTTGTTCCTCTTGATCAAACCTTCCTCGAGCTAACTAAGCTCCAACAAGCTACCTAAAAGCTTCTGTGAGCTAACAAGCTCTGTAAGCTAAAGCTAAGTTATCCATCTAAATGACTCAACTGGATTAAATACAACTCTTACTCAGTTTTCTAGATCCTTCAAAGAAGGAACAAAGTCCTTATTTGACTTTACTATCCTCTATGACTTACTAATAGATCACTAAATAAATACTATAATCACTCAGCTGACTATTAACTTTGTTCTAGTTGTTACATGTGGAAATGATCGAGTATCCTTATCCATTTTATTCATCTTTAAATAAAACAAATTTATACATGTGTGAGAATCTAGGTTTCCTTTGGGTTCAACTAACTTTGGTGAAGTCATGGATAACTTCATCTTCATTAGTATATTCTCTTGCATCAAATGTCCTCTAAGAATATGGATAAATGGCATATTGGAGATGAGTATGAGAGCAGTGCACATGCAAAAATGTCTACTAAATCATTGTCTGATCCAAAAATGGAAGAACAAAATCTACAGATCGTGACTGCACCAGTGTTGCCTTCTCCAAAGAAGCAATATGTTTCAAATTTAGCTTCAAGGAAAGTCAATTCAATCAACACACCTCATGTCAAGGCTTATGTTGGACAAAAGGGTGAGGCTGAGCAATATGAATACAAGTCAAAGGGAATCAGGGTGAAGAAATCTTGTGTGACCCCAACAAAGAAAAATAGCAAAGGCCTTAAGAAAGATCATGGGCATCCTGGCTCAGAGAAGTTTAACCAAGGGAAATTAGCTAAGCAGTTATCTGTTTGCAAGCATGAGCAATTTTCCCCTATAAAATATGGCGCTGAACCTTCACCAGAAAATGTGACAGGTTCATCAAAATTTAAGGTGAAGATAAATGGTATTGTAGCAATGAAATTGGACGGTGTGTCACTATCGATAGAGTTTCATTTAGAAAAAGTAGACAATATTAGACAAGTGTAAGTCTTATATTAATTCAGATGCATTTCAAATTACAGTTTTCTACCTTTTGTCGGTATATTTAGATGCCCACTTATTAATGTTCATCTTGTCCTTCCTTTGTTGGTCTTATCATTTTCGGTTATGTTATATGTATGATACTGCAAAATAAGTAACATTAAGAACTATGTCAAATGATTATGACATTGCTACCCCATCTACATCTATGAAGCATCTTATAGAAGCTACAAAAGATCAAAGAGAATAAGCACATTCTACATCTTTGCCACATTCCGTTTGAATAGAACAAACTGAGAATTCTATTCTGATTTATTTCCATTCCTTCGTCAATTCGAGGGAGTAGCTCAAATCACAGTTCACCACTCCAACTTCACTTAGATGGTGAGGAAACTGAGGATAAAAAGGATGCCATTTCCCATACATAATCAAGAAGTCCCAGAGTTAATGTGCAGTAGTGGGGTCTTCCAAATACAATGGGTATGGAATCAAGTGGAGAAGGTAAAATAAGCTTAGAGCAAAAATTGATTGGAGAGACACTTAGTGGGGATACATAAGAAATGATTGTTAGGGACAATTTTGAAGGAATGCTAGAGATATTGTCAAGGACGAAGGAATGTATTGTCATAGCATCGCATCATGCTATTGACTGTGAAAAATATAGCCTTACTAGTGAGGTAAGCTTGATATCTGTTATTTTCTACTATGGTAAACAAGCAGCTCATTTTATTTTTGCTTACTGTGTTTTTTTTACTTCTGGAAAATTATTGATGCAAGGATTAGAGTGAAGAAGGAATATATTGCAAGTCCATCATTTTTGAATTCAGAGTGACTTATGAGAATACTATACTTTGGGTATTTTTCCCTGCATTTAGATTTGGTAAGAATTAACATTTTGTTGATATCATGGTTGTGTAATAGTTAATGTTGGAAATATGGCAGGTGTAGATTATAGAGATTGTCATTAACGACAATCGTATGTGGCATGATAGAGATGCTAGAGCAGCAGGCAAGAGTATCTATGATAGCAATGATGACATATTCAAGTGGCACTATTAAATGCATCAAAAGAGAATTAAAATGTCATTATAAAAGGCATTAAAATGACATACTCAAGCGAAACTATAAAATTATTAAAGTATCATTAAATGGATTAAAGTGAAAATGGATTTAAAGTGAAAACATTAAAGTGCACATATGGTGTCTCCAAGTGAAATATTAAAAAAAAAGCCAAAAAAAGGAAAAAGAGTTAAGATATTAGTGGACTCTAATGGAATGGCTAAAATTATTAGTGGAAACATTAAATGAGATAAAGTTAAAATGACCATAAAAGTGAAAACATTAGTGGCATTACATGTTTTATCTAAGATGTAATGGAAAACTGTAATATGAATTGAAAACATCCCATAAGTTGGATGCGTAGAGTGTACAACACTTTGAAAGGTTTAAACTGTTGAAGTTTTGGATTCATTCGTTCTTAGCTGGGGTTCCACGCATTGTGACCTGATTCAAGAATGACAGTGGCAAGCTTCTTCGTACACAAGCTCTTTCAACAAGAGAAATCACACAAAAGGTGAAGGAAAAAAAATATTGGCAAAGTGGTGTTTGTCTGGATTTTGCTGATGAAGTGTTGTGTTGGTTGTATGGAAATGTTAAATAAAATCAATATTATGTACTCCAGTTCATGCAAAAATCAAATCACATAGAAATTTTGCAAGCGGATTCATGTCCTTTGTTGATAATGAGACACGTGGAGCAATTGTAAACGTCCCTTTGGATGGTTCCTCTGAACATGCATATTTTTAGATCTACAATGAAGAAATGTTATCAAGGAAGTGTCCATATTTTCAAGAATCTTGTGAGATTGCATGTTACAACCGATCTTCATATGGGAATGTCTATTTTGATACGCGTTTTCTGAGGCATTTCTGGCGCCATCTACTTGAAGAATCAGGAGTTGATCTTAATCAAGGCTTTGATACTTTTGTGCAGAAAAGAGAATGGAAAAATTACATAAGCACATCGCATGATTTTTTTTAAATGGTCATTGGGATTAAAATACACAGAGCACTTACAAAATGAAACTGCCTATACAAACAAAAGAAATATTATTGCCACCACTTCATGTGTCAAACCCGAAATAGACAGATATCATAGGAAGGTGACTAAGTTCGAGAATCCAATAAACACAAGATCTATTGAGCCAAGGTTATATACTACATCCCAACATACATCTCAAATGTTGGTCTTCCTTGAATGCGCAAAAAATTCTTTTTGGTTCAAAATTAGCTCATCTCCTAAGTTCATGCAAGATATTGATGCCAAGCTCCCTTGTAACAGTATTTGGATGGCTGCTACTCAATTTATTCAGGTTCTAAATTTAGTAGAACCTCTAAATTTTAACCTCACCCATCCAAAGGTACCTCAAGCGCTCAAACAAGAGCATATTTCAAGTCCATGGTTAACCAAATTTCATAAATGATTTCACTCCCGTCTCCCTCAATTAACTCCCTTGCTAGTTCACCAGTAAAATGGCTAAAGGACCATTAGAGCTAGATCGATGATGGATTTCAATTGTCGTAGGGAGGATTTCATAAAGTGTCGTGGTCGTCAGTATTTTATTTGACCTCACTAGTTCTCCCATCCAAATAAATCACAGTCATTGATCTGCTCCAAGATCAACCTTGTTCGTTTATCTTCATCCTCTTTGCAACGATTACTTCCCGATTTCGGAGCTGATTCTCCTTTTATCCTCCTCGTTATTTAGTCAAAAAAATTCTTCCTTAGTCATTTATATGTCAATATTAACCATATATCTATCCAATATGTACATTCGTTCACACTTTGTAATATTCATTGAATTAATCACTGTAATGATCAATTCCCTCTGCAACTTGAAGCTTATTGTTTCACATGTTTTCACGGATGAAAGATTTACTGCCTAGTTCCCCTTTAGACCATTAGTAATATGTGTTTGAGGTAAATTTAAGAGAATAATGGAGATTGGAGGCTTTCACTCAATACTAATTTGAATTCTCTAGGAGATCTCTACCTCACAAAATGATGAAGGGAAAGGTAACAAGCAGAGGAAAAAACTCAAGAAGTAGGCAGGTGATTGGGTTTTCGTTAGTTATTAACCTACTGATTCCAATCACATTGTGAACATGCTATTTTCTCATAGTTTCAAAAATTGGGTATCATGGTTTTCAGATTCGAGCCCTTTATACTGGCTCCAGATTGCTCTGATATATCAACAACTCAGTGTTTAGTGGCCTCTGCAATTTCCTGTGGATTCACGGAATCATGAATTACAAGACTTGGAAAGCAGATCATGGTTGCATTACGCTGCTCAAATGGATGGAAGTACCTATAGAAACTAAGGGATAAATGTTGGTTTCTAGGGACTATATCAAATAAAATAAAGAACTGAGCATTTTTATTCATAGTTTTCCAAAACCAGTTGGAACACGAGAGTTCTCTATCCATGGCGAATGACTCTTGTCAGCTTCAAAGAAATCTCTCCAATCCTAAGATGAGAAAACATAGACAACAATGAAAAAGTTGAGTAAATGTTCTAGTTCGCAAGATTCATTCAAGGAATAAAGTGGTTTTGTAGAGATGGAATTGAGGAAGCTTAATATCCTATCACGAATAATGACACTGGAAGAAACTGTAGCTTGCATCTTTTTTAAGGTGTTCATAGACAAATATGGACGTCATGATGGTCTCTACATTTCCTTTTTCAGCATAGAAACCTCAAAAATATATATCAATATTCCCTGAATGTAGTCCAGAGAAGTTGGTGAATGAAAATCACAATTTTGGGCCAAGCACATTTCTGGCTGCAGGCTTGTGGCTGCTAGAATGAAGTTAGTTGGTGAGCACATTGAGAAAATATTTCTATGGGGTCACTCAACTTGCATTGTAGACTTTATAGGTTCAAAGTCATTATTTATTTTTGGAATTAACCACCAAGGTATTTAAATCAGCAAATTACTTGATCACAACTTTGCTAAGCATTTGCAAATACGGGTCCCCAAGTTTTGTCACCTATCACATCTATCATTGTATGTTTAGTTTTTATTAGGAGTTGATACATGAAATCCAAATTCTCGGATATGTTAGTGTGGTTTTATGCCAAAGTTTTCTCGTTTATTCCATAATATTTTATTCCTCCATAATAACTTTAAGAAATTGAATTGTTTGTCCAAGTCACATGTTTTCATGGATGAAATATTTACCACCTAGTTTCCCTTTAGACCATTAGCAATATGTGTTTGAGGTAATTTTATGAATTGTTTATACAACTTGGAGGTTGGAGGATTTCACTATTTTAGATCTTATTATTTGGAAAAATAATTGTACAAGTGTAGCTTTGATTTTTTTTGGAATTAAGTAGCAAGGAATTTCAATCAAAAAATTACTTAATCACAACTTTCCTAACCAGGTGCAAATCCAAGTCCCCAAGTTTTGTCACCTATCACATCCATCATTGTATGTTTAGTTTGTATTAGGAGTTGATACATGAAATCCAAACTCCCATATCTGTTAATGTGGTTTAATGCCAAAGGTTTCTGATTTATTCCATAAGGTTAGCGGTTTCCTGTCTCTCAGAGTGGTATATCCAGCAGTGGTTGGTACCTAAAGTTTAAGGTTCTCCTTTCTATGGAAATCCCTTAGAATTGTTTTTCCTTATTAAGGAGAAAAACTAGCTACTAAGAGTCCTTGAAATTTTTCCAGTGTAACTAACATATTGTTGATGCATGGAAAATACTAGGTACCAAGCAGTAGGGATTCTCCCCGATGAACAATCCCAATTAGATCAGACACCGTTTGGTGTGGGGAATCCGTCTAGTTCACAGTTTCAGCTACCGTAGATTAAGTTCTTTAATATTTTACTGGTTACGACCCAGTCCATTGTTTACAATATTTTTTGTTTAAAGAATGATATGTAAGTGCCTAAGCTAAATGCAGGTCTGATATAGATCTAAAACTAAACTATTCTATCCCCAAACATGGAGAAAATTTAGAGTTCAGAGTAATATACTGTAAATGCTCATAAAGGTCTAACATATAGTCATACCAACACAATAAGCACATTCACAGTAGAAAGAATACCAGAGATATCTCTAATATAATTAAACCATTTATTATCTTGTCAACAAAGACATTTATATAGGAAACAGGCATTCATGACCAAGGAAATAGTTCCATGAGGTTATAACAATATCATTGTATGATGTACAGAAGCAAGAAGAGATAGTTCTATAGTATGCATTCCACACATTTCAATTAAATCTCTACGCAGGACCTTTGTTCCAACAAAATGATCCTTCTTATTAGGAAAGAGGTGGCTCTTTTCAAACAATAGTCCATACTTCTTTCATGAGGAAAAAGTCCTTTCTTAGTGCTCTGCACCTCTTATTTATAGTTTTATGGGCTCCCGAGAGTAACCTCAAAATAGATCCAAATTCAGTTACAAAAATACTAACAAAATATGATCTGGAAGAGTCACCATGATCACAAAAAAAATCAGGCAAAAATGCTATAACATGCATTTTGGATCAGTTTGGGAATTTTAACAGTAGGGACATAGGCTTGCTTGCTGAAAATGAAAATTAGAACCTCTCCAGTCAATCTACAATGGTTTTCTTCATCTTTGCATCTTCATACAACGAAATCCCTTACAACAGTCGATCAAGACTATATCTTCATTTCAATAGTCCACTGATGTAGCCTTTAGCCGATTTCACAATCTGCTCATCCTATCTCGGTGAACCATAGTACCTATGAAATACACGAAACACCATGAGAGATATATATGATTTGGGAACCACATAATTATCAACATTTCCATGCAATTATATGCATCGATTATTAAATAGAAACAGATAATGACCAACGCCTTATTCTGGAAGCAAATTTATTAGTTTAGGTTTTGGGAGGAAAATTTCTCAGTTTCCCTAAAGGTTCACAGTCACAAACCAAAAAAAAAATTAATGACTCATATTAAATCAAAGATGGAATGGGTATGATTTGGACCATCAGATCATGCGACCTTAACATCATGGGTTCATTAAATTTATCAACTTAAAAATTTATCATGCAGTCTTGACAACGTCTTTTCACCTCCTCCCTCGTATTTCCTCTTCCGCACATCCTCTTCAGCTTTTTCCCTAGATCGTTGATCTCATGAGTAGAATCCTTTTGAACTATTGGATCTTGAACTGTGGAACGAGAAAGGTGTATTTCAACCTTTTTTCATAAGCAAAATTCTGCTTTTCTGACTCTGTATTTTCGCTTCCGCATTTTCTTGACTGTTGGATCTATATGGGCTCATCTCTAGTCTTCGATCTACAGATCAAAAGTTGGAATATGGGACTCTTACCTTTTCACGACCAAAATTATAACTTTCCTTGTCCACTTTTATGCTTCCTCCCTTCCGAAACCTTCTGATTTGTTGATCTATGCGGGGTGATCCTGGACCATTGATCTATGCGAAAATGGGAAAATAGAAAGTCAATTTTTTTTGAAATTAAACTTTAACTTTTCCTTCTTAGCCTTTTCACTTTTTCCTTTTTCAAAAAGAAAAAAGCAGAAAGCAAGCTTTCCAATGTGTTCTAAATTTAAATTCAACCCTTTTGCTTCCACATTTCCAATTCTTTTTGAGTTGTTGATCATTTCGAAAGATTTCTAAACCGTCAATCTATGCGGGAATCAGAAATCGGGATTCTAACTTTTACTTGACGAAAACCCGCATCTTCCACTTCTACTTTTTCTCCTTCGCTCTTTTCTTTTTCACCTTTTCGAGCTGTTGATTTGTGCGAAACTCTTCTGGACCATTGGATCTATGCATAAGTTGAAAATCAGGATTGTAACCTTTTCATAAGAAAAACTTGCATCTTCCACTTCCACCTCCACCCGTCCGCTTCCGCTTTTCGGAAAGAAGAAAATCAATATTTCACGAGGTTCAAACTTTAACTTTCCTCTTTCTCTTTTTTGTACCTCTTTTCTACTTCTTTGTACACCATTGATCTATGAAGACTGACTCTTATTCATCATATCATAGATCACAGAAAATGGAAAGTCGAACTCTAACCTTTTTACAAATGAAACTTGACCTTTTCCTCTTCTGCTTTTCCCTTACCATCGATTTGTGTAGAAAACTTTTGGACCGTTGGATTTGAGACTGTGAAAGGAGGGAGGAGGAACCTTAACTTTTCTATAAAATAAAAATGACTTTTCTCATTCTAGTTTTCTGCTCTTGGCTTTCCCGAGCCATTGATTTGCGCGGAAGCCCTTTGGACCGTTCATCTCGAACAACAAAAAGCGGAAATAAAAAATTTAACCTTTTTACGACCAAAATTTTGATCTTTCTCGTCCTGCTTTTCTGATTCTACATTTCTTGACTGTTGATCTTATTCGGATTCAACCTTGGTTGTTGATCTTAAATCAAAAGTGGAACTTTCAAATAAGGATTGTTTCTAAAGTCGTTCCTAAGAATTTCTTACCAAAAAGACAACTCAAGCTTGGGAACATATTTATGCTCAATATTCTAGAAAAGACTAGGTATGAAGGGAGGATTATCTGAATTGGGAAACAAGGAAAAGAGTGCTTTCAAAAATATAAATGTAAGGAGGGGCCCCAAAATTCAAAATAATTGGGGAAGTAGTTGAAACAACAACAATTAGGGACTAGCTAGTGAACATAGATCTCTGGAAAAAAAAACTTTAAAAAACAAGATTGTCATATGGTATTGTATTGTGAATGTTCAATGATTACTTAAATGTACTTCCTGAGACTTATTTAAACCATATGTATTCATTGGATGCAACTTTCAAGCATCAAATTTGAAACCATTTCTTTGGGAGTAACGTAACCAAGAGTTTGGTGTCTTGATAACTCTCCTGGGGTCAGAGTATGAAGTTCATTTTACCCTCTGTATTTAAGTTTCCACCAGATAAGAATACATAGGATCGTAATATATTAAGACATATGTTTCCTTTCTTCCTCATTCCCATGCTATTAGCATTATTTTGATGCTTTCTTTATGACTGAAAAAGTCTTCTGAGTCATCCTTGATTTCTTCTTTAATTTTGAGAATTTGGTACAGGTTATTACATCCACACTATCCTTTTGTGTGAGTGACACATTTGTTTTCTCATCATACTCACGGACAAATAAAACCTTGCTGATATTTGTTGTTTTGACAACCCTTTTGGTTTGATGATTTATTTCTTCAACATCATTTCTTTTATTGAAGACTGAATATTTTGGAAAACTGACTTTTTCAATCTAAGACTTTTGGCTTCCTTGATTTGTAGCAATGGGATTATTTTGAATACCATACACCCATCATACCTACTTCCTTTCCATGGGTCCATCATGATATGCTTCCTGAGACAGGTATTAATGTGAGAATGGATGAAACCCCAAGATAATACTCCAAAACTCATGAGTTTTGGTTATTTCATAGGGGTTATAATGATTCAAATGTGAGATTGAATGCTAGATTCCCTTTCCATCATATTTTAACATTCAAAACATATCATTATGATCAAGCTTTTTCATTTTCTCTTTCCCATAAGCAATTTTTGACATCCAAATATTTTAAGTTTAATCAGATCCCTATACTTCCAAGCACCAAAAATTGAGCTAGTAAATTGAAATAAAAAAAACTAAGGCTATGAAATAAGGTGAAACAAATAGGAAAATAAACAATTGAAAAACAAAATCAAAATCAACAAGTTTATTTATGTACAAAGGATTCCTAGGACTCTAAGTAAAGTAATGTTTGAGACAAAGGCCATTTACAGGAACACTTTCTTCCTGTCCTTGTAAATCTTGCAATTTGTAAGTTGTAGGGCCTAACGTTTTAGTGACTAAGTAAGGGCCAATCCATAAATGTTGGAACTTTGTGTGTTTTCCCTTTTTTGTATAAGGATCATCTGATTTCAAAACTAGGTCTCCTACATCCAAGTTTCTTGTTCCATATTTTCTCTTGTTGAACCATCTTTTAATGATACCCTGATGTTGGTTGAAATTATCTTTAACCTTTTGTCGTAGTTCCTCAATTTTTAGCAAAGTGCTAATTCGTGCTTGTAAAACTTCACTATTGAAACCCCTTGATGCTTGATCTAACTGTGAAGATGGGAGAAAAATGTTTAGGGGTAATAAAGATTATTTTCCATATACTAGAGTATAGGGAGAGACCCCTAAGGAATTTTTTGGAGTGATCCTATCTGCCCAGAGTGCATTTGGAAGGGTTGAGTGCCAAATTATCTAATTTTCAATAATGGTTTTTTTTCAAAATTTAGATCAGGTTCTTATTTGTCGATTCTGCTAAAATATTTCCCTAAGGATAATAATTAGCTGAGTAATGTAACTTAATTCCCTTTTCATAAGAAAAATCAGTTATTTTAATAGATGAGAAATAAGAGAAATTGGAACTCCAAACCTCCTCATAATGTTCTCTTGCAGGAAGTCAATGACAACATATTCGTTCACTTTGCGCAATGGAATCGCTTCCACCCATCGTGTCAAATAATCAGTTGCTGTAAGAATGTATCGTTATTGTAATGAAGAATTTAGATTGATTTCCCAAATAACATATATTCCCCACTGTTCAAATGACTCTGAAATAGTAACATGTTGTAACTATCCCGCCACTTTTACCAATTATCCACCACTCCTCTGACATACATCACACTTTCTTACATAGGCATGAGAATATTTAAACAAAGTTGGTCAGTAGTATCCAACTCTCAGTATATTTTGAGCTGTGGTATCCCCAAAATAATCTCCTCCTATTGGTTCGTCATGTAATTCTTTGACTATTTTGGAGGCATCCTCTCTGTCCAGATATCTGAGCAAAAATCCATCATAATTTTTTTCTGAAAAGCACTCCATCCATGATTTGATATGGGAATTACTTCAATCAAAGTTCCCTTCTCTTCTTGGGGATTCAATTATTTGGTATATATCCTTGTTGAAGATATTACACCAGATCTCTATAGCAATATTTGGGAGCAGTGAATATAGGCACATACATCAATCAATTTCACTCCAGCTTCATCCTCCCAATCAAGATGTTTATCAGTTTGATTATATGCCATAAAATTTCACAACCATTGACCTTTAATGAGGATAACTGATTTGAATTCTAGGTCATACTCCTGTAGGAAAGTCACCCAATTCCCTCTCCGCTCACCCAATTCCTTTTGCAGAAAAAGAGACCTAATGACTGGTTGCTGAACTACAAATTTTGTTTTATTTTTTAGAATATAGGGTCTGAACTATTTTGTTTCCTTGAATACTAAATATGATTGCTTTTCCACGGCTAGGCAATTCAATTTATTCCCTTGTAACCCAATACTCATGAATGATATTGGGTATTCATCTCCCAATTCCCCTTTCTACGTAGGTACTGCTACGAGAGAGTTGTGTGAAGCAAAGGTATATAAAATAAAGTTCTTTTCAAAGTCTAGACTCTTCAAAGAAGGTGCCTGGGATATTGTTGTTTTGATATCTTTAAAGGAAACTTTCTCATTGTCAGTCCACTTGAACTGTACACTTTCGTTCATTATTTGCTGCAGAGGTTTCACAATTTGAGCAAAATCAAGGACAAATGTCCAAACAAAATTTATTGTGCCCATAAATGATTGCATATATTTCCTATTATGGGGCATGGGAATCTTAGTTATAGCCTCAACTCTCTCTTGATCTATTGAGATTCCCTTCTTTGAAATGATGTGTCCCAACAATTTCCCTTCAAGAACTTCCAAGATGCTTTTCTTTTGGGTTAGAGATATACTGTATCTTCTACAATGGTAAAAAAATTGTTTCAAGTGAAAATCATGGTCTTCTCTTATCTTGGAGAAAATTGTTACATCATCCAAGTACACTACTACACAGTGGCCACTCAAACCTCTGAATGCAATGTCCATGTCCCTCTGAAATGTGGCTCTGGCATTTAAGAGGCCAAAAGGAATTCTTCTATAAGTGAATGTTCCCTAATTTGTATGAAATGTTGTCTTTAATTGGTCTCGCTCAGCCATTAACACTTGATTATACCCTGAAAATCCATCTACTAGGGAGAACATTTCTGAGCCTGAAACCATCTGTAAAATATGTTCCATTGGTGGAACTAGATAGTTATCTTTATCTGATGCTCTATTTAAGTTTCCAAAGTCAACACACAACCTTATCTCTCCTGACTATTTTTCTCACCAGAACTAGATTGGACACCCATTCTGAATGTATAAACTTGAAAATGATCTTTGCATCCAGTAACTTCTTTACTTCATTATGGATAAGAGGTTCTAAATTTGGGTGCATATTTATAAGTTGTCGCTGAAACGATTTTCTTCCTATTTTGATGGGAATCACATGATGGATGATGTGACTATCATAAGTCTTCAGATCTTCATAAATCGAGGCGAAGATTTCTTAGTGTTGTTGAAAAAACTTGATGAACTGGTGTCTTTCCCCACGAGAGCAACATTTTCCCAAATTGACATATTTAGGTTTAGATTTTGATCCCAGATTGACCAGCTCATGTTGCATTGATGAACTATTCATCTTCACATTGGCTGGTTTCCATAATCTACTCTGCAAATCAAACATCCCTTCGAGGGTTCTTATCACTTTAGGCATGAAATTTTCCTGAATTGCATCTTCATTTTGTAAACCTGAAAAATGTTCTTCTTCATCTATTATGAATTCTTTAAAATATTCTTCATTGGTAAAAAAATCAATGATCTATTTATCATCATCAAACACCCTTAGATTTGTAACATTGTCAGGTACTGATGGCCTGAAAATCATTTCAATAGAACACTTGTTATTAGTTGGAACTAATCTATATGAAGAAGCAACTAATAAATTAGCTGCAACATTCTGTAATGTAGGTACTACATGTATATTGAAAGCATTGAAGTGCATAATCAAATTCCATAGCTCCTACTGGTATACCTTAATATGTGAATATAAACAATGAATGGTGTTTCTTACTTGTATGACTACTATCTCGGAATCCCCAAATATTTTTAAATTTCTAACCTTAATTTCAATAGCTTTCTTCAGGCCCAAGACTAGATCCTCATATTCAGTAGTGTTATTTGTGCATTCGAACTCTAGTCTACAAGAGTGAAAGTGTTTGTTCTTATTTGGATCAACCAGGATGCAACTTTCCCCTGATATCTATTGGGTTGTAGAACCATCAAAATATAGAAACCAAAATTTATCATCTAACTCTAACTCGTTAATATCATCTCCTATGCTAGTCACTAATTTTACTATATTACAATCAATATTATAAGCCAATGAGAATCGAAGGAGATCGGACCGTGTGTCTTATTCACAACTAGTTTCTTCATCCTGGTAGTTCCCTAGTTTGAGTTACAAATAGTAATTTACCAAGACTGAAGATGAGAACTTCACAGGTTCATTTTTCCCTTCTAACTGAGTTACATTATACTTCATGTGTGGTTCTCTTAGTACTTTAATTTGGTTTTGAACATTGTTGAATGGCAACCGCATGTGAGACAAGTCAATTGCAAAGTAACGATTTTGTTTCGTTGACTAGTCCCTACTCAAAATTAATCCATATTCTTCTGGTATATCCACTACCATAATATCTATAAACTGACAAACTATGGGATCTGCAGAAAAATGAATCAAAACATCTTTCATTTCGTCTATGACTTTAACAACAGGTCTATCTAGTTGAATTATCCGAGATGGGGATGATATGGGTTGGACATTAATCCTTTTACATACTAAAAGTGGCATGAAATTTAATGAAGCCCCAGAATCCACCAAACAATTATGTACATTATTATTCAAACTATCAAATGATAACAGAAAATGTAAGGTATGAGATTTAGAATTTCCCTCGATGCTTGCTTCATTTACTTCATCATCAGATTATGTGGCTCCCAGGATTTTGATAGGATTTGGATTAAAAGATTCTAGAAGTTTCTTCCTTTGTTGAGGCAAATTAAATAGTTCAAATAAAGAGATTTTTTCCTTTGTTTTCTTAATGTCTTACACAATATCATACCCCATGCCCTGTCCTTTAGTAGTCTCTATTTTATTTGACAAAGTTTCCAGACGTTCATTAACTGTTGTCTTCATTGACTTGTTACCTACTAGGATTGTCTACTTTATATTTGTTGGATTATGATTAGGTGTTGTTTGAGTAGTATTGAGAATTGTCTTCATGTTTTCTTTAAACTTATTTATTTCAGGCAGTAATAGACTTTCATCCTCTACTGGGCCTTTATTTCTCATCGCGACATTAACTGATAACACTTGACTTTCCTGAATAGGTTGATCCTCACTAAGCCCCAAAGTAGGTTCCCAATCCCATAATACCATCGTGGTTTCCTCGTTTGTTTGTTTTGGCTCATTAGTTTTGGATTTCTCTCCTTTAGGATCTTCTAGCTAGGTATCTAACAATTTATTCATAACCAGAGTCATTGAATTAATCCATTGAAGACAACCTTTTTCAGAATGAGGTTCTTGGTGAAAGGAATAGAAATGATCCATGCCTTCCTCATTAAAATTTAATGGTAGAGTTATGCACATGTGATTGGAGTTGTCCAATCTCTTCCTTTTGTTTGTAATAAGGGTTGAATGGATTTCTATAAGAACTAGTTCCCTTATCCTTTTCCATGTCTACTATTTTGTTTGACAACTTCTGTACCATTTTCACCACATTCTCTAGCTCATTAGAATGTTCTTATTTGGGCTTGGTCAACAACAAAGGCCCTTTTCTTGTGGTATGTTTCAATTCAGGTTCTAGAGTATTCTTTTCTATACTATCCAAATATGCCTCTACTTTCTTGGCCTCTTCATAGTTTTCAACCAAAGTAACTTTACCAGACCTTTTCACAAATATTGATATTGGTGGATCAAGTGTTGTAGTATAATATTCTATTAGAGACTCTTTAGCAGGTTTTCTTGTAGCACTAAAGTTATTCAGTAAAGTAGTGAATCTCTGATTAAAGTCTTGGACCTTTTGTTTCTTTTCCATTCTCATAGATAGTAATTATTTCATGAGAGTGGATACAATTTGTTGGTTGCCAAATTTACCTAAGAATGCCTTTTGAAAACCATCCCAATATACTATTGAATTAGCTTGGAAAATAAAGTACCATTGAGATGATTTAGGTTCAAAAGTATATTAAAAAATCCTTCCAACCACATCTTCATGGTCAACATTTTAGAGATTCAAAGACAAATAAAAATTATGTAAGTGATCTTCAGCAGAGACACCCTTTCGAGGATCAAATTTTGGTAAAACCTTGTTTGGGTGTTTGAGTGGCATTCTTGCTCTCCACGCAGGTTGATTAATAGAATCCATGATTCCAGGTGGAGAATGTGGTGGAGACTGACTGAATACTGAAATTGCACGAGATTCTGGACCTAATTGATCCAGAGGGTGAACAATTTCTTGGATGGATATGTGTACAAGTTCTTCAAAACTTTCAACAAGAATTGAATCCTTAGTGTAAGAGGCTAATTTCTTGGAAGTTTCCTTCTTGGTAATGGAGGAATAAATTTTAAACCCTCGATTTTCTTGATGTAGGATCTTGTATTTCTCCTAAACATATCTACTTCCTCAAATGGGAAAACATACAAACGTTCTGATTGTACTTCCCTAAAACCTATATGTTCTTGTTTTTGTAATTTAGGAAAAATATATCCAAGAAAAATATCTTCTGATGTTCTTCCAATGTAAACTTCTCTGAAGAATGGATTTACACTACCACTAATGCACTGGAAAGTACCCTCCTAGCGCCAATTCTATTGATTCCTAGAAAAATACCAGGTACCAAGTAGTAGGGATTCTCCCTAGTGAACGATCCTAATTAGATCAGAAACTGGTTGGTGTGGGTAATTCGTCCGGTTCACGGTTATGGCTATCATAGATTAAGTTCTTTAATATTTTACTAGTTACGGTCCAATCCATTGTTTATAAGATTTTTGTTTAAAGAATGATATGCAAGTTCCTAAGCTAAATGCAGGTCTAATCTAGATCTAAAAGTAAACTATTCTATCCCTAGATAGGAAGCAAATTTAGAGTTTAGAGTGATATACTGTAAATGCTAATAAAGGTCTAACAGATAGTCCTACCAACACGTTACTCACATTCATAGTAGAAATAATACCAGAGGTAGCTCTAATATAATTAAACCATTTATTACCATGTCAACAAATACATTTATATAGACAAAAGACATTCATGACCAAGGAAATAGTTCGAGGAGGTTAGACAATCTCACTTTATGATTTACAGAAGCAAGAAGAAATAGTTCTATAGTATGCATTCCAAGCATTCTGATTAAATATCTGCGTAGGACCTTTGTTCCAGCAAAATGATCCTTCTTATTACAAAAGAGGTAACTCTTTTACAACAATAGTCCAAAACTCTTTCACCAAGAAAAAGTCCTTTCTCGGTGCTCTGCACCTATTATTTATAGTGTTATGGGATCCCGAGACACCTCCCCATTAAAAAGAATTCTATAAGCCTGAGGGATTTCAATGTGGTGATCCCATACTTGAACATGAAGTGAGGAGGGGGTAAGAGTCCATACTCGAATGGCTCTATGTACAGATGAAGAAATAATGGCACCTCATTCTTTGTCATCTTTTCAAGGATGGATTCTTTTAATTCAAACCCCACAAATTATTTTTCCCCTTCTTTTAATTTCCTCTTTTGTCCTTTCATATTTTCATGCTTTTCCCCTCCTGTGTTAAAGTGATGATTGAGATTTAGGTTAAATAATGTGGTCAATAACAGTATGTATAAGAATATACATAACCTCGACTTCTGCAAATGGATCCATGTATCTGATCTGTCAAAAATTTTAAAACACTAAGACAAAAAATACTATAAATATAACCTTACTTCTTGTGCGTGCTGAACTTGTTCCGGTCTTGTCCTTGGATATACGAGCATTCGGCCTTTGAATCTGAGTGAAAATTAATAACATTGCAAGTCAAACAACTTTGTAATATTTCAATAGCGAGTAGGAAGGCAGAGAGGAGTTGAATATCGAAAAAAATGGGACATGCGTAGAGACACACCACCCAAATATGAGAGATGAATGAAAAGAGGCCCAAAATGGTTTCTTCCGACCCCTTTTGGAATGACGCTATTTTTTTAAATTATTTCATCACTCGTTTTGATTTGGTTCATCGAGGGTTTATTTTGGTTATTGTTGTGTTGAGCAGGGAAAACTTTAGGGGCGAAATTTCGCCAATTGGCTTAGTTTTGGTTTTTTTTCAAAAAATAACTTCGTTATTTTGTCATTTTTAGACTCTACTATTGACTATATTTATATCAAAAATTGTCTTTTATCATAAAATTCACCAAAATTTACAAGTTTTAGTGTAAATTGTATGTTTCATATTTAATATTCGACTACAGATCTATATATATGTTTTTTTTGATAAAAAATTATTGCCTAGAATACTATAATTAAGTATACTATTATAATCCTTAAAAAATACCCCGGCATTGATTGAATTAATTTCAAAATATATATAGTACATACATAATACATAATGCACTGATCTAATTTTTTGTTGGATTTTTTAGTGCATTTTGTTGTCAATATTTTTATTATGTTGGTGTATTGATGAATATAGAGCAAATAATCTCTAACATTTGAGCCTCTTTATTATTATGTTCATGAGGGATAATATAGTTTTCAGGAAGGCGGTATTATTTATGTCGGTGGAAGTTATTTGTTTGTATTCTTAAATTCAAGTCTATAGTCTAAAATATTTTTAGTATTTTATTAACTATTTTTCTTAAATGGTATTGGATCATACAAATGATATTAGGATTGTAAAATGGTGCCCAAGACATGGTGGCTTGTTGAGATCATCATGCATTTATTAAAATCATTGCTCTACATGAGATAATTAATTAACACCACTTTCATGTACCTAGTAGGTCATGTCAATGTAAGGTTGATCGCTATAAAGATCATAATGTTCACGTTGATCTAGGTTTAATGATGGATCACTAGGGAACCACCACCATTGCAAGATGAAACACACTCCACGCCTTAAAATCAAAACAAACCCTAATTATTTGCCACTCAACATCTTACCTATTTGGGTCCTCTTTGTCACTAGTTTTGCATTGGTCAATCCCACACAAACAGTCTTACCACTCCTTGTATTTGATTCTAACTCCTGAGTGGAAGCCATAACCACCATTACATGGATTTGATGCTTTTATCACTGGATTGCTTCAGCAAAGCTACTTAATTCTCTAACTACCAGATTTGGAAAGAACCAACAGCTACTTGTTCAGAACCCATTACGGGCATGCCTACTTACATGTACGAAGAAGGTCATGTCATGGTAAGTTTTATTGTTGTAAAGATCATAATGGTCAAAGTGATCTAGGGTTAATGGTGGATCATTAGGGCATCACCACCATTGCAAGAAGTAACACACTCCACGCCTTAAACTCAAAACGAACCCTAATTCCATGCACCCAAAATATAGGCATGGTAGGTCGGCGCCTTTAAAAACTTTCTCAGGGTGGAGTTGAGTAGTTTGATAGTTATTTATTGGTTGAAAAACAATGAACATAAAATTTTAAATAATTATGTGAAGTATGTTAAATCATTATGTTTTATATAACCAACATAATTACGATAGTATTATTTTATAATGAAAAGATGTAACCCAAGAGGAAAAAAAAGAATATTATTATAGTTTTTATAAACCTGATACCACACCTACTTCATTGGATATGCCATCTATAAAGAAAGGTAGGTAATAGAAAACTAATGCCAAATATTCATCGGTAGACAATGGGTATATTTGTAACTAGATTTTTTGTCAAATTGGGAATCACTGAAGGAAATAGAGCGAGTGTATGCATGCCAGCAATCAGTGGCTCTGACCCAAACCCACTGTTAACCCCATAATAATAATGAAGAATCATATTTTAATCGAACTTCCTTTTTCTAATTATAGAAGGCTATGGTTACCTATGCCCCTTTTATTATGAGATATAAAGCTATAGATATAAATCCAAAGTTGTGTTTATTTTCTTGATGCTTAGTTTGATTTATTGTTTGTGCCATCCTTAAGAGCGAGTGAGAGTCATTGATTATTAAAGGTTTTCTTTTTTATGGTGTCTTTTTCTTTTTTTTAATTAGTTTGCGATGGTAGCATGGTGATAACAAGTGAGATTATTTCTTTGACCTTGTCTATTGATTAACACCCTTATTTCAGTTGGCCATGTGACATTATGTAACCTCGAGAGGAGGGGATTCATGGATTTTCTTGTGACTACCATTTTGATACATCTCAATCCCTAAATGATTTGGAGAATGGAAAGGAAAAAACATCATAAAAATTTTCACGTTATGAAGTGGGAGTGCAAATGAGTGGAGGAAACAATACAATGGCAGTAATCATGTACCTAGTATAATGATACATCGATGTTTGTCCTACCCTAAATTATATTATTACACTAATAAAATAATGAATTATAGTCAATGGTGACTTGTTCGGTTAATGAAAGTAGGATATTGTTACTGTCCCCACTCAGGCTCAAGTTCCTCCATTAACATGAGCAGGCTCTTGTGTGCATTTGCTTGCAAAAATATTGGCACTAGGGGCAATTGTTAAGCAAATTTAGTGAAATAGAAACCCCCCACTCATGGCCTCTTAGGAAAAAAAGGTGACTTTTGTGGCATGGAAATATATTTATATCTATCAAGTATATAAAAAATAGAGAAAATGCTGATACTAATGTTGATGATAAACATTTAATCCAAAAATAATATTGAAAAGCATCAACAATATTTAATGATATTAGTGCAATCAGGGAGGTGGGGTGACCGCAGATGGATTCGAAGACCCCCATTAGTAAATTTTAACATTGCAAATGCATTTGGAAATTGGACTTAGAGGCCTCTATTATTATATGTTAACACCACTTATGGATTCATAGACCCCCACTAGGGGGTCTCTCAATCCACCCGCGGTGTTAAAATTTGTTAATTTTAACACTTTTATACCAAAGTTGGCATGATCTACAAGCCATAAATTTTTATTTTACAATGTCCTAAAATATTATTCTTCCTCCTTAGACAATATCTCAAGGCCTCAAGAATCATCCTCAATGCACAAAACCTTACAATGACGCTCATACAACATTTGTAGACCAAATATTTCGTTCACATGGTTTTACAGTGGTTATATTCGATGTGCACAGTCCATGATCCATTAAAACATATTTTAGTCCCTAATACATTAATGTTCCTCCTCACATTTTCCTATCACAATTCATTAATGGTTTATTTTCTCATATATTTTATAGATGACATCATCAAGCAATGAATTGGTCCCCTTAGGATGATTGACTACTGAAATAAAAAGCCATCCTCTTCCTCTCTATCTCTTCTCATTCTTATTCTAGAACCAACATTCCTTGACATATGCATTTGTATTTGGTTTTGGAATTATATTTGCAGTACTTCTTGTGTTCCTATTGGCTAGTAAATCAACTCTTTCTCTACTTTTAATAGAGAAGAGATAGGAGCTACTTTCACACTCCCATTATGTAATCACATTAGTTGTTCTTTCGATCTCCATTGGCCAACTTTGTGGTCACTTCTACATTAGTATAAGTAGAAATAACAATAAAACAAAATAGGGAAAGGAACGATGACAGTTACAACTTTCATTAAAAAAGGATAACGCATGAGAAGACAAGAATACATAACAAAACCATTTAAAAATTGATTTTCTTTGTAATGATACAAGTTATTCATAATTTGTGGGAGAAAAGTTTAGGATGAATCTCAAAATTTGGTTCTTGAATATTGTTGTTTACTGATAGAAATAGATGAAAATATATTTTAATTTGAATTATTACATGGCTCGAAACTAATGCTTCAAGATATAAAAAAATATACACAACTGCAAGAGGATTTTGATTATCTGCACGTAATCATTAGCATCTTTTTGAAATCAAAAGTGTATCAAAGCATCCCTATGATGGCTTTCATGAAGCGTTAATAACTAAAACAAGATGTCAATACATGTTAAGAATTGGGTTCGTTTTTGGAACAAGAATGTTAGGTGAAATCACCTCCAAAAGCATTTATTCCACCAACCAAAGAGAGAAACAATAAATTTTCATAAGCCAATATTGTCTTGTCATGCAAAGATAAACATATCCCTTTACAATATTTTTCCATATTTATATGTTTAGCAAGACAAAATAGATCATGGGTGATTCCATGAAGGTGGGTAACACTTTTTGGCCAAATTTAGCGATGAAAACCTGATTTTTACTCATGTGCTAGATAGAAATTGTAGTAAAAAAACAAATTGTAGAATATTGTGTTGGCTTCCCAATGATATTTTTTATAAATATTCCGATCTCATTTAATGTGTGAAATTTTGTATTTAATGAACTATGTGACCTTAAAAATTTAAAGAATTTAATAAGTGGCTCGTGTCCAACCCCAATAATTCAATATTACATTGATAATTTAAAAAAATATATAGGATCATGATCTACACAAAATGCACTGTGGTCTGCGTATTTTTTTGTTAATTTATTTCGCAATATACAATTATTTATTATTTTTTGAAAGTGACCACATCTGACATCAACATAATTTTATACACATGTGTGTCCATCCTAGCTTTGTTTTCACTGTTTTGAAAAATTGAAAAAGAAAAGATACCCTTTTGAAGAGGACACGTCAATGTTTGGGATGTGCATTTTTATGAAATTTTTTAATGTGTATTTTTTACCCTACAGATTTTTCTTTGAGCTACTTCAAAGTTGTTGTCAGGTTTTCTAAGTGTAAGTTTTAGAACTAATTAAGAAAAACCCATATGGATGCCAAAACGCATGCATGATACCTCAATGGATAGAGGATTCGGTGATCAATCTATCGGTATGAAGTACACTTAGTTATGTGTCATGAATGGCAGGGTTTACACCCCTAGAAGACACAGAGAAGCATTGATTTTCCTGTAAGAGGGATAGATCTTTGTTTTTTAGGCCCTCGATCGAGGTCTGGATCTCGATCAAGGTAATCAAATACCTAATTGAGGTTTTAACAAAGACTCAATCAAGGGTTTATTAAACCCTCTATTGAGGGTTTAATAAACCCTCGATCGAGCTACTGTTAAACACTCAAAAAAATAAAAATCTTTGTACATGACTACCAAGGTTTTATATGCACGCTCACCACGTTTATATTTAGTACAAAAAAATTGAGGAGGTAAATCCTAGCCACCTAGTTATCAACATATTGTGGACACTAACTACTATAATCCCTATCTAGAATATTATGCCCATGTAGAACATTTTAGAATTGGCTTCAAGAACCCAACTAAGAGAATTTAAAAGAAAAACTAGACAGGAATAAATACCTCTATCTCATTAGGGAAAAAAACTAGTAATAATCATAAGTGTTCATTAAGTAATTGTTTTCACACATTTTGAATAAAAAATAAAAAGAAAAATGACACAAGACAAAAGGGGAAATGATAAATTATAATTTTTTCAAGATGGTAAATGTAAAAATTAAAAAAAAACATAAGTAAATGAATAAAAAAATAATGAAATATAAAATAAAAAAGAATAAAAAGAAGGATACTTATTCTCAACATTGTAATAAATATAAATAATTTAATTTTTATTTATTTTTCATATCCTAATAAATGATAAGAATATAAATGCATAAGAAGAAGATTTGAAGGAGCAATAATATAATACTCATAACCATAGTGAAATATACTAGTAACAAGGGAAGATGTCCTTTGCTTTTTAGATTTAGTTTTTTGAAACTATTAAAGAGGCATCAAAGTTTAGGGAACAAGAAAACTATTTCCATAGTTCACATGCAATTCAGTTGATGAGTTGAACTTAGGTGAGTTGTGTCCACTCGACCTGGATTCTTAGGACTACGATCTACCTACGATATAGATCTTCAGGATAGACATTTAAAGCCCAGAGCTAGGGCATAATAGAATAGAACAATTAAGATAAAAATTGGTGTTAAATTCAAAGTCATATCACATAATTGTAGTTTTTTAAAATAAAAAATTATATACGAACGATAAAAGTGTTCTTAGTACCTTTAGAGACATGAAAATGTGAGCATGAAAAAAAATATGACCTCATGTCCTTGGTTTATATCAATGTCCATTGTTTACTCTTCAAAATTGTTATTGTGCCACACATTTGCAGTTAATCTTGCTAGTAAATTATTGAATGACATTAGAATTTACATCAATAACACGTGCCTAATTGTTTTGGTGTTTCATAATGCTAAGAGTGGAGGAAAATAAATAAAATAAAAGGTGTTATGGCGATTGTGGGATCTGAAAAACAAAAAGTATGGAAACTAAACATGATACTAATTCTCATTTCGAAAAGAATTGAAAATGTTGAATGACATGAATTCAAATGGGGATTCAAAATACAAGGTGTCCAAGCATTAGAGGAAATTTCAACTCAAAATGGTCCTCCTAAAAAAATTAATAAAATAATTGTTAAAATAATAAAATAATATTTATTTATTTTGGAGGAACAAAAGAAAAACTACGTTTTTGTTTGTATTTTCGACATATATCCCCTTGTTTTTACTCAAAAACTTCAATCAAGAGATCTCATTGGATGCAGAATTAGATTCTGCATCCAACGAGTACCCACTCGGCATACTTTTTGATAGACCCCGTTACCCCAAAAACAAGAAAAACATAATCTCTATTAGAATAATGATACTTGTGGGTAATAGTACATATCTTGAAGAAAAAACAAGTAAGCGCATAACTATTTCCACTTCCTGTAGATTTTATAAATAGATATTAGTCGTAGAGTAATTGGATTCATAGATGTGATTCATTGGAGTCAGAGATGTGATCAATCACATCTATGACCTAATTACTATGCAACCCATATCGACAAATGAATATAAATGATCATTTTCTATCGAACAAATGAAGTGAATTAAATAATGGGCTTGTTGCCTATTTATAGACGATCATAAATGCTCGATAAAGGTCTTTTTTAACCCTCTATCAAGCCTTTTTTTAACCCTTGAATCGAGGTCTTGAACCATCGATCGAGGGTTTATCAAAAGCTCGATCGAGGGTTTAAGAAAAGCTCGATCGAGGTATGTTTTTTTTTTTGTCGAAATTTCCTTGCCAAAAATTGTAACCCACCTCCTTGGATAAACAGTTCCAAAAATAAACGGTGTGTGATAAATACCTGTCCAAGACCAAATCTACCAAATCCACTTTTGAAAATATTCCCATTGCAGAGGAATGATACTCTAACCAAGGTATATCACATTTTGCAAAGGTCATTGATAAATTATTTGATATTAATCACATGTTTGTGTAAAATTTAGATTCGAAATTTTCTCTAAAGTTGATTGCTTGTCTTTATGAAATTCTCTGCCTCACCAATCTCATGTGATAAATATCTTGCAATATTTTCCTCCTGGATTAGTTGTAGGTTGGAAGAAAGATGTGATGAGATGATTCTGAGTTATATTATTAGCACCTTTGTTAAAGACTTTCCATTTGTGTTGAATCCGCTTGCAAATGAAGAGACCTGCATATCTCTGGTCCTGATGATGTATTAAAACTTAAATACATCAACCAAAATATCTCAAAAGAAAATGATATATATAACACATAGCATAGTAAAATTGACACCGAAGGTCAAATGTTCCTATGTTTCTAGCTTTATAGATACCACTCACTAAGCCAATAGATTCCCTAAATACTTCTTTCACACCCCATTTATTTGGTTATAAATGTTGGCCATGTTTTCTAGTCCTTTTAACCTATTTTGGTATTTTGAGGACAACGATTATTAATAAATTACATTCATTTCATTTCTAATCTCTGGGAATGCAATGATCCATCTCAATCCAAACTTGATGAGAGCATCCACCAAAATGGCCCAGGTGAAATTGCTTAAGTGAATAACATAAGAACCCAATGCAATGAGCATGTCGAATGTGTTAGGAATTTTTAGTAAGGTTTCTTCTTTAGAACCTTTTTCTTAAAAAAAATTCTGTAGTAAATGGGTTTCTACCAAAAACAAGAAAGAACAAAATTATAATGGGTTTCTGTCGAAATGAGGATGCAACCAAGATCATGCTTGATAAGATACTTAAATTGGCTGAGAACAGTCTATAATATTTTAGTATTAAGGGGCCATAACTCATAATTTAACATGGTTCTGGATGGACTTGATCAGAGGAAAGGTCCTCTTTTCACCATTGTAACTATAATGTATCCAATTTACATGAATTGTGGGGAAACAAAATCTAGTGGTAGGAAATGTGAATCAAGATTCTATCACATGAGATCCATAAGACTTCCTACTTTGAACCTTCAATATTTGAGATTGTATTGAGAGTTGGCTCCCTACAATATGTAGTGTTTTATTCTTGTTCTTTAAATATGGGTTTTATTTTTATCCTTCGAAGATGACTTTTGCACTCCCATATTGCTCATTTTGGCTGGTTGTACTTTCCAATACCATTGACCTATTTTTGGTCATATGTGGGCATTTACAATATAATCATTTAATTCTGAACTTATAACGCTTGTTTTAATTATAACCAGTCTCCTTTCCCAAGATGAAAATATAATACTGCTCCAGGACAAAGATTTTTGTACTGATCCAACCCTCCTAGAAGAGAGATACAAATCATCATTGATTTTGTGAGGCATGATGATGTTGTTAATACTAATATTATTGTACAAAAGGTTCTAATTTGATTACATTCCAAAATACTAGTACAAACCTAGCTATCCCAACATATTTTTGAATTTTACATGGAAATTACACAAACAGAATGTGTGTAAGAATGGAATTTTGGTTGATATTTGTTAATTGAATCGAGGTAGTGCAATCAAAGATTTTCTATGATAATGAAACAAACTAAGAAAATAAATATCTATTGACAAAATAAACTGATAAGCAAGGACTACAAAAGTAAGCAGATAAAACATTCACAGAGACAGTAATACAAGATCAACACTATACTGTAACAAATTCATATGGATTGTGGAAGCAAAAAACAATGGATACTTAATTTTTATGTGTTTATTTCCATTATCAAGAGCTAGTGCAGAGTGCACTGATTCTTTATAAATTAAAATCGAGTAATGATGACACTATTGGTTTGTCAAATGTTTAATTTCAGTTTTAGAGTCTAGACTGAATTACCACAGACGATAAAATTCATATTCACCAGTACAGACTAGTACATCAAACAATGAACACAGTAAAATAGGCCTTGATTTGATATAAATGAGTTAAACACTTTAAACAAGATGCAATGCTAGACTCCAAAAAGAGACATTATTAGGGGAAATAA
>LPNX010861210.1:615837-626748 GCA_001517045.1 Pseudotsuga menziesii | reverse complement strand
CCTATACGGTATTTCAAATTTAAAGCAATTTCATTGGCTAACACATGATGACATAGAATTTGAATAAAAGTTAAAAGGCCCATTTTGAGTTGAAATTTCCTTTAATGCCAGTTCCTTCCATTCACCCTTTTTAGCATGTCTTATACAAAGTTTCTTGTGAAATAAGTGGCCTATACCGTGGACCAAACTAGTGATTTGTAAATTTTTCAAATATATCAATGTTTCCTGAAATGGTTAACCCCTACATTTGTCTTTTTTTCCCTTGGTAAAAGACAACTCTGTAGCTATGTAATTACCTTAAAGAAAGTGGGAGTTGTATTTGTTTTACAATTTACTTTAGGGTTTTCTTTTTGGTTTCAAAGGGATAGATAATTGTGTGAGTTGATAGTTTTTTGGTCCATGGCATTACATCATTTTCATTTACAGCCAACTAGCAATCAGTTTCATACCCTGTATGTAACAAAGGTTACAAATATTCTTTGCAATTGACAGTTGTTCCTGCCCTATTTCATGGTGTTGATACTGAAGTATATTTGAGTTTTTAAAATCAAACCGGCCCAAGGATAGTGGACCATCAGTTCACTGAATGCATTAGATTGGTTAAATTCTTTTAGTCCATTCTTTCCCCATTGTAGCACTGATGTATATTGTCCTGGTTTAGAAACAAATTTGTTAAATTTACATCTGGAGATCAAAACTTTCCTTACACAAGCCTATCTGCTTGTGTTGGTACCATTTTCAATTTTCAATAATGTATATTGAGGTCGTCTGTTCCCACTTGTATACTTTTCAGCGTCAAAGGTTGAGGCTGCTAATGAGGTGCTTTGATATTGAATCTATATAGAGGGGGCTTAAGAATGTCTAGTTCTTCTAGCTAAGCTTATGGTGTTGGATAGATTGTAAATTAGGTAGCTATGTCCTAGACATCTTTCAGATGTTATGTTTCTGCTTCGTTAAATTTGGGAGATGCCCTTTTAGTTGGAATATATTTTATCAATGTTTTGGGGTTTTGGGTTTTTCTATGTTCTTTCGTTTTGTTTGTATGGAAGCTAAGTTACCTGAAACATCCTACTAGCCCCAATGAATACCATTCATCATTTCAGATATGGAAACACACGGGATACGACTCTGGAACTGTTGATGTAATTGTAACTTCAGAATGTATTCACTTGTATTTATTATGTATTATAACTCGATGGTTATTCCGGGATGTATTTGTAATGTAATTAAGTCATGTCATTCCTCGATGTTCCTATCAGGATTTTCTATAATGTAAACAAGTCATGTCAAGTCAAGGTGGGTAACCCTCCTATTGTCTAAGGGTTAAAGTCCCCGCAATTCTGGGGCACTAGGGTTATTAGACTCACCTAGTGAAGTCGGCCCTAGTTGGATTTAGTCAAGTCAGGAATTAGTATAAATAGAGAGATAACCTCTCTATTTATCACACACTCACTCACACTCAGTCGTAGTCCATAGCTGAGCAAGAGAAATACATTAGGGCAAGGAATAAAGAAGGTTACTACGGTCGGGAAATCATCTTACTATTTTGGGTTTTACTTTTGGTGTTGATTCTATCTCTGAGGAAGTTGCAGGGTTTTCTCCATTTATGGTTTCCCCGAGGAAAAACACTGTGTTCATTGTCTCTTGTGTTTGGTTGTTGTGCTTGTTATTCTCTCATTTAAAGATACTAATATAATGCTAGCTTAATGTTAAAAATCTAACATTGTATCAGAGCTAACCTGAGAAGAAGACACTGTGCAGTTGTGGGAACTAGGGCTTCCTACTTTGTGGATCTCTCTCCACAGATTTTTAGCAAAAGAAGGGTGGAATAACTCTCCTCCCTAGGGAACATGTTTCTGTCGAAGTAGAATCCAATTCTGAGGTTTTTCAGTTTTGGACCCGACATTGCTACCAGAAATTAGGGCTTTTCACAGAAGTGGAATTTTTCAGTGAGCCCAAGCCTGGATTGATCTCCTCGTCAAAATCGAAGTTAGGGATCAAAATCAAAGCATTTGTTTAGACAGAACCAGGAATGATTTTAAGGAACCATACTTATTAAAAAGTATATAAATGTTGGCGAATATTACCAATTCTTAAAACGCCAACTAAAAAATGATTGGCAATATTTTCAAAAAATATTTTAATTTCCAAGGATTTTATATCATTTATATAATAATTTGGTGATTTTGAGGGTGAAAAAATTTTACCCCATCAAAATTGAGCGAAATAGGGCTTCAAAAAATGCACAATGGTGAATCATTTTTGGGAGAAAAACATGGAAAAATAGCCCACTGGGCTAAAATTCGCCCCTAAAATTATCCTTGGACAGAACTCTAGAAAAGAAAACCCTAATCTGCTCATGAACTAGCACTGCAGAATTTCAGCTCCAAATCCAGATCCGACATCTTGACCCGATAAGATCTAAATATTTTGTATTTAAATTTGAGTTTCTTAGTGAAGATTTCTCATCATACCAAGCTTGAGGAAAATCTTGAGGGAGCTGATAACTTCCAAGCCTGCAAGTATATGATCTCCCTGGTCCTGGAAGAAAATGAGTTGCACTCCTATATTAGTGAGGAGGTTCCAATTTCAGAGGGAGATGAGGCCAAGGCCTTACATAAGAAGAAGTTGTTATTGGATCACCTCATACCATAGGTGTCCTCCCTCAAGACACCTAAAGCTATGTTTAATGCCATAACCAAACGATTCGAAGGGAAGAACATCAATCGAAAGATGACTCTAAGGAACTAGTTAAAGAATGTAAAGATCCAGAATGAGGAGACCATCCAATCATACTTCACAAGGGTCTATCATCTCAAAGAACAACTTGAAGCAGTAGATGAAGAAGTGGAGAATGCAAAAATTGTGATGACAACCTTGAATGGTCTCCCTAGATCATGGGATTCTTTCATCCAAGGAATCTGTGCTAGGAAGAAGTTAGTCAAGTTCAGTAGGATGTGGGAAGAATGTTCACAAGAAGAAGCTCAGATAGTAGCTCGAGAAGAAAAGATGGGAAGTGAAGATCAAGCTCTCACAGTACACTCCAATAAAGGAAGAAGGGAAAATCATCATCACCAAGGTAAGAATTCTCATTAGAAAAATAATCATGTAAGAAGATATCCATCCAAAATCAGATGTTATACATGCAATGAAAGAGGACACTTTGCTAGAAATTGTCCCATGAATAAGAATGGATCCATGAAGAAGAAGAACTCCAAAAGAATACATCATGCTCACACTGCTAAGGATGATGATCCTCCCAGGAAGAAAGTAAAACAAGAAAGTAAAGACTCTTCAAGTGAAGAAGAATATGTTCTGATCTCCACTCTCAATGGAACTATCACTCATGGAAGCAAAGATTGGCTTATTGACAGTGGGGCTTCCAAACACATGATAGGTTTCAAGGAATCCTTTGAGAAACTATCTGAACATAATTCACCCCATATGGTGAAACTTGGGGATGACTAACAGTATCCATAAAAGGTAGTGGTGAATCCTCCTACAAGCTAGACTCTGGAAAGTCTAAGAAAATGAAGGATGTCTTGTTTGTACTAGGACTAAAGAAGAATATTCTATCCATATCAAAATTGGATTCAAAAGGCATGAGGGTTGCATTCATAGATGGCCAATTCCTCATGTGGTTAAGAGGAAATACTATTGATGATGCAATAGTGATTGGAGAACAAGAAGGAGGATAATACAAATTGAAGGGCCATCCAAAACAAGCATTGGTCCATGACACAGTAGAGCCAAATGAAATTTGGCACAAAAGGCTTGCACATGTGCACTATAGAGCACTACCACTTGCAAGCAAAGCTATTGAAGGTCTTCCAGAAATTCAAGAAAAACATGGAGGGGTCTACAAATGATGTGTGAAAGGAAAGAATACAAAGAATAAATTTCCAAGTAGCGAAAGCAAGGAAAAATAAATCTTCGAAATCATCCACTTCGATGTATGCGGACCAATGTCATCAAGTTCACTAAGCAGGTATGTATACTATGTTTCTTTCATTGATGGTTTTTCTATAAAGACATGGATTTACTTCATGAAGAACAAAGATGAAGTTTTCGGCAAGTTCAAGGAATTCAAAGCCTTGATTGAGAACCACACAGAAAAGAAGATCAAGACCTTTCAATCAGATAATGGTGGAGAATTCACATCAAATGATTTCAAAGACTTATGCAAAGTTTCAGGGATTAAGAGGGAGTTATCCACTCCATATAATCCACAACAGAATGGGGTTGTAGAAAGGAAGAATAGAACTATCATGGAAGCTACAAGAGCAATGCTTCATGATCAAGATATTCCTATGCATCTATGGGAAGAGGCTACCAGAACAGCAGTGTATGTACAGAACCATACTCCACACAGAGTACTCGATAACAAGACTCCTGAAGAAGTATTCTCTGACAAGAAACTAGAAGTTAGCCATATCAGAATATTCAACTGTCCAGTGTACATACACATTCCAAAATACAAGAGAACAAAATTAGATCCTTCATGAAATAAGGGTATATTTGTGGGATACTCTGAAAGCTCGAAGGCTTACATAATATATTTCCCAGGATTCAAGAAGATCGACATCAGCAAGCATGTGACATTTGATGAAGACTCACCTTACAACAAATCTAGAAAGAGACCTGCTGAAGAACCTGAAGAATCAGAAGCACTCAGAATTCATGACACAACCATGAATGAAGAAACTCAAGAAGAAGATCAAGAATTTGAAGAACCACAAGAACCTGTAGATCCACCTCAAGAAGAAGAATCCTCACAAGAGGAAACCTACTTGGGTATAAGAAATTATCCAAGGTACGGAAAGATATGGGGCTCTAGAAGAGAATCACAGAGAAAGAAAGAGAACCAGATCCTGCTCCAGATATGTAGCTTTACTATGTGACTTTATCAATAAAAAACCTTCTAATTATGAAGAAGTGGTAGAACGGAAAGAATGGAAGGATGCTATGATCAAAGAATATCAATCGATCATGAAGAATGATGTTTGGGATGTTGTCATAAGACCAAAAGGGAAGTCGGTTGTAACTTCCAAATGGATCTACAAGATCAAGCATGCTGCAGATGGTAGCATAGAGAAATATAAAGCAAGATTCATGGCTCGTGGTTTCTCACGGAAAGAAGGAATAGACCATGAAGAAACTTTTGCACCTATAGCCAGATACACTTCCATCATATCAGTACTTACTCTAGATGTAGTGATGAAATGGAAGATACACCAAATGGATGTCAAGACTGCTTTCTTAAATGGTGTAGTGGAAGAGGAAGTGTATGTCGAATAGCCACTCGGTTTTAAGACACATGACATGGAGTCTCATGTGTGTAGATTTAAGAAATCCCTGTACAGTTTGAAACAGGCACCCAGGACATGGTATGGCAGAATTGACAGCTTTCTATCCAGTTTGGGATTTACCAAGAGTAAAGTAGATTCCAACCTTTACTACAAGGTTGAATATGGAAACCCAGTGATGCTCCTACTGTATGTAGATAATCTATTTGTAACATGTATGGATGGGTTGATTGCTGATACAAAGAGAAAGCTTGCTGTTGAGTTGGAAATGAAGGACTTGGGTATGATGCACTATTTTCTAGGCATGGAGGTGTGGCAGAATGCAGATGGAATCTCCCTCGAACAAGGGAAGTATGCAGTAGAGATCCTGAAGAGGTTTGGGATAATGGACTACAAGGCCATGACCACACTTATGGCATCGAACCTGAAGCTGTTGAGTGATGCTTCATCAGAAGCAGTTGATGCTACAATGTATCATCAGATGATTGGGTCCTTGATGTACGTGATGAACACTAGACTAGATATTTTCTTTGCTGTGAACACCTTGAGCCAGTTTCTGACAGATCCAAGACATGTTCACTTGATTGCTGCAAAGCATATTCTAAGGTATCTAAGGGGTACAATTGATTATGGGCTCAAGTATGAGGCGAATCAGAAGATTATCCTAGAGGGTTATGTTGATTTAGATTGGGTAGGAAATTCCATCGATAGGAAGAGCACTTCAGGGTGTTGCTTCAGTATAGGATTAGGTGTGATCTCTTGGTTTAGCAGGAAGCAATCTTGTGTGGCACTGAGTACAGCTAAAGTAGAGTATGTCACAGCTTGTTCAGCTAGTTGTGAGGAAATATGGCTGAGGAAGCTACTGTCTGATTTATTTGATCTCCAGATGGATGTTTCTTGTATACATTGTGAAAACCAGAGTTGCATAAAGTTGTCAGAGGATCTAATGTTCCATGACAAGTCGAAGCATATCGAGATAAAGTACCACTATATCAGGGATATGGTGCAGAGGGGAGTAGTGAAGCTTCAGTATGTTGCGACGAACAAACAGATAGCTAATGTGTTGATGAATCCATTGGCTAGGGTGAAGTTCAAGTACTTCAGGGAGAATCTTGGTGTTCTCTAGATTTAGGTTCCCTCCAAAGGGAAATGATGAGACCTAGAGCCATTCTAACATGGTGAGAAGATTGGTTCCTTCCATGGTCAGATGTAAGGGCTGAGCCATTCTATCATGGTCAGAGGATTGGTTCCTTCCATGTCAGATGTGAGTGCTCAGCCATTCTGATGTGACTATAGGATTGGTTCCTACAAGTTATCAGAAGTAAGAACTGAATTCCATTCTTGGAATGGAGGCACCTGGTCAGTTACTAGGAAAGCTCAGTCTCGGACTAAGGGCCATTCTAATTTGATTATAGGATTGGTTCCTACATGATCATATGTGAGTGCAGAGCCCCTCTGACATTGGTTGTCAGATGTAAGTGCAGAGCCCTTTCGGCATGAAGGATTGGTTCCTTGCATGGTAGAATATAAGTGATGAGCATTTCTGACATTGGTTGTCAGATGTAAGTGGAGAGCCTTACGGCATGGAGGATTGGTTCCTCGCATGGCCGAGTGTAAGTGCTGAGCCTTTCTGACATTGGTTGATGGATGTGAGTGCCGAGCCTTTCTAACAGAGTTGTGGGAGGTGTTCCCACATGGTTAGATGTGAGTGCTAGGCATGCCTCTATGATATGATTCTAGGATTGGTTCCTACATGATCAGATATAAGTGCTGGGTGGGGCATTCTGACTTAGGGTAAGATATAAGTGCTTGAAGAAGACCTACATGGAGGCTAGGCCTACAACCAACATGAAAAAGGGCTGGCTCTGTAGAATTCCCTGGGACAAGAAGAATCATGAGATAGCACGCATGATGATCTAGTGATGATGATCCAATAGAGATGATCCAGATCGAGGGATGATCCAGATCTAGTGATGATGCTCCAGAGATGATCTAGATTGAGGGATGATCCAGATCTAGTGATGATGATCTAGATCGAGTGATGATCCAGATCCAGATGAAGATGAATTGAAGATGAATATGAATTGAAGATAGAGATGACTTGAAGGTGAAAATGATGAGGACTCGATGATGATCTAGATGATACAGAGAAGAAGACTTGTGCTGATAAATTTTGTCAAGAGAATAAATTTCTAGTTAAGAGGGAGTGTTGATGTAATTGTAACTTCAGAATGTATTCAGTTGTATTTCTTATGTATTATAACACAATGTTTATTTCAGGATGTATTTGTAATGTGCTTGAGTCATGTCATGCCCCGATATTCCTATCGGGAGTTTCTATAATGTAAACAAGTCATGTCAAGTCAAGGTGGGTAACCCTCCTATTGTATAAGGGTTAAAGTCCCCGCAGTTCTAGGGCACTAGGGTTATTAGACTGACCTAGTGAATTCATCCCTAGTTGGGTTTAGTCAAGTTGGGAATTAGAATAAATAGAGAGCTAGCCTCTCTATTTATCACACACTCACTCACACTCAGTTGTAGTGCATAGATGAGGAAGAGAAAGACACTGGGGCAAGGAAGAAAGAAGGTTACTACTGTCGAGAGATCATCTTACTGTTTTTGGTTTTAATTTTGGTGTTGATTCTATCTCTGAGTAAGTTGCGGGGTTTTCTCCACTTATGGTTTCCCTGAGGAAAAACATTGTGTTCATTGTCTATTGTGTTTGATTGTTGTGCTTGTTATTCTCTCAGTTAAAGATCCTAATATAATGCTAGCTTAATGTTAAAAATCTAACAGAAACGCCAGAAATTCGTATCAGACTGGTACAGATACATGTCAGGATGACATGATACATTTTAGTGCCAAATTAATGTGTTTCAGCTTAATGCTGATAAGTTTCAGTAAAATAGTGATACGTATCTCAAGGAGGGGGGAACCTTTCAGGAAAATTTTAATTCTTAAAATGGATTAGTAATTGTTTAAATGTATAATTTGAACCCTATGCCTTGTTAAATCTGTCACGTTCCATCTCAAAAGGATACAATAAATCACTTAAATGAATTTATCAGCTACAGTTTCATGTTTTCAGTCTATAGTGGCCATGTTTGCAATCTACAACAACCAAGTTTGAACATTAAGGTTCCAGTAGAGAACTTGGAGAAAATCATTGGTTCACCTGAGCATTAAGGTCATGCATGCAATGTACTATTAGATAGAGAATGACATATTGTAATGATATTAGGAATGCAATATAACCACTCATATTTGAGCAACAACTTGGAATTTTATTTTTCTCATTCTCAATAAAATATAGTTTGGACTTAGATTTTTTTACAACATTTTAGATGTTTTATAATGTGAATGAATTGGACACTGTCACATTGATTGTTGATGAATATTCCCAATCTCAATGGATATTTTTTTGTTTAAGTTAGAAGTTTATACAATTTTAAATATTTTTAATTATTTTTTTAAATTGATGTTTGGCGATTGTCTAAAAATGCGCAATTTGGAAGCCCTTTGTGGTTTGTCATATGTCGTTTTGTTCAGGATTATAAACAATGATATGTAACATGTTATATTAAATAAGATCATTCACATAAAGGATGTGTTTATTAATTAAGGAAAAAAGTAGGTATTAAGTGATATAGGATATATGATTTGGTTTTAATGGGATAATTTGACCTAATCTCATCCTTAAAAGAAATTTCCAGTTAGTTTTTCAACTAAGAGAATATATTTTAAAAAGAAATTGATCAAATGAAACAAACATATATTAACAAATGTCAACATGGATCACATTTTACTTCATGAATTTAACAATGGTTAGGATTGAATTCTAAGGATGTGCAAGCTGATCACTGCACCAAAACTACAAGTCACTCATTAGTGGCGCATGCACTTTTTTCATATTTTCTAAACATGATCTAAATTTAATATACTTCTCCTTTTTTTTGGGATTTTGTAAATACAATTTACTAAATAATATTATCTTACAATAATGATATTGAAATAGGATTACTTTTTGCAAGTATCTTGAATAATGTATTTTCTTTTCAATGATAAATGGTAATATAAAAATTTAAATTTGTATGTCTCATGGTTTTCAAATGTTCACACACACACACACACACACACACACACACACACACACACACACACACATATGTTGTTTCGTCAGCATATGGTATCCAACATTTTTGAAAAGTTGTCGTATCTGTCCGCCCCCCATATCTGTATCCATTTATGTATGTACTTCAGTGCAAATTAGTATGGAAGTGTTGTTGGGTGTTGTGGCTTGAGGATCCAAGAGGAATAGGAGATATCAGTTCCAATTAATGAAAATGTGTAGCATTGAAATTTATCATTTCATTGTTAATCTAAAGTGGCAAAGGACTTTTCAAAGGTTTTCCTTATGTCGGTATGCAATTCATACATGCTCTTATTTGTTCTTGAACAATATCGACTTTTGCAATGGGTGCAATATTAAATTGGTTTATCCCATGGATTCTGCAAGTGGCTAAGAACTTTAAAAGGTTCATCTTGTGTCGGTATGCAACTCAAACGTGCTCTTTGTTGGCAATGGATGTAATATTAAATTTGGTTTATCCTATGGATTCCTCCTAGATAATTCTCACACTCGATGCCCCATTTAATTGCAAATAGAAGGATAGGGTTCCAATTTTATTCACGGGGATCACTTATGGGAAAGTATGTTTATCCTAAAAGATTGAATTGTCTCTAGCAATCCAAATACCCCAATCTATGATAAGAGGAATATCTTTGATTGAACTATTAGTTGGATTTGTGAGCCAACTTTAAAGATCCAATTCCACCATTACCAACCCACAAATTTTTAAACTATTTATTAGGAAATATACCATTTAATTATTGAATGAAATAGGTTATTTCTCAACTATTAACATGGCCAAGATTATGTTTGCAAAATAGGCATATTGCATAAGATCTAAAATGATAATTTTATTAGGAAGAGAGAAAGGCCCAAAACACTAAATTGAGCTAAACTCCATGACATATAAATTCATGAAAAACATGAAATACTTATTCTCATTTCTATCTACTTTTCCTTACTCTTTGCACCACCATGATTTCCCCATAAAATTCCATGCGATAATGAAGTTGGAGGTGAAGTTGGAGTTGGAGTGTTGGTCAGGGAAACTAGATGGGGTGGCATCACACCACAATCATCATCATAAAAAGGAGAATTCACCATTTGTTCCAAAACCAATGCTCCATCTCCAAATTTCCCTCCTCTCAATTGCTTCCCCAATTCGTACATGAGTTATATATATTTGACTTGTCACAATAATGGGACAACAATTGCAAGTTAAAATGCACATAAACAAGATATTTAACTAGTTTATCTTCACCTTTTTTTTCTTACACTATGGATGAACTTGTGGTTTCTAAAACACCTTTAAGCTGAAGAAGTGTTCACCAATTGTGAAAGAACAGGTGTTATCAAAACATTATAGCTATGGGTTAGAGTTTCCATCCATGTTACACTACTTGAAAAAAAAAAATTCCTTCAATATTCAATAGCATGGATGATCCCAAATAAATGGTTCTCATAGGTAAAGTGGTT
>LPNX010861210.1:566137-615729 GCA_001517045.1 Pseudotsuga menziesii | reverse complement strand
TATTCAGAATTGGACTTTTTTTTTGGGGGGGGGGGGGTTTAAAACCGCCCCCAAAAATCTTGAGTATTGGATTTTTTTGGGGGGGGAGGTTTAAAAAAGTGCCCCCAAAATTCCAATTTTCAGGATTTTTGAGGGGAGATTTTAAGAACCACCACCAAAGACCTCATTTTTTTTGTGGGGGGGGGCAGGTGGTTTAGCAGAACCGTCGCAAGCCAAAACCGCCCCCAAATGGTTTTTGTTGTAGTGGGAGTTCAACGCCATGGCTGATATACTATCAAAGTGGGATATTGGTTTGGGGAATGGAATGATCATCTAGGAGGAATATTTTGAAGGCCACCAGGTGGAGTTGGACCTTTTACATTACAATTGATATCATCTATTTATTGATTGAGTTGAACTTTTTAAATTCATCCTAGAATGTGCCTATTTTAATTTTGGATGTATGCAATTGTATTTTATTTTTGGACTGGTAGTTTGTATCAAGTGATAGTATGATCACTGACTGGATTTTAAATATCATTTTTTCGATATATAGAAGCCCCTATAGGAGGGGAGCACTAGAAAGGAGGAAGTGATACGCTGAGTGGAGGTCGGTCCCGGCTACAAATGTCATTGGAGGAGGAGGGAACGAAGCAAATAGTAAACATGTTTTTTGGAAACTATGGAATGAATCTATCAATTATGGAACCTTGCATGCACAATTCTTGATATTTATCCCAATAATTACATCAAAAACATCGATTTCCTAAAGTTCACAATATTTCCATAGATTTTATTGACTAATGCCAACTGAGAAAGGATAGAAAAAATAAACAACAGGGTTTCGTAAGTGTCATTTTTTTGGATGTTTATTCCATGGTTATCGTGTTCAACCCACTTTTCCCCATCTTTGGTCCCTCTTTTTTTCTAGGATTTCTCTAACCAACAAGAGTTGGATCATTGTAGTCTAGGTGTAAGTTAGAGTAGTTGCCACACAAACAACCCAATTTCTATCTTGTATGGACATGCTCAACATCATAGCAATAAAGACTAGTCTGAAGGCATGAGTGAATTTGATAGAAGAGATGGCATGGCCTCTTCTTTGCATTAACATTCCAAGCTGACAACAAATCCCCTTGTACTTTTTCTGTACTTTTTCACCAAACAAAATAAAAAAAATAGAATGGAAAAAGAATAGAAATAACCCTCCCTGCTGATACAACAACCTGTTGCACCTGCAACAATTTCCCAAAATTCTAAAAAAATTTAGGACCCCCCTCTATTTTGATTTAGTCGGTTTTGCTTCTTGATTTTGGTCTATGATTTTTCGGGAGGTTTTATAGCACTTTGATTTGCTATCAATAGTTCTGTTTTACTCCATTGATACTTTTAAATGATCCCTTCCATTATCAAGCTCATCTTTGCTTTTGCATGTCTTTAAAGTCATTTTTTATCGGGAGTTGAGTCATTTGTTCTTCCCGCAGTTGCGGAGGTTGCCTACTTTGTTTTCACCATTATGGATGGTTTTTTGTCCCGCCGTTGCGGGTGGGTTTCGTTTCTCTGACGTTCCGGGTGGTTTTCTATTCTTCATCGGAAGGATTGAGTTCTCCCTCGTTCGACGTTGTGGACAGATCTTCTTTCCGGGCGTCTGTCGTTACGGATCATGTTGGGCTTTGACTTTATCTTATCTTTCGATTTGCGCTTTGATTTTCCTTTCGGGTGCATATCAGAGCCTGTTAGCTTCGCGCTTTCTGCCGTTGCGGATGGAGTTCAACTTGTGAATGCCCGCCGTTGTGGAGGAGTGCCATTTCTTGGCTTTCGATGTAGGTCCCCGCCGATGCCCGATCTTTGTTCACACACTCTATTCGACGTTGCGGATGGGGTAATACTGGTGACTACCCACCGTTGCGGAAGTTCTATGACTCTCGCCGCCCTGTTCCACTTCTGATCATCGTGATTCGAGCGTTCTATTAGCCGTGGCGGGTGAGTTGGTGCTGGGGACTGTCCGCCGTTGCAGACGGTTCGGGGTTCTAGCCGCCTGACTCAGGTTTGGTTAAGCAGCCTATTTATAGCTCTCACATGTGCGACTTTGTTTATATATGGGGGCCGAGGGTGTTGGATTTTTTATTGTTATTTTGGGCCCGAGTTGTCATTGTCTTCTCCGCGCTGTCGACCCTACGAACTTTGTGGAGCTTCGTACTTGTACCCGTGTCCAGGTGTCGGTTGGAAGCTTAACCGTTGTCACCTCACCAGCTGCGCCTTACTGCCAGGTAGGATCGTTACTGCCTTACCTACTGCTATTCAAGGTTTTGATTGGGTGATGTGCTGGGGTTTACGGTATTACTAGGGTTGTGGATACACTTCCTGTCCTGCCCGCATAATGATTTTTTCTACGCGGCTAGGTGCCATAGTCATTTTCTTTTATAGAGCCCGCATTTTTATTTGTTTACCTCGGCCGTTTTAGTTCCGTCCTGCGCGCAGTGGAGGAAGGCGCGGTGCAGGTGGCCGTTATGCTTCCTGCACCTGTAGTAAGGAGGTCCACGAAGTAGCTCCGATGGGGGTTTTGCTGAGGGTTTGTTAATTTTCCTCTGTTGATCAGTTTCCCTATTTTGTTTGCCCATTTTTGAGCCCTAACCTCTACCCGCACCGCGCATGTCGTCGTTTTCGGCTGTCTTAAAACCTAGGGCTTTGCTGCTGTAGTATTGCGTTTTGAAGATAGCTTGATTGAATGAAATCCTCGTATGCAGAAAAGGAATGTTTATGCCCGCAGTCTCTAGCCGCACCAATGTAATAACCTTTCCGCGAGCAGCATGAACTATTGCCATTTTATCCTTAATAGCGCCATGTCGTCGAAATATTTGAATTGTGGAGAGTTACATTTGGCCCTTTGCTTTAAGCTTCATTCATTTGCATTGCAAGTTATTTTTAAATAGGAGAAACGACACTGTGAGATGGTGGCTCAATGTATTGCGTGGGATTTAGTTTTTTTTAGTTAGGGCATGCTTTGGTTGTGCATACATGCATTAGTTTTTAGGCCTACCTTCACTTTATGGCACTTTGCATATGATGTGCATATTTTGCTTCAATGAATTGCCATCCTGGAAAATTGGCATGTCACATAATGGTGTAGATTTAATGATGTCCCAAACATAGTTGATAAGCTTGATATCATGCAACAGTAGTAGGTTGTTCAGAACTATATATGCTTCACATAAATCAAGTCATGAAATATTGCACCCTAGTCTCAAGGCATTATAGAGCTGTGCAATGCATGCTTTTGTTGCACAGGATATTAGCACAGTACACAGTATTGCATACTACCTCAACTCTTCAGCCTGAAGAGCTTATGTCTTAATTTCATTACAAGTGATAATACACTTGAAAATGAATAAATCGCTGCACAATGTTCGCAAATTCGAATTGCTTAATGATCAAATGTTACACATGGCAGGAAGAGCTTACAATGTCCAAAAGGCAGAAAAAGAAGGCCCCTATGATCGAAGAACAATCAGCAATAGAGGTCGTTACACATGTAGAATATATATATGAGGACACCCAGTGTGTCTCGGGTGTTGAGCCTGAGTATAAATGGGATGAGGTATACAGATTGATTTCCCGCAGGGAAGTCCCAGACATGGGTCTCGAAGAGGAGCCCATTTATACCAACATAGAGAAATCCGCCATTATGAAGGTGGCTACTAGACAAGAGCTGTTCCCATGCTCTGATGTTATGAGATGGATTCTACCCCACACAAACAACAACACAATGCCTATAGGAAATGTCGAAGGTCAGGGCTATGCTACATTTAGCCCAGGATATGTGGCGCTGGCTTACCACCTGCCAGAGCCTAAAATATTCCTGTCAAATGATTGGTTGGATAACCTCAGGATGGATTTAGTGGAAACTCTGAAGAGAATGCTCTTTCCAGGAAAGCTCTATCGACATAGAGCAACCGAGGATTATGATACAATGAGCTTAAGAGCTCCTTACAGATTTGTAGCTCTGATGCTAAACAGGATCTTTGGTAGAGCCAATGGCAGAATCTTCAAATTTGAGTGGGTCCCCATTATGTTCCATGTGGCGACCCGAGGAACAATCTTCAACTAGGCCAGCCTCGTATCAAGCAGTCTCTCTTCTTGCGCAGCTGCAGCCTTGGGAGGAGGAGAAGCCCAAAAAAAATCTGAATTTTATATGAGTTCCATTTTGATAGACTGCATACTATGCAGCCAGCCTTTCCCCGGTCTCAAGTGTGCCTGGGAGAGGGAAAGAATGCCCATATATGCAGCTTACAAACCACTGTGGGCTCATCAATACCATAGTTATTACAGAGAAGTATGTGAGCATTTCATTATGCCACTGTACAAGCTTATCTTCGGGGTGGAATGTGACTGCATGTCGAAAGAGGCTATGCAAGTAATAGAGGAGTATGGAGATTATTTCCTGACAGAAAACGGGATGTATCTTAGAATGTATGGAGGATCAAAGACACCCTATCTGCTGCCAAAATATGCAACGGATTATATAATCCACAAAGAGGCGGTCAGACAAGTGTTCATTGATGGAGTTGGTCATTTCTTGTTCCATCATAAGAAGGCTACGTATCCCCCTTTACCATTCAAGTTAGGCAGCTACAGATTCGCCAATGTGAAACAAGCTACAGAATTTATAGAGGAACTAGGGAAGTTCCATTTTGGGGAGATACCTTTCCGGCACAATGACACTCAGGGTAAAGTGGCTGAGCACTGCAAGAATCATAAAGTGTTCTATGAATATACCCATCATTATGATAAGGATGAATGTATTTTTCGGAGGGCTCCAAACATGACGGCACTTAGCAGAAGATTCAAACCAAAGAACCCCACCAAAGGTGGAAAAGGGGGAGAGCAAGCCGAAGCTGAGCAAGCCAGAATTGAAGAAGAGGCCAAGAAAAGACAGGAAGAGGCCCAAAAGCTAGAACAGGAAGCTACAGAATGGCTGCAAAAAGGAGAGGAATAAAATAGGAAAGCTGCCCAAGAAGCAGCTGAGAAAGCTCAAGAAGGAGCCAAAGAGGCTGAAGAAGCAGCTAGACTGGCATCCGAAGAAGCAAAAAGAAAGATGGATGAAGAGCTTCAAAAACAAGAGGCTGAGAAGATAAAGTTAACACAACAGTCAGCCTCTGAAACCCCAACAGGGCAGAGTCAGGAAGAGGAAAACCCTGAGGTACAAATCCTTCAAGTACCTACTGCTAGCACTCCTGTAACCCCTATGCTCCAATTAGTGCCTTTCGTCCAGAAGAAAGGGGAAGAAGTCCCAGACATCAGCACTGCCTATTACGACAGGGCCACCAAAAGATTCATGAGGAGGATGGAAAAGAAGGTGGAGGAGAAAGATCTATCAGGAAAAATGGTCACAGATATAGCGGTCATGTTAGGGACAGACAAAGACCCCATGCTCACGATAAGAGCCGGGGCTACACTAATTGATGCCTCCGTTGATAATATAAAGAAGGTGATGTTTGAATTAGAGTCATCTAAGGATACCACTGTTCAGTTGAAAGACACACTGAGACAAGAAAGAGGAGAGGGTAGCAGACTTAAAAGGAAGTATGAACAGGTGCTAAGGGAAATGGAATCCATGAAAGGTGAAATCCATGACCTTCAGGATGAGATCCAAGCCAAGGGAACAGCACAAGAGGCTCTAGAAAAAGCGCAACAGGAAGTTCGATATCTGAAGAATGAAAAGGAACAGTTGAGGGAAAAAGTGGAAGACCTAGAGGCGCAGCAGACTATCATCTATGAGTCCAATATTGAATACACCAAAGAACTGAAAGAGCAGCTGGCTTCCCTGACTGCAGAACTGGAAACAGCAAAGGAACATCGAGTTGATCTGCAGCCATTTAAATAACATATCCTGGCTCAGAAAACCAAAGTGGTGCACCTACAGACTGCTCTGGAAGAAGGAAGATGCCAGGTCCTCCAGATCGATAGCCGACTGGATGAAATCTTGGACACCACTTCTTATTTTGTTGACAGGTCTCAAGACATCCTCGAAATACTGACTACAAGGATAGCAAGGGTAGAGAATAATGAGGAAGTTCCGGCAGAACTACCCTCCAAGGATAAACAAGCCCTCAAATGGGACTATGATCTGATAGAATTCGCTATCAATACTACAGAAGATTTCAAGAAAACGGTTAAGAACACAAAGGGATCCTGCACAGAATTCTTCAGGAGAGCCCTAGTTACCTACAACCGATTCCAGGTAGAAGCCGAGCAGAGGCTATATGAGTTCCTAGATCATGATTCGTTTGTAGAAATGTTGCAGAAAGGACAGCAGGATGAAGAAGTAAAAGTGCAGCACATCAAAGCCATCAATGATCAAGTTCTGAGAAATGAGATAGGTCATACAGCTGTTAGTGTGCAGCTCTTAGAAGACCAGGTGCGATTAAACACAACCAGGGTGGACGCCATCAGAAACCAGGCCGAGAATTTTGAGCTAAACATCCAGTCTTTAGAGCCTACCTCGTTTGAAGGTCTCACTGCTAAGGCAATAGCATGGAAAGAATTCCTAGAAAACCAAGCGCGACCCTCCTCATAGAGGACTGGTCAACTTTTATTAATGTAATATTTTTGTAAAATTTTTGGAAAATGAAGCGTTGGGAAAGCAAAAGGTTGGGAATCCCAAAGGTTGCTTTGGGCAGCCCAACCATTTTGACTTTTTGTATAAAAGTAGGAAACGTAGAGAAGAGAAGGGATTTTTTCCCCAGTAAGACTGGAAGGTTATTGTAAGAAGAACTACTTCCTTTTGCAATAAAATAGTACAGTTTGCCTGTTGAAAGAAGATCGGCGGGATTTCAAATGTGTTGCCATGGATAGTCGAAAGATGAACTACTTTGTTTTTCAGCATTATATCCACGAATCGTGAGATCGTTCTAACTTTACGACCTATGTCTTTGTTTGATGATTTCTGATTTATTTCATGAAATAACCACCATGAGTAATGTATGTTAGTCATAAAAAATTAGCTATCTAGTTGTGAAATATCCTCCATTGTTCATGCATGTGGAAGTTAATGTCAGCTATCTGTAGTTGCTTTTATTATGCGTGCACATTCACATTACTCATTCATATTAATCACAAGTGGGCTCCCTAGGGATAGGATAGAATAGGTAGATGAGTAGGCATATAGATAGGTAGTCATTTTAGATCACATATGCATGTGTGATTCTGTTGTTGGTGAGCTAAGACGATAGGTAAGAACCTGCGCATCACATTGTGACTGCTCCCCGCATCCTTCACCACCCTGCATAATCAGTTAGATATTTGCATATCAATGAAGTCAAAAATACAAATTCCGGTGGACTGGGCCACAACCGGTAAACCCTTGTTGTTACTTTGACCTACAGTAGACGGACCGTAAAACTGGACGAATTCCCTATACCAAACAATAAATGGGCTAGTTAGGAACGTTGAATGGGGAGAATCCCTTACTGTTGCCACCTATGAATTTCCAGGCCCCAACAGTTTTGGCGCTAGAAGGAAGGCCACCAGTAAAGGCTGGCTGTGGAACTTATTTTCCCGAAACCATCTCACCAGCAGATGTTTGAAGCTTTCAACCTAACCCAAGTGTTCACTGTTTCCGATACCATTCTTGAGAGATTGTTTTTTTCCAGTAATTTGTTTGTTTACCTTTGCTTATGGCTGGCAATCAACCCAATCCTTTGCCGGCATGGAGAGCCAGGTCGCCTCTGAATCTAACTCCTCCTTTGCACAATTTACCTCAAGCCTTTGACAAGCTCTTGCCTAAGTTTGACCCTGAGGAAAGGATTGCTGTAGAGGATCACCTCCAAATCTTTTACCTAGCATTAGAAGGGCTAAGGGCTGGGGAGTATGAAGATGTGGTCTGCAGATTGTTCCCTCACACTCTGAAAGGAGCAGCAGCATCTTGGTATTTTAGTCTTCCTGCAAACTCCATTCCAGATTGGGACACTTTTGAAAGGGTTTTCAGAAGTAGATACACAACTTAGAAGACACATACCGTGTTGATGAAAGGGCTTGGTTTGTTAAGAAAAGAGAAGAATGAGAAGGTACATGGTTTCACTCAGAGATTTTCATTGTACTTAAAAAAGTTTTCTGCTATGGACAGACCTTCAGACAAAGTTTTAATTGAATATTATACCTCAGCCCTAGGTCCTGAGCTGGCCATGTTTACCAAAATGAAAGTCAAGCCTACATTGGTGGAAACTTATAAGGAGGCCAAAACAATAGAGGTAGAAAGTGAGAGTATAGAGGATTACCCTGATTCATGTGAAAAGAAGACCACTGTAAGAAGAAGCTCACTGCTATTAAAATCTAGAGAAGATCAACCACATGATTATCATGAGATGATGAAAGTGCTTCAGAAAATGTCCAACCGAATCGTAGATCTGGAAAAGGAGAGGGACATTCAGAAAACCAATAAGCCACACTATCCAAAAATGGAAGATAACAACCAATGGCAAGTCCCACCTCCTAATCTGGCATCAATAAACATAACAGAAATAGGAGGGGATAATTTCTGTACTTTTCATCAAAAACCTCATTCTGAGAAGAAGTGTCCTCAATGGTTACATTCAATGACATTGGTGATGAATAAGTTGTTGGATCCAGAATTGACTAAGGATAGTGGTGAGGAAGAAAAGGAGAAACAGATCATAAGTAAACCAGAGGAGGATACTATGTTCTCATGGAATGGCATTTCACTGTTCAACATTGAAGATGACACTCCTAAATCTGAATACACATCCATAACTAGAAGGGACAAAATTTTCACCAGCCAAGACAATGCAATGATTTCTAAGGTTAACAGTTTGCAGGGGAATGTTAAGAAACTGGACGAAGGCAAAGAGAGTCAGAACAATACCCTCAACCAGAGGACAGAACCAACCACTAAGACTGTTGATCCTGTAGAGGAAAAGATAGGGATCAGTGGGGAGAACTCTGATGAAACTCAAGAGCTGGAAAAGGGTATACCTATTCAAAACCAACCAGGAGAAGAAGACCAAGAACCAGGTTGGAAAGAAAACCTTGACACCCCTCCTTTTCTCTTGACTCTAGAGATGCTGAACTACAATGTGCATAATTGCTTAGTAGACCGTGGAGCAACAGTAAATGTGATGCCCCTTGAGATTTGTCAAAGGATTAATGGACAACTAGAGTCCACACCTCGTGAAGTAACGCAATTGGATCACACAGGAGTCAAGGTGGTGGGTGAAATGAAGAATGTCCTCATTTGTTTGGCTGCAAACAACAAAATATGTCAATTTATTGACATAATGGTGGCTGATATACCAAGGGGATATGGGCTTATTCTTAACCGAGATTGGGATGCCAGGCTGAAAGGCTATTTTGCTTCAGATTGGTCTCATCTGTGGTTGCCTCTCAAGGGTACCCGAATTCATATAAAATTTTTGAGAGAACCGTATATGAAGTATACTGTCAAAAAGTTAGGAGAAGGCAGTGAGTCTGCTGATTCTATCCTGGAAAACTATCTCACTGAGCTTAAGCTAGACCATCATACCTCAAAAGGGGCCAGTCCTATGACGGGCACTCAGCCTGAGCTCCTTCAACTCCCTCAGGATGGTAGCAATGACTGCAGGATATTAGATATGGGTTCCATTTCAATAGCAGCACAGTTAGACCATGGTTAGGTAATCCATGTCTAAATCCAGCTCATTCCTCAGTTTCTAGATTTATAATTTTTCAGGAATGGGAAAAAATTTTTGTTTTCTTTTGTACATAAATAAATTACTTTGTCGCTTATATTGTTTCTTATTCTATTTCTTTGATGTTTTATTTCTTCTTTTTTACTTGCTTTGCTGATGTTTTCTTTATAGCTTGGCTAGTTTTCCTTTTGATTTTGAATAAGAGGCAAACTTTTGGTTGCAATGGAAACATCAGGGCTCTGTATTAACTATAACCTTGAGTGAAAGACTGTGTTTAAAAGTATCGAATGTCTTCTAGTAACCATATTCCTAACTGGCAGAGCATTCATTTGAAGTCTTACTTAATCCCTGTAAATAACTCAAGAGTGAAGAAGGTCTGAAGTACTATTGCGAGGCTCCATCTATTTCACATCTTAAATACCCAAGGGAGTGACAGCGAAAGACCCACGGAAAGGAAGCAGAGTGGAACAATTTATCATATATAAATGATCCCATGCCATAAATTAAGAAACGGCTAAAAGATATTAAGAGTCAAATCTCCTGAAAGAAACAAGACCTATCAAAGCCAAGCTTGAAAAAGCATTAATCTCAAAGCATAAAGTACCAAATGGCCACAAGATCCTCTCCGTCCGTGAACTGAAATATAAAATATATCATTCACACAAAAGAACACTATGGGATAGAGGATCCTGAATTAAAATTTAGTAAGAAAGGCCTGCAGGAAGACTCATATCAAAAGAACTAAAGTTCAGAAGGAACAAAAGTGCAAATTGGCATGGGAATGAGGAACAAAAGGATAATACTGTCACTCTCTGTCACAATCCTGTGGTCTAAGCTGTAGCTACCAAAGGGCAGGTAAAATAAACCTCATCCATTTGGCCTCAAAAGAGTGATTTAGACCTGAAACATCACTGATGTTACCTTTTCCCGAAAAGATGGACTTCTTCTAACTAATTTAATGCATAAGTTGGCCTACTCAGGGATACAGACATCTAGAAGATTTCGATTTTATTCATACAGTCTTAAGCTAGGAGAGAGAGTTATTTCAGATATCTAGGGTTCACCAGGTAGTCGCCAATTGTTGCACCTGCAACAATTTCCCAAAATTCTAAAAAAATTTAGGATCCCCCTCTACTTTGATTTAGTCGCTTTTGCTTCTCGATTTTGGTCTATGATTTTTTGGGAGGTTTTACAGCACTTTGATTTGCTATCAATCGGTCTGTTTTACTCCTTTGATACTTTTAAATGATCCCTTCCATTATCAAAATCATCTTTGCTTTTGCATGTCTTTAAAGTAATTTTTTATCGGGAGTTGAGTCATTTGTTCTTCCCGCAGTTGCAGAGGTTTCCTGCTTTGTTTTCACCATTACGGATGGTTTTTTGTCCCGCCGTTGCGGGTGGGTTTCATTTCTCTGATGTTTCGAGTGGTTTTCTATTCTTCATCAGAAGGATTGGGTTCTCCCTCATCCGACGTTGCGGACAGATCTTCTTTCCGGGCGTCCGTCGTTATAGATCATGTTGGGCTTTGACTTTATCTTATCTTCCGATTTGCGCTTTGATTTTCCTTCTGGATGCGTATAGGAGCCCATTAGCTTCGCGCTTTCTACCGTTACGGATGGAGTTCAACTTGTGAACGTTCGCCGTTGCGGAGGAGTCCCATTTCTTGGCTTCCGATGTAGGTTCCCGCCGACGCCCAATCTTTGTTCATGCGCTCTATTCGACGTTGCGGATGGGGTAATACTGGTGACTACCCGCCGTTGCAGAAGGTCTCTCGCTGCCCTGTTCCACTTCCGATCATCATGATTCGTGCATTCTATTAGCCGTGGCAGGTGAGTTGGTGCTGGGGACCGTCCTCCGTTGCGAACGGTTCGGGGTTCTAGCCGCCCGACTCAGGTTTGGTTCCATGGCCGATTTATAGCTCTCGTACGTGTGACTTTGTTTATATACGGGGGCTGGGGGTGTTGGATTTTTTATTTTTATTTTGGTCCCAAGTTGTCATTGTCTTCTCCACGCTATCGACCCTGCGAACTTTGTGGAGCTCCATGCTTGTACCCATGTCCAGGTGTCGGTTGGAAGCTTAACCGTTGTCACCTCACCAGCTGCGCCTTACTGCCAGGTAGGATCATTACCGCCTTACCTAGTGCTATTCAAGGTTTTGATTGGGTGATGTGCTGGGGTTTGGGGTATTACTAGGGTTGTGGATACACTTCTTATCCTACCCGCATAATGATTTTTTCTACGTGGCTAGGTGCCATAGTCATTTTATTTTATAGAGCCCACATTTTTATTTGTTTACCTCAACCGTTTTAGTTTCATCCTGCGCGCAGTGGAGGAAGGCACGGTGCAAACGGCCATTATGCTGCCTGCACCTGTAGTAAGGTGGTCCAGGAAGTAGTTCCGATGGGGGTTTTGCTGAGGGTTTGTTAATTTTCCTGTGTTGATCAGTTTCCCTATGTTGTTTTCCCATTTTTGAGCCCTAACCTCTGCCCGCGCCGCGCATGTCGTCGTTTTCGGTTGTCTTAAAACCTAGGGCTTTGCTGCTGTAGTATTGTGTTTTGAAGATAGCTTGATTGAATGAAAGCATCGTATGCAGAAAAGGAATGTTTATGCCTGCAATCTCTAGCCACACCGATGTAATTACCTTTCCGCGAGCAGCACGAACTATTGCTGTTTTATCCTTAATAGCGCCATGTCTTCGAAATATTTGAATTGTGGACAGTTACATTTGGCCCTTTGCTTTAAGCTTCATTCATTTGCATTGCAAGTTATTTTTAAATAGGAGAAACGACACTGCAAGATGGTGGCTCACTGTATTGCACGGGATTTAGTTTTTTTTAGTTAGGGCATGCTTGGGTTGTGCATACATGCATTAGTTTTTAGGCCTACCTTCACTTTATGGCACTCTGCATATGATGTGCATATTTTGCTTCAATGAATTGCCATACTGGAAAATTGGCATGTCACATAATGGTGTAGATTTAATGCTGTCCCAAACATAGTTGATAAGCTTGATATCATGCAACAGTAGTAGGTTGTTCAGAACTATATATGCTTCACATAAATCAAGTCATGAAATATTGCACCCTAGTCTCAAGGCATTATAGAGCTATGCAATGCATGCTTTTGTTGCACAGGATATTAGCACAGTACACAGTATTGCATACTACCTCAACTCTTCAGCCTGAAGAGCTTATGTCTTAATTTCATTACAAGTCATAATACACTTGAGAATGAATAAATGGCTGCACAATGTTTGCAAAGTCGAATTGCTTAATGATAAAATGTTATACATGGCAGGAAGAGCTTACAATGTCCAAAATGAAGAAAAATAAGGCCCCTATGGTCGAAGAACAATCAGCAATAGAGGTCGTTACAAAGGTAGAATATATATATGAGGACACCCAGTGTGTCTCGGGTGTTGAGCCTAAGTATAAATGGGATGAGGTATACAGATTGATTTACCACAGGGAAGTCCCAGACATGGGTCTCGAAGAGGAGCCCATTTATGCCAACATAGAGAAATCCACCATTATGAAGGTGGCTACTAGACCAGAGATGTTCCCATGCTCTGATGTTATGAGATGGATTCTACCCCACACAAACAGCAACACAATGCTTATAGGAAATGTCGAAGGTCAGGGCTATGCTGCATTTATCCCAGGATATGTGGCGCTGGCTTACCACCTGCCAGAGCCTCAAATCTTCCTGTCAAATGATTGGCTGGATAACCTCAGAATGGATTTAGTGGAAACTCTGAAGAGAATGCTCTTCCCAGGAAAGCTCTATCGACACACAGCAACCAAGGATTATGATACAGCGAGCTTAAGAGGTCCTTACAGATTTGTAGCTCTGATGCTAAATAGGATCTTTGGTAGAGCCAATGGCAGACTCTTCAAATTTGAGTGGGTCCCCATTATGTTCCATATGGCGACCCGAGGAACAATATTCAACTGGGCCAGCCTCGTATCAAGCAGTCTCTCTTCTTGCATAGCTGCAGCCTTGGGAGGAGGAGAAGCACGGAGAAAATCTGAATTTTATATGAGTTCCATTTTGATAGACTGCATACTATGCAGCTAGCCTTTCCCTGGTCTCAAGTGTGCCTGGGAGAGGGAAAGAATGCCCATATATGCAGATTACAAACCACTGTGGGCTCATCAATACCACAGTTATTACAGAGAAGTATGTGAGCATTTCATTATGCCACTGTACAAGCTTATCTTCGGGGCAGAATGTGACTGCATGTCAGAAGAGGCTATGTAGGTAATAGAGGAGTATGGAGATTATTTCCTGACAGAAAATGGGGTGTATCTTAGAATGTATGGAGGATCAAAGACACCCTATCTGCTGCCAAAATATGCAACGGAATATATAATCCACAAAGAGGCGGTCAGACAAGTGTTCATTGACGGAGTTGGTCATTTCTTGTTCCATCATAAGAAGGCTGCGTATCCCCCTTTACCATTCAAGTTAGCCAGCTGCAGATTCGCCAATGTGAAACAAGCTACGGAACTTATAGAGGAACTAGGGAAGTTCCATTTTGGGGAGATACCTTTCTGACGCAATGACACTCAGGGTAAAGTGGCTGAGCTATGAAAGAATCATAAAGTGTTCTATGAATATACCCATCATTATGATAAGGATGAATCTATTTTTCGGAGGGCTCCAAACATGATGGAACTCAGTAGAAGATTCAAACCAAAGAACCCCACCAAAGGTGGAAAAGGGGGAGAGCATGCCAAAGCTGAGCAAGCCAGAATTGAAGAAGAGGCCAAGAAAAGATAGGAAGAGGCCCAAAAGCTAGAACAGGAAGCTGTAGAATGGCTGCAGAAAGGAGAGGAAGAAAAGAGGAAAGCTTCCCAAGAAGCAGCTGAGAAAGTTTAAGAAGCAGCCAAAGAGGCTAAAGAAGCAGCTAGACTGGCAGCTGAAGAAGCAAAAAGAAAGCTGGATGAAGACCTTCAAAAACAAGAGGCTGAGAAGATAAAGTTAACACAACAGTCAGCCTCTGAAACACCAACAGGGCAGATTCAGGAAGAGGAAAACCCTGAGGTGCAAATCCTTCAAGTACCTACTGCTAGCACTCCTGTAACCCCTATGCTCCAATTAGTGCCTTTCGTCCAGAAGAAAGGGGAAGAAGTCCCGGACTTTAGCACTGTCTATTATGACAGGGCCACCAAAAGAATCATGAGGAGGATGGAAAAGAAGGTGGAGGTGAAAGATCTATCAGGAAAAATGGTCAAAGATACAGCGGTCATGCTAGGGACAGACAAAGACCCCATGCTCATGATAAGAGCTGGGGCTGCACTAATTGATGCCTCCGCTGATAATATAAAGAAGTTTATGTTTGAATTAGAGTTAGCTAAGGAGACCACTGCTCAGCTGAAAGACACACTGAGACAAGAAAGAGGAGAGGGTAGCAGACTTAAAAGGAAGTATGAACAGGTGCTAAGGGAAATGGAATCCACAAAAGGTGAAATCCATGACCTTCAGGATGAGATCCAAGCCAAGGGAACAACACAAGAGGCTCTAGAAAAAGCGCAACAGGAAGTTTGAGATCTGAAGAATGAAAAGGAACAGTTGAGGGAAAAAGTGGAAGACCTAGAGGCGCAGCAGACTATCATCTATGAGTCCAATACTGAATACACCAAAGAACTGAAAGAGCAGCTGGCTTCCCTGACTGCTGAACTGGAAACATCAAAGGAACAACGAGTCCATCTGCAGCTATTTAAAGAACATATCCTAGCTCAGAAATCCAAAGTGGTACACCTACAGACTGCTCTGGAAGAAGAAAGATGCCAGGTCCTCTAGATTGATAGCCGACTAGATGAAATCTTGGACACCACTTCTTATTTTGTTGGCAGGTCTCAAGACATCCTCAAAATACTGACTACAAGGATAACAAGGGCGGAGAATAATGAGGAAGTTCGAAAGAACTACCCTCCAACGATAAACAAGCCCTCAAACGGGACTATGATCTGATAGAATTCGCTATCAATACTACAGAAGATTTCAAGAAAACAGTTAAGAAGACAAAGGGATCCTGCACAGAATTATTCAAGAGAGCCCTAGTTACCTACAACCGATGCCAGGTAGAAGCCGAGCAGAGGCTATATGAGTTCCCAGATCATGATTCGTTTGTAGAAATGTTGCAGAAAGGACAGTAGGATGAAGAAGTAAAAGTGCAGCACATCAAAGCCATCAATGACCAAGTTCTGAGAAATGAGATAGGTCATACAGCTGTTAGTGTGCAGCTCTTAGAAGACCAGGTGTGATTAAACACAGCAAGGGTAGACGCCATCAGAAACTAGGCCGAGAAGTTTGAGCTAAACATCCAGTTTTTAGAGCCTACCTCGTTTGAAGGTCTCGCTGCTGAGGCAGCAGCATGGAAAAAATTCCTAGAAAACTAAGTGGGTCCCTCCTCATAGAGGACTGGTCAACTTTTATTAATGTAATATTTTTGTAAAAGTTTTGGAAAATGAAGCGTTGGGAAAGAAAAAGGTTGGGAACCCCAAAGGTTACTTTGGGCAGCCCAACCATTTTGACTTTTTGTATAAAAGTAGGAAACGTAGAGAAGAGAAGGGCTTTTTTCCCTAGTATGACTGGAAGGTTATTGCAAGAAGAACTACTTCCTTTTGCAATAAAATAGTACAGTTTTCCTGTTGAAAGAAGATCGGTGGGATTTCAAATGTGTTGCCATGGATAGTCGAAAGATGAACTACTTTGTTTTTCAGCATTATATCCATGAATCGTGAGATCATTCTAACTTTACGACCTATGTCTTTGTTTGATGATTTCTGATTTATTTCATGAAATAACCACCATGAGTATGTTAGTCATAAACAATTAGATATCTAGTTGTGAAATATCCTCCATTGTTCATGCGTGTGGAAGTTAATGTCAGCTATCTGTAGTTGCTTTTATTATGCGTGCACATTCACATTACTCATTCATATTAATCACAAGTGGGATCCCTGGGGATAGGATAGAATAGGTAGATGAGTAGGCATATATATAGGTAGTCATTTTAGATCACAGATGCATGTGTGATTCTGGTGCTGGTGAGCCTAAGATGATAGGTAAGAACTTGCGCATCACATTGTGATTGCTCCCCACATCCTTCACCACCCTGCATAATCAGTTAGATATTTGCATATCATTCAAGTCAAAAATACAAATTCCGATGGACCGGGCCGCAACCGGTAAACCCTTGTTGTTACTTTGACCTACAGTAGCTAGACCGTAAAATCGGATGGATTCCCTATACCAAACAGTCAACGGGCTATTTGGGAACGTTGATTGGGGAGAATCCCTTACTGTTTCCACCTGCGAATTTCCAGGCCCCAACACAACCTTACATAGAAAAAATTTCCCTTGATGAAATCGAATGTTGCAAATGAACACAAATTATTGCCTAGAGGAAAATTTTCTACAAATGCCCTAAATAGAATCCCTAATGTATATTCACCAAGAGATCAAGTGGGTGCATGATTCCAGGTGCCTATAGAATGAGGTAATTTGGTATGTTGAAGTTTGTTTCTTTGGTGAATGAAGAGAACCTTCTATTTCAATTGTTGATTTTTTGTTCTACATCTGCTCTGTATCATGCAACACCTCGACAAATGTGGTTTCATTAACAACTCAAACAAACCAATAAAAATACAGAAGGTTGTATTTACCCAAAAATCTAACCCTCTAATCACTCTATTATTGCATTTGCATACTCTTTGATAGTTCTATTTCAGCATTTTCATACTCTTTGATAGTTCTAAAACAACATTTTCATACTATTGTGCTAGAGTATTCTTGTCTTGCAATCTAGATTTTTCCAAATTTTGAAAATTGTTTTTTTGTTCGAAAATAAACCCTAACATTAGGAAAATTAAGCAAGTAGAGGCATGGAAAATGACCTTAATATGGTCAGGCACAACATATAAGTCATCCTGTAGAGGCTTGATCTCCTTGCTGGTTTTTCCAATTTGGTTCCCCCTTTTCTACTCCAGCTCTTTCTCCACATATTTGAGCCTATGTAAAAGCAACATTATTAATGCAAATAAATACAAATGTAAGGGAAAGTGAACCTAGGGATTAAAGATGAAGAAATACATGTTAGGATCTTCGACTATAACCCTTATTTCCTAAGCGAAGGTGTCTTGTCGAATGAGCTACTTCTTTTCCCCCTTTTCCCTCCACCTTATTATTATTGTTAGTGTTTTTATTATTATTATCATGTATTTTATTGATTTCTTCCTCATTGGACTCATTTGCAGCTTTTCCCTCCTTTCGTTCCCGCTGCTTTTGCAAGATTTCATCTCCTCCACTGCTAACCTAGGCCATAATATATAAACTAAATTTATTAATTCAATCTTGTGACCAAAAGAGGTTAATTACAAAAGTGAGGGGATTTTTCACCACCCATTCTCTTCTTCTTTGTCGTCTTCAACATTGTATGGTGAGAGCGCTCACTTCTTCTTGAGATGCTTTCTCTCCACCATGGTTGTGATTGTGAATTGCTGCCACTCAAAGAGTCCCTGGACCAGGGAAACCTGTGAGGGAATTGTGAGCAGGTGAACCCCACTTGATCATAAATTCTAGGAAGGGAAACATAGCTATTCAACCTAGCATGAAAATGGATATTCCTAAACAACCCTACCACAAGAACACACAATATGAGAGGAAATGTTACAGATGTAAAAGTTAATGCCTTACAAGATATTGGAAAGTTTGAGAGATATTGTATATTTGAGTAGCTAAGAATATTACTTTATTTTTCCAGGATTGAGGGTTACAAGTTCAAATGGAGAAGAGATATTGTATATTTTTGTAAACTTTAGTAGTATGCACACCTTTATAAATTTTTAATTTGATTTATTGAGTTCAAATTACATGAATAAGAAATTTAAAATAAGTTCTATTTAGTCATCAAATATTTTAATATTATTTAGTATCACTATCTCGTTCATTTGATGAACACACTTTTATCAAGCTCAGTTTATCTATAAATCATCTTATTAAATGAGACAACTTTTGGAGTTGATTTTGAGTTGACCATCATGTAGTTTTGCTTAACCCTTATACTTGAAACACATACCGAGTCAATTATGGGTAAGTAGGAGCCATTTATTAGTTCTTCCATAAAGTGTCTTTGCAATTTATACACTTCTTTGAATATGAAGTAGTATGGGAAAAAGATTTATTCTTCAAATAGGAGGAAACCAAGTGGTCATGTGCAAAAGAATACCCTATGGTGAAAAGGAATGTATTCATAGTCCAACATTTGAATTTTAGTACAACCATTGCAATATAGAATGGTTTCCTAAAAAAGACACTTATTCAAATTAACCTTATTGCAAATACAAGCACAAGTAGTATTAGCCAAATTTACAATCTCTAGAGCAAGGGTAACAAAGTTATATAGTGCATATTTAATGGAAATAACAAAGTTGGCATGCTAATTCTCTAGAGGAAAATTAACCATTCACATCTAGATAGGGACTAAAGATAGAATTTCAGTGTAGTGGAAGCGTTGTTGCTAAAGCCTAATAAAGAAGTCAACGATACAATTAAGAATGACACTCTTTGTTGAGGTAGATGTGAATTCAAGGATACACTAGTACAAAATGAGGAATTGGCTACTAGGTGACTAAAAATTTAGTCACCATAGGTTTTTCAAGTGACTTACTACTAAATATGAGCAATTTTGATTGATCCAACTATAAACGACTAAAATTAATGACTAATTTAGTCACCAGTTAACAAATATGACAAGATAATAAGTGATAGAATTAAAAATGACTAACATAAATGATTAATTTAGTCATAGCATAAAAAATGACTATCTAGAAGAATACGAATTAGTCATTTATGTTAGTCATTTTTAATTGTTTCATGAAAAATTGCAAATTTGACAATGAAGTGTAAATTAAACTTTGTAAACTATAACACCTTCTATTAGTAATATTGGTTCCATGCACCTCCATCTTTAGAGATCCACCAAACCAATTGCATGAATTTTCTCTTGACCATCTTTATCTCTACTACACCATTGAAGCAAACCCGACTAAGTGCGTTCCAAAGGAAAATTAGGTTCCTAAGTCAATTACGAATTAGGTACTAGAACCAATTCCATATCAATACCTATCTAGAAGAACCATATTAGTCATACATCCCCTCAAGAACCGACCATTCAAATGCACCTCCTCCACGTAGACTTACCAAATACATCCAATGCATGGCAAAAAAAAAACACGTCCACTTTGGATATGTGGGCTGAAGGTATCATTCGAACCCTGCTCCCCTATTTTTTGCACTTGATACCCTATTTTTTCAGATGATAGGTATGTTCAGGATCTCACAGTGACCAGTTGGAGTGCTTCAAAGGTATGGTTCTTGTTGCTCAGATCATGTTCATCACTCCAATCAATAACCAGTTGTTATGGATTTTTACAGGTCTCAATGCTGACAGAGCTACAACTTCCACTATATATTCACAATTATCACCATCTCCAGCCTATGCGCTCATAACCATATGGATTTTGATCTTTCATCCTAGGAAAAGCATGAGCACCCTCCTACAATGCCACTATTTGCAAAGGTCATTGGTTTTTGCACATCAACATTCCTCACATGCTCCAAAGGAAAACTGAAGCAGACATTAAAAGAAGTGATTAAACTTTGCAAGGAGGTTTACTTGTTGCAAATGTCATTGTAGAGCAGGGGTCGAATGATACTTTCAATCCACAGATCTAAAGTTGATGTGATTTCTTGTCCATGCATTGGATGCATTTGGTAAGTTTATGTGGAGGCACATTTGAATGGCTGGTTCTCGAGGGGATCTAGGGCCCTCATCGGTGGTTGTTGTCGGTCACCGTCCCGAAGAGTATTGATCATATTTTGGTACCGGTTGGAGTCGATGATTTGGATGAGAAGTGGTGACTATGACCAGCTTCTGGGCCAAGTCATCGACTCCGTACACTAATCCATTTATAAAAATAAAAAGCTTATATGATAATCATTAAAAACTCCAAGTCGTGTGGTACTAGTCTGTAATTCATCTCTGCTATTCAAGTTGACTGTGTGGTACTAGCTTGCAGCTGAGCGGTATGCAATTTGGGAGGTGTTGTAGACAATTTGAAGTTTGAGTAGCTTGATTTAATGTTGTTTTCCCATATGTCTAGTCCCAGGGGTCCTCTAAAACTAAATATCTTCTCCCACTTGAAATGCTAAAGGTATTAAATTGAGCACATAGATCTGTGGAAAAACACACAACTCACATTATAGATCACACAATTTAATCAGTTATTGAAGAATGAAACAGTGCAAAAATGGCTTGCAGCTGTGAATGCTTTTTATTAATCAAAGATTAATTAGATAGATCATTACAATGAAGTACAATGGCTTTAATAGCCACAAGCAATTCGAATCGACATGAGGAAGTTCGAATTGATTAGACTCTACTTTACTGTAGGTAACCAAGACATTGTCTAAATCACTATCGGAGGAATCAATAGTTAACTGACCTTGTCTAAACCATAACCGGAGTTCATCGGAGCTCTAAAACATAACTCAAGTGTTACATTCAGTGTTGACTAAGGTTAACTGACAGTGGTAGGTGAGAAATGTGCCCCACATGTGTTCAATCAATTAAACCTAGCACTAACTGAATGTAGAGGACTAGAACTGAATGTAACTGACTCCTAACTTAGCTTGAATACTCATTAACTGAACTGAACTGACCTTGGTTGGTTTTGGCACTCCCAGTGGCTTCCTAAATTGTAGGGATTGGTCTAGGAGGCTCCTAAAATGATGCAATCAAGTGAAATCAATGGTAGTGAGCCTCAATTAGTGTTCCCCACACTTTAATAACTGAAACATGTGCCCCAATTAGGTCAAGTGGACTCAATGGTGTTAATGACTATAAATAGACTAGATGGACTCCCGATTTAGACATGACTCCTGATTTAGAAATATGACCAAATTTGGACAAGGGAGGATTAATAAACCTAACACCCCCCTTGAATGCTAAATTAGACAATCTGTGGGCCCTGGTAATTAAGACCATAGGTCACCCATTACATCAAGTAAATTAAAGTAACTGCTCAAAAACAAGGTGCTGGGGAAAAACCACATGGGAAAAAATCCCCCCCTCTAATTAAGCAAGTAGAATCAAGATCAATATAGTTCTTATATGCATAGGTATCCTGGGGCCTGGCATGTGAACCTCTCCATAATTACGTCTAGAGGAATATTCCTCTTTGGAAGAAGAATGATATGCTCAACTAAATCAGAAATATAGATAGCTGCCGGATGAAGACTGGACCCATGTAGAGCAACTGAAGTCAACTGAAAAGTGAGAAAAGGTTCTTGAGAATTCAGAGAATGTGAGAAACACTCAAGAAACTGATATTTTTCATCCATTAATAGCAAACCATGAGTGGTAAGAACATCCCCAAGTGTTAGAAGCAGGTGTCCAGGCGGATGTAGAAAATCTTCCTCTTTACTAGTTCTGTGAGGAGATGAGCTTGTGATCAATGGTAAAGAAGCACTGGGACTATTGAGAGTGAATGATTGAGCTCCATAGTATGATATATATTCTGAAATATATAATTAATCACATAATAAAATATCAGAAACCTCATATGCGGAAACTAACACCAAATCCCCATCAACAGTTTTGAAGAGAAAGTGCGGTACTTGATTTTTCACACCGGAATTGGTGAGAGCAGCTACAAGCATGACTGAAGGATTTTGGATTTTAAAATATGAAACAAATAATTTCAGATAATAAATTAAATCATATCTAAATAGGTTCAAAACAGATCCAAAACTGTTAAATGGAATCAAATCCCCAGCAACAGTTTTGTAGGAGACTTGCGGTACTTGTTTCTTCACACCGTTGGTGAGAACAGCTGCAAGCAGTACTGAAAGATTATGAATTTGATATATTAAACCAAGAAATATCGGTTCAGATATAAATAATATCATATAATATCCAATAATTTTAATATCAGATTCAAATAAATGGTTAACCGAGACGGTGGATGCACAGCTTTCTTCTTCTTCAAAATTCTGAATTTTGGTGCATGCAATCCTACAGGAATTTGCTGGAAAATATAGATCATGGGGAGAGATTGGATCACTCTGGTAATCTGATATTTCTTCCAAAATATCCAAGGTATCACATATTTTCACACCAGCAGCAACATTAGAGGGAGAAAAATCAAATTTCTCTTCACTTTCGGAAGCAATTACTAGTAAATTTTGCACAGAATTTAAAGGAAAATCACCGGTGAATGTTTGCATGGAAGTGCAACAGAATTTTTCTTCAATATCAGAGATTTGAATGTATTCTTCTATTTCAGAAATATGAGAATATGAGATATCATATATCTCATGAACTTCCGGAGAATCAGGAGAAGGAGTCACTGCATGGAGACTGTCTTCAATTCGAATTGACTGTGTAGAAGCTTCTGCTTCTTCTTTATCTTGAACAACTTCATCAGAGAGAGTGGAGGCCAAGATTTTTGGATCAAGGATGCTTATGATGCTTGATGTTCCAAAATATCCATCAATTTTATTCAGCCATTTAATCTTACTAAAACACTCTTTACCGAGCCCAATAGACACTCAACATAGACCTTGTCTCATCAAAGATGAAATCATTTCAAAGTTGTACCTGCAAAACAAAAAAAATGATCCAGTAGGAGATATGAGGAGGAGAAGTTCCTTGTCCACTAAGGCTATGATACCATATTAAATTGAGCACATAGATATGTGGACAAACACACAACTCACATGATAGGTCACACAATTTACTCAGTTATTGAAGAATGAAATAGTGCAAAAATGGCTTGCAGCTGTGAATGCTTTTCATTAATCAAAGAGTAATTAGATAAATCATTACAATGAAGTGCAATGGCTTTAATAGCCACAAGCAATTCAAATCCACATGAGGAAGTTTGAATTGATTAGACTCTACTTGACTGTAGGTAACCAAGACCTTGTCTAAATCACTATCGGAGGACTCAATAGTTAACTGACCTTGTCTAAACCATAACCAAAGTTCATCGGAGCTCTAAAACATAACTCAAGTGTTACATTCAATGTTGACTAAGGTTAACTCATAGTGGTAGGTGAGAAATGAGCCCCACATGTGTTCAGTCAAGTAAACCTAGCACTAACTGAATGTAGAGGACTACAACTGAATGTAACTGACTCCTAACTTAGCTTGACTAGTCATTAACTAAAGTGAACTGACCTTGGTTGGTTTCGACACTCCCAGTGGCTTCCTAAATTGTAGGGATTGGTCTAGGAGGCTCCTAAGCTGATGCAATCAAGTGCAATCAGTGGCAGTGAGCCTCAATTAGTGTTCCCCACACTTTAGTAACTGAAACATGTGCCCCAATTAGGTCAAGTGGAATCAATGGTGTTAATGACTATAAATAGACTAGATGGACTCCCAATTTAGACATGACTCCCAATTTAGACATATGACCAAATTTGGACAGGGGAGGATTAATAATCCTAACACCCCCCCCTGAATGCTAACTTGGAAAATCTATGGGCCCTGGAAACTAAGACCATAGGTCACCCATTACATCAAGTAAATTAAAGTAACTACTCAAAAACAAGGTGCTAGGGAAAAACCACATGGGAAAAAATCCCCCCCTCTAATTAAGCAGGTAGAATCAGGATCAATATGGTTCTTCTATGCATACGTATCCTAGGGCCTGGAATGTGAACCTATCCATCATTATGTCTATATAAATCTTCCTCTTTCGAAGAAGAATGATATGCCCAACTAAATCAGAAATATAAACAGCTGCCGGATGAAGACTGGACCCATGTAGAGCAACTGAAGTCAACTGAAAAGTGAGAAAAGGTTCTTGAGAATTTAGAGAATGTGAGGAACACTCAAGAAACTGATATGTTGAATCCATGAACAGAAAACCATGAGTGGTAAGAACACCCCCAAGTGTTAGGAGCAGGTGTCCAGGCGGATGCAGAAAATCTTCCTCTTTACTTGTTCTGTGAGGAGATGAGCATGTGATCAATGGTAAAGAAGAACTAGGACTGTTGAGAGTGAATGATTGATCTCCAAAGTATGATATAGCTTCTGAAATAGATAATGAATCACATAATAAAATATCAGCAACCTCATATGAGGAAACTAACACCAAATCCCCATCAACAGTTTTGAAGAGAAAATGCAGTACTTGATTTTTCACACCGGAATTTGTGAGAGCAGCTACAAGCATGACTGAAGGATTTTGGATTTTAAAATATGAACCAAATAATATCAGATAAGAAATTAAATCAGATATAAATATGTTCTAAAGATATCCAAAACTGTTTTATGGAATCAAATCCCCAGCAGCAATTTTGTAGGAGACTTGTGGTACTTGTTTCTTCACACCGTTGGTGAGAACAGCTACAAGAAGTACTGGAAGATTATGAATTTGATATATTAAACCAAGAAATATTAGATCAGATCTAAATAATATCTTATCAGATACAATAAGGTTAATATCAGATTCAAATAAATGGTTAACCATGACGGTGGATGCACAGCTTTCTTCTTCTTCAAAATTCTGAATTTTGGTGCATGCAATCCTGCAGGATTTTGCTTGAAAATATAGATCATGGGGGGCGATTGGATCACTCTGGTAATCTGATATTTCTTCCAAAATATCCAAGGTATCACACATTTTCACACCAACAGCAACATTATAGGGAGAAAAATCAAATTTCTCTTCACTTTCGAAAGCAATTACTAGTAAATTTTGCACAGAATTTAAAGGAAAATCACCGGTGAATGTTTGCATGGAAGTGTAGCAGAATTTTTCTTCAATATCAGAGATTTGAATGTCTTCTTATGTTTCAGAAATATGACAATATGAGATATCAGAGATCTCATGAACTTCCAGAGCATCAGGAGAAGGAGTCACTGCATGGAGACTGTCTTCAATTCGAATTGACTGTGTAGAAGCTTCTGCTTCTTCTTTATCTTGAACAGCTTCATCAGAGAGAGTGGAGGCTGAGATTTTTTGGATCAAGGATTATTATGGTGCTGGATGTTCCAAAAGCTCCATCACTTTTATTCATCTATTTAATCTTACTAAAACACTCTTTACCAAGCCCAATAGACACCTGACAGAGAACTTGTCTCATCAAAGATGAAATCATTTCGAAGTTGTACCTGCAAAAAAAAAAATGATCCAGTAGGAGATCTGAAGAGGATAAGTGCCTTGTCCTCCAAGGCTCTGATACCATATTAAATTAAGCACATAGATCTATGGACAAACACACAACTCACATGATAGATCACACAATTTACTCAGTTATTGAAGAATGAAACAGTGCAAAAATGGCTTACAGTTGTGAATGCTTTTCATTAATCAAAGAGTAATTAGATAGATCATTACAATGAAGTACAATGGATTTAATAGCCACAAGCAGTTCGAATCCTCATGAGGAAGTTCGAATTGATTAGACTCTACTTGACTGTAGGTAACCAAGACCTTGTCTAAATCTGTAATGTCCCGGTTTTGACCCCGTTACATTAGATGCATATGATGTATATATATTGTAATGATCATGGTGTGGAGCTAAAGGCCAAGGCCCCACCATTGATCAGTAATGCTAGATTTTGGATTTAAATTTGTCACCGATGGTATATCGGGGCATGCAGCATATATTATGTTGATCATCATGTAAATATGCATCTATAATTAAAATGAACACAACCAGCCACGGTCGCAGCAACTAAATCGAATGGGGCATGATTTTCTCAAGGATAAGGTGTGGGGTAAAATTGTTAAACCTTGGGCCATTTAGGAAAAAACCCATGAGTCTTCTTCCTTTGTCTTATTCCAATGACTTCAGTTAATAATTTCTATTGGCAGCTGGGAGGAGTTATGGCAGTTATTGTTTTGGGGTGTGGGGTGGCAGGACTGTCAGTCCTAGCCTATGCCCTTCATTCAATTCGTCCTCATCCTTGAGGCAGACTCTTCTTCCTCCCCACGAGTTGCAAAAACACTCAGGGACTTGCAATTCGTATCCTCCCCATTGTCGTTCATCCTCACGCATAGGTTCTTGGCGTTTTTGGCCTCACGCAGACATTTACTTGGCTCCACGAGTTGCTGAACACCCATGAACTAAAAATTCATGTCCTTCCTATTAGTGGTGCATCCACAGACAAAAACGGAGTTGTTTTTCCTCACACAGGGCCTCCATTGTCTGTTCCTTTCCTTGTTGGTTCGGATTGTTTAAACACACACAGGTATTCTTCTGTTTGGGGTGCACATGGAGAGCTGAGAGCCGTGCTCTTGCATCCACAACTGACTGTGAAGGGCCATTCACATTTTTGGCTGTCTCACAGACTATTTGGGTTGTTTTTCCTTGATGTAAGTTGTGCTCACTGATAGATTCGGGGTTGTAGTTTTCCCCATGTTGTGAATGTAATTACTGTTACGTTTGGGGGCTATGGTAAATTCGAGTGAGAGTCATTTTGGCCACGATAGGGCCAAGAATGACTCAGAATTCATTTTCCCTATTTAAGCTGGGACAACTGACTTAATTGCCTGAGGGCAATTGTTGGTCTTCGGACTGTGAGAGGAGCAGGGATGTTGGCTTAGTTTTTCTTGATAAACCTGGTGGCTGGAACCACACAGATAGAGCTAGAGGGCTGGCCTTCTTCTCCATCACCCCTGAATAGCACTAGAAGGGAATGCAGGGCCTGAGGGACTATGTAGCAGAGAAGGAACTGATTCCTTGTGTTGGATGTGGATGGGTGTCTTAGAGGTCAGGCTAGTTCTGGTGTAGGTCTCCTTGGCTCTGTAATGAGCTCACCAGCTTAGCAATATGCCTTCTCCAACTCCTTAATGGCCTAATAAACCCAACTCTGTTGGCTTGGCTGTGTGTTTTGTGCATCCCTGGCTATGTGTAAGCCTGCTAGTTCCCTTATTCCTTGGAGAATCATGCCCAGCTCGGGGGTGGCAGTGCTACTGAGAGATTAAGGAGCACGCTAGCCTATGGTTGGGTGGAACGTTACAGCGACGTAGCTGGTTGCGGAGAAAATATTTCATAAGATAAGTGATTTTCTCCATTTTATTTCTGCAATCGTAATTACTATTAATGGAAATGAAATGAACATGTTGAAAGAATGCTTGCTTGAATGAATGTTGTTTTTCCGCTGTGCTTGGTAGATAATTGCAACTATGCATGTTAAGCATTCTGTTTATGAATTTTTGAGCCTGTACATGTTCATGGGCGGTTAGCCCGGTCTGATAAAGCTAGTAGTCGCGTCCTCTACGCCGGTCGGAGGCATGGGGTCGTGACAGAATCACCATCAGAGGACTCAATAGTTAACTGACCTTGTCTAAACCATAACCGGAGTTCATCGGATATCTAAAACATAACTCAAGTGTTACATTCAGTGTTGACTAAGGTTAACTGACAGTGGTAGGTGAGAAATGCACCCCACATGTGTTCAGTCAAGTAAACCTAGCGCTAACTGAATGTAGAGGACTAGAACTGAATGTAATTGACTCCTAACTTAGCTTGACTAGTCATTAACTGAAGTGAACTGACCTTGGTTGGTTTCGGCACTCCCAGTGGCTTCCTAAATTGTAGGGATTGGTCTAGGAGGTTATGTGAGGAACTCTATTAGTAGAATATCTTCTTCTGCTCCAAGAAATTAGGCTGTGAGGCCATAAACAGATATAGTTGGCTGTTGTGGCAAGTGATGATACTATAATGCCAAGATCAGTTCCACACCGAATGATACCTGAAACATTTCAGTGCTATCAGCCAGCCTGAATGAATAATCTTCTTACAATGATCTCATCAAAGAAGACATCCCTTCTAGATATTTTTCTCAATTAAAAATGACTGTAATCCAAAAAAGTGATGAAGCCCGACAAAAAAATGTCCTTTCCTTCAAGGACATATTCCATCACCATGATTCTCACTTTGCAAACTTATTTCTTCCCTGTGGCTCTTTTGGAATATATGTATTCTTTAGCGTAAATTATGGTTCTTAGAAGACCCTATGTTATAATCATCCTGAGTTATGTATGTTTCTTCAGCCATGCTTTCAAATGTCCATTTACATTCTTCATTGTTCAATTCAAAGTCATGTCCATGGTAAACTGAGCTAGAGGAAGAAATTGCTTTGGCCCAAATAGCATAAATTTTCAATAAAATGAAGAACATAATGCCACCCAAAAGGATTAAACTCAATACAATTGCAATAGAGATGCCAACTACTGCTCTCTTTATTAGTTGATTCCTTCTACATCTTGAATATTCCAATGAAACCTGTGAGAAGGAAGCCAATAGCTTTCCAGAGAGTCTAGGATTTCCCACAAAAAGGATCCAATGCCATTTGGAAGCACTCAATGGTAGCTATCCTTCAAGAAAAATATTGGATAAGTTCAACTCAGCCAAGCTTCTAAGATCCCCAATCTCATCAAGAACTTGACCGCTAAGTTGATTATTGGAGAGATTGAGAAATTCGAGCATAATTCAATCCCGAAATGAAAAAGGAATACTTCCAGACAAAAAAATAGCAATCAAGTCTAGCATGACTTTTAGATTACCAATCTTTCCAATCTCCACTAGAATTGAGCCTGTTAAAGAATTGTATGAGAGCCTCAAGTCATAAATTTTTTCACAGTTTTTGATAGAAGAAGGGATTAGTCTAGAAAATTTATTCTTCTGCAAATAGAGAGCATTCAAGGAAACAATGTTCCCCAGCTGCCTTGGTAAACTACCCAAAATCTTATTATTGTCAAGAGCAAGAGTGAGTAAACTGGTACAATTCCCCAGCCGGGATGTAATTGTTCCACTAAATTCATTGAAGGAGAGTTTTAGCTCTCCAAGCCCGCAGAAATCACCAAACCATCTAGGGATAGGTCCAAAGATATGATTATTATTCAGATCCAGATGACTCAGATGTGTGCACTTAGCAAGCTATGTAGGTAACCCACCAGTGAGCTTATTCCAAGATAATTCCAATATATTGAGCTCCAACATTTGGCCAATCTCTTTAGGAATGATGTTGTTCAATACATTCCTACCTAGTCGAAGACAGCTTAAACCTCTAGAATCAACCAATTGGAATGGGATTTCTTGTGAAAAAACTATTATTTGTCAAGTCCAATGTTTTGAGAAAACTTGAACCACAAAGAGGAATTATGCTTCCATTCAATTTGTTGTTCCAGAAATTGACATTAGTCAGGTTTTTCAAATGAATCAAGTCTCTAGGAAGAAGTCCTTCAAGGGAATTATGATATAGAATAATCATCTGCAAACCTTCAATAATTCCAAAAGATTGTGGTATTGTTCAAGAGCTTGTTGTGAGGAGATTATTTTTTTATTTCTTCTCCAATACTTCACTTAACTCTTTGTCTTAAAAAAAATATAAATATAAATTTGTTTTCTTGAGTGGATTGCTTCCCCGATAGCTTCAACTCTTTACACATTGTTTGTGTTTGTTTGGATAAATGTCCTAATTTTTTTTTCCATGAAGGTTAAGGTATATATACATTATATATGCTCTGATGGCTAGGAAGTGAAAGCTGTACGAGAAATATGCTAGCAATTGTCTTAATTTAGCAATGGATAGATTTTTCAGGTTGTTTTCCAATGGAATGGCTTGAACCAATCCAGAGTGTCTAGTGTCTTGCAGAGAGCGGCATCAATTGTGTGCCTTTGAGATACATGAGACCCGATGATGAGAAACCCTCATAACAGAAGCTTGCGGAAGAGGAGATACCCATCATAGATATCTCTAGTCTCTATGACAAACGGCGGAGGACTATGGAGGAAATGTCATATGCATATAGAGACTAGGGATGCTTCCAACTGATAAACCATGGAGTCAGAGCTTCTCATGGCCAGATGTGAGGTATTGAGAGAGTTCTTTGATCTACCATTAGAGGAGAAGTAGAAGCACACAAATGATCCTCTAACTTATGTTGGATATGGCAGTCGAATTGATGTGCAGAAAAGCGGTATTCTCGATTAGGCGGATTACTTTTTCCACCACTTTTTGCCTATTTCCATACAAGAGGAGCACAAATGGCCATCCAAACTAGAGGAATATAGGTGATGAAATAATAGTCAGTGTGCCCCTTTTTATTCAATGATGCAATTTCAAGCTTTTATTTGGACTAATTAGTTTCATTAGCACACCTACATAGTTTGTGGTTGGATTTGGTCGATGGAGATTGAAATATAGTTATAAAATGGAGCTGAAGTGGAAAATACCCTAGGAAACTTTCATTGCAAGCCTCCTGAAAAAACTCTTGTATTGCAGCCTCCTCTTGAATACAATAGGGAAGTTTTTCAAATTCAACTTTGGGACTATAGATGTTGACATGCACCCTACACAAAATCCATTATCCCTCTTATTCCAAGGGGATGAGCTCTCACCATTCTTGATTTGCAGATATCTAGGATGCAGCCAAATCCTGACATTAGCTCACCTAAAAAAGATTCATTGCTTCTCTACATAAGCTGGTCTTCATATGACTTCTGTAATAGGGATAACATGTCTACAAAATTCCTTCATTCATATCCCTATACAGTAGGCTCTGCAGGATCTGATTTTTCCAAATGTTCCTCAAAATCTGTCTATAAAGTATGCACAATAAAATGTCAAAATATTCCCTAATGTGTTGCCTTAGCTACTGAGGTAGGCCAACAAGATCACACAAATTTGCATTGCTGGAAATAATGCCTCCAAATGCATGTGAATGCATTTTGAGGTGTAATATGACCTATGCCTACTATTCTTATGGTTACATCTAGAGCTTGAATAATATTAGTATTTTTTCCATTTTTACCTTAGGGACATTGTATCACATACATGGAGTGAAAATTAACATTATCTCCTCAGGAATCTTTGATTTTCCATGGACTGTATTGTAATGGTTTTGCACTGAAACAGTTTACTGCTAACATTCTACTCTGACATGATGAACCATTATTTCTTGAGTTCATTATAGGTGAATAATTATTTTTTTTCACAATTCTATGGGATGCATTATTAGAAGCTTACATATTGCAAAGTGCTAAATGATGCATGGAACTTTACGTAGAGCAGGTCCATCTACTCTAGCTGATGTAGGTGGTGAACATAATGGACAACCATCAAATGGCTAGAGAGGGTTGTGCAGCATTGCATCATACAGGCCTTACTTCAATGTGGGCACATATGTTCTGGTCGAAAGAATTATTAGTTCATTGTATCCAAATCAAGCAGAATTTATTGAAAAGATTGCCCATAATTCTGATATGTAAGTTTAACCAATGCTTCTATAAGATTCTGTAGTGAATGTAGATATTTTTTTGAATGATTAAAGTGTTTGCAGACCAGTTCAATTAAAATGGATTTTTATATAGTTTTCTTTCTCTTATTTAAATGGTAATGATGGGTTTTCCCCCACAATTGTGTATGATTTCTCGGTATTGTCATCTTAGCATAAGGAGTCATGTATTTAAAAATTACAGGTTTAAGGAGTTTTTTTCACCAAATTCTAGGTGAGCAAAGATCATTATTTTGTATGTTTTTAATGTCAACAGCTGCAATTTTGTTTCTGCCTCTTTTATATGAATTCCTTAGAAACTGGTATGGAAATTGGCCTCGTGATTGGATTAAAACATTTTAAAGATACATACACAACATGAATCTTGAAGAGGAATAGATGGTAAAAAAACAATCCAAGCGTAGGATAAAATATTGCACTATACTTATTTAAAAGTCATACACACTGATGTGATCCAAAGATGCAAGCGAAAAGTTATATGCTGTAAATTTCTTTAGACAATCATTCCTATTTCCCATATGATTCCAAGAGTAGTTTTGTGACATATTTTCCCCGGATTGACAAGAATGCGATGTGAGTTTCACAACAATGTAGCAAAATGCATGCAATGTAGTCTTCTAAGTTCTATTATGTTAGGACCTATTTCATACTGAAAACACAAGCACAGAGAAGAGAGTGATAATTATAGTGTTGGCATGTATGCATGCCTACCAACCAACTAGGGTATGATATGACTAAATCCAACATTTCCTGCACATTGTTGCACCTATAGGAAAATTGTATTGCTGGCCAAACTTCTCACCATGCTTCTCGTCCAATGGTTGGCACTGTATGGTCAACACTAATGCTTATATACTAAAATATAAGTTATATGCGACACCCCTCCTTTACCATATAGTTACCAGAAGATGCCTATCTGGATTCTAGTGTATGGGAGCCTCTCACACATAAGCTCGGCTCATTTCATAAACTAGCGGGATTTCTATTACCTTGACATGTAGTAAATACTTGTAAGACATCACACACACACACATTAAAATCCTGAGCAAATGTCTCACCAATCAGAGTAGAAAATATACACACATATAACTAGAGCTAGCTATTTCCACAAATTATTTTGTGCTATAACCTTTCTAGACTTCACCATGATCATGCTGTGTTTAGAATGCTCTCCAACTTAATACATCACCCTAAGGTATAATTTCCTATGGCTTATCGTGATGAAGTACCATGTAACAACCAGTACAGTATAATTATGGGCACAACTGAATAGTTGTGTACCGTTTTTAAATAACCATGTACCATGAGTAAGCATGTTCCAATGTTCCATTTGTAATTGAAAACTATAAAGATCTATTAAACATGCATTTAAAACCCCATTTTCAAAAATGTCCTCTTTTAAAATAAAAAATTCAAAAGATAAATAGAGTGAATGGATTGCGAAGAACCTAATTTCTATCATGAAAATAAGAATTCTAAAAACAAGGATTCCGAAAATAAGAAGAAACCAAGAACAATCAACAACTATCTAATGCCTAACAATCTTGCAAGGGAATTTCGTCTCTTTGGGGACTGCATATCTTGAAGGGGTGAAATTTTGTTGCAGATATATAATAGAGGATTTCTATAAAGCTAGAATTATCCTTGTGCATCCTTCTAGTAAATGATAACCTAAATTCATGAAAGAGAAAATTTGATGCCAAATATTGGCTCACTTAAATATATAAGTGCGATGTTGATGAATCTATAATGGGCTTATGAGGTGCAAGACCGCATTAAAACTCAACACAGGCTACACTACAATAGATCAGTATGGAAATCTCAACAAGGGACAAATATGACCAAGGTTCAAGCAGGTCTCATTTTCTCACATCATCAAGTGACTTACTCATTTATGACACACTTCTTTAGTTCTATGGAAACTTGGAAATTGCTATTATTTTGAACTTTCAAATTTCCAAGTTCAGGAGGAATTGCACCAGTGAGAAAAGTGCTACATTCTGAGAATTGCACCAGTGAGAAAAGTTCTACATTCACTTTTCTCTGAATTATCTTTGTTGGTGAATTACTTGGAAGTTTCTGTGAGTTATATTTTCCAGTTGACAAATTTGGCAAAATTCCACCTTTTTCATTCTTAACTCTGGCGTGCATTTCACCATATTCCTTGTCACCAACTTGGGGATGTTTCTTTCCCATAACTTATAATTTTTTTGTCTCTGCTACTGTTGTGACTTACTTTTATTAATTTTAGGGCTGCAACAAACCAAGCATCCTTAGAACATGCAAACATTCTCTTTGCATTAAAGAGCTCTCAGTGCTATTGTTATGGGCTACCAAAGAAAAATACAAGCCATCCATGCCTACCATTAATAAGTTTCAACTGCACCCTTCAGTAAATAAATGGATGTTGTGTTAGGCATGGAGTAGGATCCATTGACTCTCTCCCACACAATTTCACTTAAATGTCTGCCCAAATGTAGCAAATGTACATTGTTCCACAGCTTTGCTTGTCACCAGACTGTCTGCCCAAATGTAGCAATGTACATGCTTCCAAGGGTATGTAGCAATGGGAAGCACGTATCATATGTATGAGAAGGCACAACATACCTTATAAAATGGTCCCTCCTCTAATGATAGAAATACCTTCACAAGCCTCCTTCTTCTGTAGTTTAAGGGAGTTCAATTTGAATTCATTCCACCATCAGAGATTCCTTGTTATGTCTAAGAAGATCTGCTACTCGGTTGAACTGGGTTCTGCCAACCTACTTGCAGGTTGCAACAAGGCCATCTGTTTCTAATTATGTTAAACATGGTCTTACTGATATATCCAGGCCACTTGGTAACTAGGAATCCCTATCTCTGTGGCCTACTATCACAATTTCCAACAAGCACAGGTTGTTATATACTGCATCGGGAAAATAGCTTAATAGTAATAGTTAGACAGTTGGCTAAGGATCACACATAGGTATTCTATTGTTTCAATTTCTTCTCCTAGATATTATATTGAATAGGCATGAAAGCTGATCTTGCTTTAGTGGATCTACATATTTATGTATATGTTTGGTTTTTTTGTTTCTAATGGTTACTTCTTTCATTTTTTTGTTGTGATCGGCTAGTTTGATGATACTGGAACAAGGGAAGTGAGATATGCATACCAGATGGATTTTTTAGCAGAAACATCGTACAAAGCAGCCTCCTATTACATATTTTTAGACGACCATGGTCTCTAGATCTCAGAGACTAACCTGGAAGAGGTTTGCTGCCCTGAAACATTATAATCTATAGCAAATCTATCATGCCCTTAGTTGTGGAAAATGGTTATCAATGATTATTTTGCTGTTGATATCTTTGGTCTTAGTTGTTGGCCAGTTCATAATGGTTCATTTTATATAAAAAGGTTGACAAAGAATTTTCACTAAAAATATACAGTGACATGGTGAGTGTTCGAGTTATGGATACCATATTTTATGAAGCACAGAGACAAGGTAGGATTTCATTTTATTTGACCTCCATCAGAGAGGAGGCTATTGGCGTTGGAATTACTGCAGCTCTAAGTATTGAGGATGTGGTATTTTCCTAGGTAAATATTTGTCCTCAATACATAGGATTTCATTAGTATGCAATACCTTCAAGGTTCTACATATCCGTCTCTGTAATGTATGCATAGGATCTCATTAGTATGCAATAACTTTGAGGCTCTATAATGTGTGCAGTATAGAGAGACTGGAGTACTCTTTTGGCGAGGTTTTACCTTGCAAGAATTTGCAAATCAATGTTTTGGAAACCGAGCTGACCTTAGAAAGGGAAGACAGATTCCTATACACTATGGATCCAGTGCTTTGAATTACTTCACCATTTCATCTCCTCTGGCATAATAATTCTCATTCTTTCTCTCAATATTTGGTTTCATTTGTTTGACGTTTATGATAGGCTTGATTATTACTAGAGGACATTCTTAATTAAAAGCTTCGGGGTGCATTCCCATGACATTTTGATACAGAGATGGTTGTAGCTATGCATTCTTAGGAAGCCATTAGGCATAAGAACTAACTAAAATTTTCATATATTTGATGTAATAGTTCTAATGATAAAATAAGTAGCAACGTTACATATTTTAGGAGTAAGTTATCTCGCACTGAAAGGAGTTTCTTGAAGGGATTTTAAATAAACTAATGAATCATGAATAGCTGGGTAAATGGGTAAAGTGTGAGAGGGTTCAATATGAACCTTGTTCCTTTCCATTAATAAGTAGCAAATTTACATATTTTAGGAGTAAGTTATCTCGCACCGAAAGGAGTTTCTTGAAGGGATTTTAAATAAACTAATGAATCATGAATAGCTGGGTAAGTGGGTAAAGTGTGAGAGGGTTCAATATGCACCTTGTCCCTTTCCATCAATGGGTTTTAATAGGTTTATTCTAAGACTTTAGTGGTCATTAATGGGTTTTAATAGGTTTCTTCTGAGACTTTAGTGGTCATATTGTATGGAGAGGGTTTAACATAGTGGAAGAGATATGCCTATGGATTTGAAGGAGTGAAGAAGACTTCAAGAACCAACATTGTCTTTTGTTTGGGAGATCCATGGAGGAAATGTCCTCTGAGGAATGAAGCACCTAGTATGGGATATATATTCCACTCTGTTAAATAGTCCATAGCATGGATCTCGTGAAAAAAGGAGACAAATCCAAATAAGCTTGCAAGGAGTAAGGGATGGGTGCTAAACTCAAGTTGGACACAAACTCGGGGAATTCTATCTGCAATAAATAATATGCTTTAACATGATGTATTTTTCATTGGAGCATGATATGTCGAGAATGCAATCTAAAATTCTCAAGAAAAGGTTTGGTGTCTTTCCTCTCACCTAGAAGATTAGTTCATCTCTTCTCACCTTGCTCCACCTCTAGGATGCATAACATTTGGTAAATCTATAAGGGTCAATTTATTATTATTCACTTGTGTGGAAAAGTTAACATTTCCTTGAGGAAAAATTCACGACATCAACATGTACCCAACCATGCTTAGTCAAAATATGTGTATTCCTAGCAATACTAGAGAGCAAATGCTTTCAGTAGTTCTTCAGGATATCTCATCCAAAGCATTACTTTGTAATGCCATTATTAAACCTACAATATGATTCATTTTAGAGTATTTTGGACCAATGCTTGAGTATTATACTTTTAAGTACATCTAAAAATTGATCTCATGGTCTGAATTACATGCTAGGACAACTGAGAGTTTGTATTGACTAGCTGAGAGTGGATTCAGAGTGATAAATTTGTTGTGATAAAGGAAAATGCAAACTTTTCTCACTGGAGCCTAGATGTAGAGATAACATAGAACTTCATCTTCAGATGTCTAGTGTATTATGAGATCAGAGAGACTTGATATTGCTTCTTTCAACATTCCTTCCTTATATATGAGATTCTGAAACATGTAGCTTATTTGTTAGAGAGATTTCATCTGGAGACACTACATGTTGACTAATGATAGCACAATGGCCGATGTGTTCTACTATATCACTTTAACTGCCACCACCTTGTCGCCTTGGTAGGGAAAAAGAAACAGTCAAGATTTATTGATACTCAAAATTCTGTAGTATCTAATAGCTCCTTTTCAAGGGCTTCGAGATGACACAGCTTACCTCGTAGCAAAATTGGATGCTGACAGGAACAAGTCTTAGATTGCCAAAGAATCCCCTTATCACCATAGTACAAATATTTATTATTCCCTTATCATATAGATTTCCCTCAAATGATAGGATAGGTATTTCATCTACCTCGACTGCCTCTTTGCACTTCCATGACACTCTTCGAACTTCTTTATTATTGTCTCATCTATTCAGATGACACTAGTTGACAGATTTTAGGATTTCATAGTGTTTGGTAATGAGGTGTAGACTTTTCATTGGTGGAAACATCTCTTTTTTATTTATATTTACTTTGCATCTCTGTTATATATGAGAAGAATTTGAAAAAGGTTGTACATACATTTGAAAAACACGAGAAGAAAACTACATGCATGTCTACCATAGAAACATAAGTTAGAGGATTGGAAAGTCGATTTGAAGGAAATTTTATCTAAAGGGAATTATAAAGAAACAACTAATAAGGCAATTGGGGCATTCTGTAAACAATGTTAATGCCATAATTGATATGCAAAATGCTGCAATATTTAGTGTCCTTCTAACTTCTAAATTAGTTTATAGGTAGTTACAAGCCATATGCAGTTACAATACTCCCATTTACAAGCCCTAAATTAGTTTATAGGAAGTTACGATACTCCCATCAACTACAAGTCTAGAATCAATCTCAGCATCATCCTTCATCAAGGCATCACACCTCCCCTCCAATGACAACTAGAAGTCTCACGAAAATGCAATTAGAGTATTTCACATCCTCATCAACATGAGATGCAGTTAGAGTATCTACAACGACGTCTATTGTCAACTATTCTAATATCAAAGGCTATGCTCAAGGGTGTTTTGAGGTTCTTTCTATCCATTGGTTGTGTGACTGAAAGCGAACACTGCCTAATAGAACTAGTATTGGAGGTTTATTTATAATGCCTCTTGTGATTGGATCTATCTAGAGGTTATTTGGAGTTAGGTGCAGAAGAAAACATTCGCTACCTTATAACCCAAACAACATTTTGATTTGATGCATGGAAAATCATAAACCAAAGCTTTGATAAACCATCATGCAATAACAACCCTAGAATCCATCATAAACCATCATCAACTTGAAGCCATTTTTTTGACAATTCTTCAAGCTGGAGTCGTTGAAAGTTGCTGAGACAAGATATGCCTCAAACTTCCTCCTGTTGCATCGCTTTGTATAGGTGAAAGTTGCATTATTGTCTATGGTGAGTGAGATTTAGTCTTTTTGGAGACAATCAAATTCAAAGAGGAGTGTTGTGTAGACTGGTGATTGATGGGAAGTGGTGGATCAAGATTGACTTCTGCTGAAATTCACAACACCAACATTTGAGCTTCTTTGAAATGCAGACACTGCAAGCCTTTTTGGGGAGAGATTTATGATGGCAGTGATACCATGGATGAGAAATCTATGAAAACCATTTCACAGGAGAGTTCCTGTGCTTTTATTTTTTGATGTAGATTTTGTAGAGGTTGTGTTGAAAATCATTGATATAGATTTTGTGTTGTGATGACAATCATTGTTGACATGTGGAACCAATTCAACACCCCCTTGCACACTTTATCCCATGCTTAAAATCCTAGATTTATGTGACGATGACCTCATTGCTTGAAGCAATGGGAAGAGGAAGGCCCCACATGGATGGGGTTGGCTACTGTAGTGAAGAAATCCTTCAAGAGATCATTTGGGGGAAAATTTTGTAAAATTTGTTGGAGGAAATTGGAATGGACAAATTTTTAGACATCAGCCTTAGCTACTTTGTATATCTGTACACTAGTTTTGGGATGTAATATTTACTGTATTGTTTCCCCAGTTATCTCTTTTAGTTCATTTTGAAACATTCGACATAATATTCTTATTAATATATTTATATTAATTTAGAAGTTTTTATTTATTTGGCTAAATTGTTTTAAAAAATATTTCACATTTAGGTTTTATGATTTTTTATTTTCTATGTCCTATTTTTCTAGCAACAAAACTCAGAAGTTCTATGATGTTACAAATCCTTCACAACAACACTGGGGACTTTGTTTACCTCCACCAGTGGTAGAGGTTTCATTGCTTGGATCAGCTTCTTCAACTAAATTGAGCAAATCACCGGCTCCTGTAAGTGACTTTAGGATTTTAGTATATTGTACCTCCGTCCAATTATCTTTAGCATTTGTTATTGATATCTGTGCAGACAGCTTTTTCTATGCTTCCATATTAGATTATTTAATAGCTTCTGATTCAGTCCTAAATAATCATTAGTATAGAAGCTAATGCATATTTTCTTTAGACAACTTATGTTTTACTTCAGTGATTGTCTTCTAGATTCTTTATACATTGCTTCATTTTCATTTCCTAATAATATATACCTGTTCATATTTCCATGTGAAACTAGAACACAAGAGGTAATGCTGAGACTTCCCTTCCTAGTGGAGCTGCTGGGAGATCAGTTGTATTGCCAGCTAGTGCATCTTGGTATGAAATTTGTTTCTTGTCATGGAATATTTATTTAGTTTTCCAACACCCCTCTAGATTGGTGCAGAGTAACATTACACATTAAGTTTAGTGAACATAAGCTTCCATATTATTTAGGAGTTTCTGGTGGAATATTACATATCTTACTGAATATTTAGACATTAATGGTTGTTGCAGGGGCTCCCATGTTGTAGAGGAAAAATCATTTAGTATGAGGATCCCAACTGTTCAAGGCTCCTCTAATCCTAAAACAAGTTCATCTCATTCACTTTCAGTGTCTCCAACATTAAATCTCCTTGCCTTGGTGGTGGAAGTTACGGCATCAGGGTTGAGTTTTGATCATGGCAAGCTATTGGTCAATAAGGGTGGGCAGTCATCAATGTTTATATCTAAAAAACATATTGATGCCAAACCTAATGCAATGAGTGAAACAGATATAAAATTAAATTCACATGTAAATACCGCTGGGGAATCTTTCCATGGAAAGAATGCTAGTTTAGTTGATCCTACTATAAAATGTAGGAGTCATGAAGGTTTTAAAATTCTATTGAAGAATTCGTCCTCTGACACACACAAGGGTTCATCTGAGTTGGGCAGTGGGCACATTGAAACAACAAGAAGTGAAAGAACAGAGGTAGCTTCAGTGTCATCTCGTATTTTTTGTGTTGGACTTTCTAAAGATAGCTTTCCAATCTATGTCCCTCAAAGCAACTCTGTTGTTCAAAGCAACAGTGAACTGAATGTTGTTGCTCTAAATAAAAGTAGTATATTGCTTTTACGAAACCATGTTGAGAATTTTCTATGAAGGTCTCCATTTGATGATAGGTATCAAAACAATTATGAAGAACACTTTACAGAACCATATGGTAAAGGTTGCTCTAAAGCTATTTCTTTAGAAGCAGAGGTGCCTCCCTTTATGGAAAAAGTCCAATTTTCAGTGGATGATTATAGTTCTAAATATTGTTCTCTTCGTCAAAAGTATGTAAATACTTACACCCTTAATGGTGACGGTGACTACTTTGGAGTTACTGATCATAAAGCAGAGGAAAGATTAGTTTCAACTGCTGAAAAGACTAGTGCAGGTTCTATCCAAAATTGTGAAAATGATCCTATGTTAGAGGAAAGATCAGTTTCAGAAGCTGGAAATACTAGTACAAGCTCTATCCAAAATTTTGAAAATGAGTCTATGTTAGATGCAACCAATAGAAGTACAAGTACTGTTTTTCAAATTCCTGAGAAAGTAGAAATTGCTAGAGATTCTAATCCCATTTCTGGAAAGCTAGAATGCTTGGAGAATCTGGTGTGTAATATCCTGTTTGAAGTTTTTATGAATGGCTTAGATGTTGGAGAAAATAGTATAATTTCAAACATATTGTCTTTGAATTTTGATTCACATGATAGTGTATTAAATAGTCCTCACAATTTAACAAATTTTCTCCTTGTTGAGACTGATAAATGCAATGGGTTGTCAAAGGAAATATCAAGTTCATGGAGGTCTCAGAATAGAAAGCAGTCAAGATTTTTATTTGTAAGGTCAAAAGGTTCTATAGAAAGATCAATCCATTATTCCACTCACAATTTGGCATCATCTAGGCAATTGCAGAGAGAGTGGGAAAATGGACAAAATGTTTTGGAAAGCACAAATGGACATGTACTATTGAATATTAATGGACTATCTAATAATTCTTTTGGCCCTAGGTGCAAGGATTTCAAAGTACTTCAGAGGGAACAACATTTTTGGTTCCTTCAAAGGCCAAGGGTGAGTTTTGTCTTCTTTTGTTGTTGGATATTAGTAATTTTCTTTTAATAATTGTGTTTTACCTCTTGCTAATATGGCATTTACAACTTTTGTTTCCTTTTATCCAGCCATTTTAAGCCTTTGTATTTTTCCAAGTTTGTTATCTATGGATATAGACTTATTTTTATGGATCTAAGTACAAGAGATAACCATTTTCAGATGAGACTATCTTTTAAGATCTAACATTGCATAGGGGATGTCCCTAAGGTGCACCGGGACATTACCAATGTCGTGTAGGATTGTTAGATATCCCTTGGCCATCTTGGGGACTTCTTAGCATCACTTTCCAAAATCGGTTCCTAAGAGAAAAGAAATATAAGACCTTAGCACTACACTCACTCACCAACACATTACCCCTTACTAAGAGACTACTCAATCTCTAATTCAGCCAAGATTTATATTTTTTTCTATAAATTAGCTAGGTCAGAACCTCTCTTACTCTTACTGTCTACTCTTCCTTGCTTCTATCCTCCCGCAGAAACATACCCTATGTTATAATGCTATACTAATGGTAGGTTTTGAACAATTCTTCATGAACCTTGAACTTTGTAATTGTAAATATAACTCCACACCAAAATACGAGGCCCAGGTCTTAGTGAGGTTCTTATGTTCCATTAAAGAAGCAACGCATCCCACGTGGGTAGTCAGAGTGGAAGGCGTAAACATGCCATAGGGCCTGAAGGGAATTGGAACTTAAAACTAATTCATAATCAGATAATCAAGACAAGGCACTTTCACATTCCACTCAAGAAGGATGGAGACATGCTTTATTACCCTTACGAAGAAATAGTTTCTTGTAGGTAGTTCAAATGTGGAATATGAACCTCATCATGATTTTCTCTATCCTTTGCTTCATCATAAATGTGCATTTCATGGTCAAGTAAATTCTTTCATTTTGAAAGTCATAAATCTTGATAAGAATATGCCTTTATGCAACTGTGCATTATAAGAACACTGTAGAATACCAATCTCTCCAACCTTTAGATTTAGTCAATCTCAAAAGCTTACTAGAATCTAAATTTTAGTGTAGTCTTATTTTAGGCGACCATACATTCTAAGGAAAGTTCAGTTCTTATCAATGGTTATTTCTCTCTGTGAACTATTGTCCAATCATCATGGAAGTTGTTTCAGATCCTGTACATCTCAACATAGAGATGATATATATTTTGTTATACCTAATAGTTTGCAAGTTTTTCAAGTTTAATTCATGCTTAACTAGTTGTCCCGGCTTTCAAATAATGGGTATCATCACCTAGAAGCCAAATATACAACCCTTTAAAGATTTCTCTAAAGACACAATGTTGTAGGAGCAGGGTATTTCTCTTTATATTTGCAACATGAGTATTTAATTATTGAATCCACTATTAGGTGCCCTTATAGCCAAGGAATAATGATTCACAAAGCATAAATCATCCATAAAAAATTGTACCTTTGAAACAGTAAATGATTCAATGCTAAATACTTGCAATTCCCCAAGTCACAATACTTGCAATTCTTTGAATTCTAGGTCTAGAGATCATTTTTGCAAGACATTACGGTGCATAGGGAGTCAAGTCTCTAATTTTGCAAATGATAATCGTCAAGTCTCCTTAGTAATAAGTTTCTGAATCTGCCTAGCTCTTAGAATGTTTTTCACTTGATTTGAAGCTAAAATAGCCTTCACAATAAGAGAATAAACCTTTTGCAATTTGATCACAACCATAGACCTGCTTATTATGGAACCTTCTCAAAGAAAAGGTGAATATACTTTGCATAATTTTAATTTTATTAATTATCAAAGCAACATGTTTTGTTTTAATTTTGATATCCCATGATGCAGAACATCTTAAACACCTTGAAGCTTATGGATTCTTAATATTGCAGTAGACAAGAGGGAAATTTTTGTTTCTGACTCTTTGATTTTAATGCAGTGATGGCATTGGGCTTCGAAATCCTTTCAGGAAGGAATCTTCTTTGGACTATGAGAATGATAGTGATGAACAATGGGAAGAGGTACTCATCACTAAATCTCTTTGGTAAGAGTATTTATAGTATTTTTATTAGCTTTAGTTACAGGGAAAATTGTACATAGCTCTCAGGAATTAGTTTATCATAAATACTAGTTACTGGTAAGTTGTAATAGTAATAATTTAGTAGTTTGTAGATTGATATCTATCATAAATTTGTTTGAATATCATCATTGTCAAGCAATAAAAAATTCTTAAAGGGTGCTAGCTCAATGGTAGAGAGCTTGCCTAATTATAGGCAGGAGGTTGGTGGTTCGATTCCTCCATGCCCTATCATAAATTTGTGACTACAAAAACAATGAAATTCACATATATATGACTATTAGTAGCTAATTTCCCATATCTTAGTCGTATTTTTCTTAGTCATTAATATGTTAACATCTAGTGGTTTATTTAGTCATATATTTGGTTATTAATGGTTGCAATCAGTGATTAAATCAGTGACTAAATCAGCAACTAAATCAATGACTAACTCAGTGACTAAATCCATGACTAAATCAATGACTAAATCATTAACTATCAATGACTAAAACAATGACTAAATAAATGACGAAATAATTGACTATCAATGACTAAAGCATTGTCTATCAATGACTAAATCATTGTCTATCAATGACTAAATCAATGACTGCTAATTCAACCTATTAATGACTAGTGAAATACGACTAGATATAAGATAGTGGAAATTTGCTACTATTAGTCATCGACTCAAAAATAGTCGTTTATAGCCTGATTTTAGTCATTTTTTTAGTCATTAATTTCTCATTTTCTATTAGTGATAACCATATGCATAGATAGAATTCCCTTGATTAATGTGGCATCCAATCAACTATGTTGGCGTACATTTACCATCAAACTTAGATTTATTTTTTGTTGTTTAAAAACTGTATGAGAATATAAATATTTGACAAAACTTATTGCTATCTAGATTTGATTGAATGCAATAGTTTACATCGTTTTCAAATATAATTCTTAGATTACCTTCATGAAATTGCATTGACATTTTGTGCTCATGGTAAACATCCACCTTAAGTCATGGCATGGTGCCCTTAGAAAAGCAAATATGGAGGTATCAGTCAACATTTAAGGAGCATAATTTTCATAAGGATCACTCACTCCTAATTTCTCTGAACTCGGATAATATTTTTGATGCAGTAGTGAATGTTTTCTATGAATTGAAACATTACACAATTTTAGTGAGTCCTGGTGGCATTGCAGAACAAATGGATTTGATTTGGGTGCTTGTACCTCGTGTCATGGAACTCTGGCCACATTTCATGGTTTCATTGAAGAGTTCCCAAAGAAGGATATTCTTGTGATGAAGTAATAGGCGATCGATCATGCAAGAAGTAGGGTGATCAATGAAATGAAATCTGTAGCACAATTCATCTAGGAGACTCAGTAATTGTCACATCTGGTAACCAACGGTGTAGATTGAGTCGGTGTTTGATATTTTTCCAACATTGATAGAGAAGTTGATCTATTTAGTTTTTATAAATCTCAACCTTATTATTGTTAATCAACACGTAGTGCGAAGGGTATGTGGGGGATCTAGGTGTTTGGACTCCACGAGAAGCTCACCGTTGTGGAGCCTGGGACGACCTGTCAGGCCCCTACCATTTTGGAAAAAATAACAAATTTTTTCAATGATCTCCTCCATTGGTCTCTAAAAAATAACAACATTTATCAATGATTTTGTTCATTGGTCTATATTCAATAAAAAGCGATATGGAGTAAGGATGGGTTGTAAAAACCATATTCAATGAAAAGAGATATGGAGTAAGGATGGGTTGCAAAAACCAATTATTTGGTGGGTAATCATATGACTTATATTGTTCTAATTAACTTAACCGTAAACCTTATAGACTACATAGAATGTTAACACCAATAATATTCTATATAGTTTATTTGTTTATATTTAACACTAGTATTAACATCTTAATATAATAAAAAAATGTGGAAATGATTTATATTTTCTTTAAAAAGATGTTGATATAATAAATAATCTTATGACTTATATTGTTCTAATTTGTTTATATTTAACACCAGTATTAGCATCTTAATATAATAAAGAAATGTGGAAATGATTTATATTTTCTTTTAAAAGATGTTAATATAATAAATAATCTTATGATGTATATTGTTCTAATTGACTTAATTGTAAACCTTAAAGACTATATAGAATGTTAACAACAATAATATTCTATATAGTTTATTTGTTTATATTTAACACTAGTATTAACATCTTAATATAATAAAAAAATGTGGAAATAAATTATTTATATTTTCTTTTAAAAGATGTTAATATAATAAAAAAATGTGGAAATAATTTATATTTTCTTTTAAAAGGGTAACTTAGAAATTAATAATAGCTTTAGGTATGCAATTAAAATATTAATTTTTAATGAGGTTATATTCCAAGTGTTTGTGGGAGATAAATGCGAGCTTCTACTGGATATTGACACACAATAGAATTATCACATTTATATAATCACAAGTGATTGATTTATATTCTCTTTTAAAAGGGTGGTTTAGAAATTAATAGGAGATTTAGGTATGCAATTAAAATATTAATTTTTAATGAGGTTATATTCCAAGTGATTGTGGGAGATAAATTCCTTCTACTAGATATTGACACACAATAGAATTATCACATTGGAAAATATCACAAAACAAAATAGACAATGACCCTCTCACTCTGCATTATTCCTCACGGAGGATGAGACTACAAAAACTCTTTTTTATAGAATGTGATTATGCTCAATCAATTAGGGATGATGCTACAAATGAAGTATGGAAAATTAAAACACTTTCTTATGCTTAGTGAAATTTGTTCTTGCATTTGAAAAAATACAACCAAGGATCCTTGCATCTCAAACCTAACCTAACCATAATATGTATGGACCTTCCCAAATAAGTTTGTTGGAAAATTTGTCTAGATTGAAACATGATGATACTTAATGTAAAGGTCACTCATCCTAGGCATAAAACCATCAAATATATATGTTTGTTGTTTGAATCTCTTTCTAATTATCATGAGATGTAAGTATTTAAACATGAATATCTTATTGTCCTATATGAAATTTGTTGGGTAAGAGATATTGTATTTGAGATCCCCCCTTAGTCCAAATCTATCTTCTATAAACTAGTAGAAATTAGCTCATCGACCAGATTTACAAGAGTATGAATTTTGGGGCTTTTTAAACTATCACAAGTTCTTTAAACTCTTCTTTAATGGAGCCTCTGAAGTCAATTCAAGGATGGAAGGATCGTGGGGGAAGGCGGGGGGATATTCATAGGCCCTGATAGACACATATGATTAACTTATTTCTAGAGACTCTAAATGACCACCAACAATCACAATGAATACTATATTCCCTCTACATAGGAAAATATATCTTGAAATCGCATTGAATTAAAAATTTAATGTTGATGTAGTAGCTGTGTGAGGAATCCTCACAAAGTCAGCCTCAAAAAATATAATAATAAATAATGACTATTATGCATAATTATTGACTCTATCGATGATCATGAGAAGCAGTTGGCATCTAGTTGGAGTCATGGAAGACTCTAGAAGTGGTTAGAGCCTTTTAGTCTTGAAGGACATGATCAGCTACTCAATTTACTTCTAAGGATATAAATAGAATTATTGACAGGTGCAGAGGAAGTTATCCTCGAGTCCAATATGAGGATCTATGACCATTCTACCACATATTGGTATTGGAGGTGTGGCTTAGACCTAATGAGATCTTCCTCCTTTAGGGGAAGAACACAGTTGAGATCCTGAGCATATATAACATGATGGAATGTGAGTACATGTCTATAATGATGGTAAGAAATATAAGTGGTGTTGCTTTTTTATTCATATTTGGTGGATCCTACTATACAGGAAGTTGAGAGTATCCTTGATGTACATGGTCATCACTATGATAGTTTCTTGCAGTAATTAGGATATGTGCTTATTTTCCCTATGACAGTTGGTGTTTAGATTGTCACTTGAAATGACACGTTATATAGGCTAATGTACTAGACTGTAGGAAGATCTAGAGGGAGAGTATGATGCTCAGATGTAGAGGGAGAAAGGTTCTCTAGTAGTGAGGGAGATGTGATGAGCTTGAATATGGATGTATGTAGCATCAAGCATAAATTATCCCAGTATTAGTCACATGACTTGGCTAAGGGTAGATGAGTCAAAATGGGGCAGTGACTTCTCCAAAACACTCTGTGATAAAGTGGGGAGAGTAGTCCTTAGATGACTAAAAATGGGACCGTACCTTCTCCTAGTAACTATGTGATGGAGTTGGGATATTAGTCCCATGTTGACATTCTCTCAGACACTTTGTGACTGAGTGGGGAGATCTCTTGGACATGACCTTGTGAAGGGGTGGAGCTGAGACCATTTCTTTTTCTCATACACTCTATGATGTTATGGGGAGATCTATCAAGCACCCTGTGAAGGGGTGGAGAGTCCATTGCATTCTCCAAAACACTCTGTGATGGAGTGAGGATATCTCTAGAACACCCAGGGAAGGGGTAGATATCCCACAACACTCTCTTAGAAACTCTAATATGATAGAGTGGGGATATATCTTGGACAAATTGTGAAGGGGTGGAGAGTCCATTGCATTCTCCCAAACACTCTCTGATGTAGTGGGATATCTCTCGGACATCCTGTGAAGGGATAGAGAGACCAACACATGCTCTTGGACACTCTATGACTGAGTGGGGAGATATCTTTCACATCATGTGATGTGATGGAGAAATTTAGTGCACTATCAGAGACACTCTTATACAGAGTGGGGAGATCTCTGAGACACCCTGTGATGGGGTGGAGAGGCTGGTGCATACTATCGGATATTACATGTAGGATATCCAATGGAATGGATTGAGTTGGTGTATGTGGACCCACCAATGTACTGGGTTGATTGTTGACTCCTTGATAGAATCATTTGAGTTTTTACATGTAAGTTCCCCAATGGCCAAGGTTGATTAGTTGGTGCATATTGACTCCCCAATGGACCGGGATGAGTTGTTGACACTTCTCGATGGACTGAGGTTGTGTTAGAAGAACTTGCTTATGATATAGAGATGTTAGAAATAGTTTTTATTTACAAATGATATATACACATGCTCTAGTATGATGATTCTTCCCTGGCTAAGATGGAGTGTTGATGTCGTAGTTGTGTGAGGTATCCTCACCAAGCCGGCCTTAGAAAATATAAAAATAAACAATGATTATTATGCATAAAAGACAATTCATGCCATATTAAGTGTGAAGTTGTAGGCCCCAGTTAAAGTGTCAAATAAGCAAACATAAATTCAACTATAAATAATAAGGTGCCTCACTCATTTTCACCCAACCAAGTTCACTCCACTCAAAGAAGAAGTTCACTACCATCTAGAAGAAGTATTTTTCATGGTTCCCTATCTTTGGAGGAGTTTCTCCTTTGTTCTTGGGGTTTATCTTATGCTATATGTGATTACTATGTATTAGGATGTATGTTGTACTTTTAACTAATATCTCTATCACAATGTTGTTGTGTTTTATCACTTGTGGTTTCCAAGATCAAAATATTGTGTCTATTATTTATATGCTTGGTTGTTCTTTTAGTGATCCTACTATATATTATACTACATATAATATTTGAATTATAGTGCTACATTTAAAAACCATTAGATAAA
>LPNX010861210.1:505785-565780 GCA_001517045.1 Pseudotsuga menziesii | reverse complement strand
ACCTCCCCCAAAGACCTAAAACAACTTTGCGGGGGGGGGTTAGCAAAACCACCGCAAGCCAAAAACGCCCCTAAAAGGGTATTTTGTTGTAGTGAAAGATATTGAAATACATTAAACTAACAAGTACTATGATACTTTGCATAATTCACATAAATTTAAAGGAAAAGCACATATTCGACCAAATAATGTAGAAACGGGTTTATAAAAACAGAATCCATTCCGGAAGCATCTTCAAATACAATGACATATGCAGGTGCAAAAAGTTACTACCCAAATGATCTCAAATTGTTGATCTCTCAGATACAATTCATCTTCATTATGCCTGAGAACCATGTTCCTCTAACATTTACAATCCTAATTCTACTTATAGTCTCACATGGTTGTTACAAAATGGTCCGCTTGACCAATCGCCAAGTAATTTAACCAAAACCTCCTTATTTATCAGCTTCTTTACCCATTGTGGTGTACCTTTTTCCTTTTCGATTCCCTTTCTGTTGGTGATGTTTTGGTACTTTATGCACTCTATCCTCGTTCCAACACTCTTAATCAAAATAAACCCATGGGACAACACAACTAGTTATGCTCAAGGCTTCACAAACAATCGATAAGGGTCAAAAATTATTACTTTTAGGATTGGGATGGTTTCAATAAGGTATTAAGGATTTTAAATGACTAACATATTTGAAATTGGCCTCATATATAGCTTGTAGTATTAATTACAACAAAACTAGACAATTATTAATGCATAAAGAACAAGCTTGGAAATATGGACATTCAAACATTCTCAAAGGATCATGAACTTATGATAATGCATGTATCATAGATTATAAACATTAATGATTACAAAATAAATTATCTATCACAGATCTATATTCGCATTAAAGTATATATTATCCCAAAATTTACAAGACAACTCAACTCTAAGATTCTTACAACATGAACAAAATTCTTTGATAAGAGAATGAAAGAAGAGGTGGGCATGTTGGATCAAAAACCAAGGTTAATAATGATAATAAGTTCATTCATGTTAATCACTAAAACAACTAATAACTTTCACAAAGGAGTGCAACCATCCTACAACTTTCCTCCTAACTGAAACTCCTTCCAGATCCACCACAAACTACATAGTTCTTTGCATGAATCTTGGAGGCTCGAATCCTTTATGTAATGGAGTTGATCAGGCCTTTAACTCATAATTCCATGGATACTCATACTTTACTTGAATCATAAGAGAATACTGGAACAATTACTATGGGGCACATCTCCCATTTTTTGCTAAGGAAACATCTCCAAAGCCTAGAGAAGCTTAGATATTTCTCATTCACAAACATACACTACAAAAATATGTGATAGTGGTGCACTCCCATTCTTTTATAAGATTAGTTATATTATTAGTCAAGCTTTAATTCATGTATTGTGGTCCCAAGCTCCACCATGTGGCCCCATTAATTGAAGAGGAAGTTTCATACTTTCCTGATTTTCCACTGACTAGCCTTTTTCTTATTTTAGAAATTGTGCCCTCCTCGATTTCCTATTGATTACTTCTCTTCATAAATGGAATTCCTTTCTTCATCTTAGAAAATATGATCTCCTTAATTTCTTGATGTTTCCTACTTTTCATCATGTCATGCTTTTCTGCACTTGCTTACTTTGGGTACTTCTTTTCTGGATGATTGCTTTTGTGTTTTTTTTACCTTTTTCTTGTTTTTTATGGATTTTTCCTTGATTTCCTCCTAGTTTCAATTTAGGACAGAAACTAATTGGGTCCATAAGTCCCCATGTTGCACCTTTGCCACCTAGAATGTCCACTTATATTATTTCAAAATATTATAACTTTAACATACATTTTTAATCCAAAGTTTAACAAATTTAAATATTATGGGTAATTAATATATCAAAATGACACCTCATTAATTAATTTAATTTCACACTAGGGACTATGGGCTTCTAAAGGGCTATGGTTTTATCCATGTTGTTATTAGAAAAATTGGGACATTACTGTTGGAGTCATTTAACCAAATTACAAACTTATTTGGTCAATTTTGGCCTATTTACCCACTATTCTAAGTTTAATTGACTTAATCGGCATTAGATAAGAAAAATATGACATCAGCATGAGAACACCCACACCTTAGTTCAATCAAGGAGGAAAACTAATCCTTCTCCTTCAATCGAGGAGGATAACTGGGCTTCCCCCTTCAAACAGGGAGCAATTCTAGGGTGATCTCAATGTCATAAGTGCACCTAATTGCTAACTGATTGTTGTTTCACCTAACAATCAGTTAATCTGAGTTGTAAAGGCACCACCATCATGAAATTTTCTATTTTGGGCTGATTGGGATGAACTAGAGTTAGATAATGCGCCTCCAACTGCCTCTGTTGACCAGTATCACTTCAGTTAGCTTCATCGAAGCTACTTGTAGTTAGTGATGCGCTACCACCTACTATTTGGAATGCGGTGACATGTGTCTAAGTTACATTCAATTAGAATCGGTCATATATTGCAATTCGATTCATTTAGGACTCAATTTGATTCAATTATGTCTATCTTAGTGGTTAACTAAGTGTGTCTAGTGTTGCTGACATTCAGTTAAACTACACCCATCCATGCAATTCGAATGACCTCCTTGTGAATTCAAATTGGCTTGGAATTCATGCATTCTGTAACACATTGTATTGTATTAATCATTTTATTTTTGATAATACAGAGCTTCAACCTCCTATTGCAGTACCGTTGTATCATTTCATGTCCAATTTGTCTTGAATCTCTTGTGAGTCTGTGTTTTGTCTCAAAGATTATTGTGACATAATTAATATGGTATCATAGCTCATGGTGGGACGAATCTCATTCTTCAAGAAAACATGATTTTTGTCGTATTTGGCATGCAAATTGAGAAATAGCTCAAATTCCATCACTGCACCAGAAGCTGAAGGTTTACCACTTAATACCCGAGGTAAAGGAATTGCTAATCAAGCTTTCTTGATGAATTATGCTAGGTGTGATGAAAACCTGAAATGTGTAGGTTGTTCAATGTTACTATGACTTTATTGTGTTGATTGAAAGTTTTTGTAGGTTCTTGACTGCATTCGCTACAGTATATCCATGGCTCATTCTCTGGATCATCTCACCTCCTTCAATTACCACCAATGGAAGGAGGATATGGAGATTCAGCTCCATTCAAGAGGGCTCTATCGAGTCACAATGAACACAGAATTAGAGCCTAATGCTGCTACAGAGAAGATAAAATACTGGAATAAGCTGGATGAGTCTTATGGTTTCTTGTGCTTATCTAACTCTAAGGATATTCTTTTCCACATCTCAGGATTGAAGACTCCGAATGAGATTTGGGATCATCTCACTAACTTGTTTGATAAGAAAGATGATCTTTAGATCTATCAGCTTGAGAACGAGTTGATCTCTGTGAATCCAAATAGCTTCGAATCCATGAATTATTTTTTCACAAAATTCAAACATTTTGTGCTCCAGCTAAAGCAGTGGAAGGTGGAGAAGGATGATGACCAGCTCATCCTAGCTTTCCTCTCTAAACTTGATCCATACTATTTGGTCTTTGTTTCAACATTCCACATGGGGAAGCTAACAACCCCAAACTAGAAAATTCCTTTTCTTGATTCCTTCATCAAAACCCTTACAAATGAGCATGACAAGCTTATTCAGATGGGGATCCTCAGATCCTCAAAATATCAAGCTCTGTTTGCTTCGGGGTCAAAAGATTCAAAGGGAAAATAGAAGCATAAGAATTCAAAGGGTAAATTTGATGCTCCAAATCCTAAAGAAAAAAATGAGCAAGAAGAGCCTTCCGGCTCAAAGAAACACAAGAACAAGGGAAACCAAGCAAAAGAGAAAGTCAAGTGTTCCTACTGTGGGAAGGGCTTCCACCATGAACATGCCTGCATGAAGAAGAAACTTGATGAGTTGACCTCTCTTCTCAATAGAAACAACATCAATATTCTAGAGAACATTCAGAAGAAAGATAACCAACATCAGGATTTCCACCAATAAAGAGGTCATGCTCTCATGGAAAGCACCTCGAAGCCCAATGATCTCCTCATAGACTCTAGAGATTCGAATCACATGATGCTAAGCAGAGATTCTTTTTCCTCCATGGACATCGACAAAAGCATCCCCATCCACATGGAAGATGATTCTACCATTATTTCAAAGGGACAAGGTACATTAAATCTTGAACATGGCACCTTTTTCAATGTTCTATATGTACCCTCGGCCTCCAACCTCCTAATTGTATATCAAATGAATCATACCAAAGTGCCCAAAAGAGTAACCTTCAGCCCCAATGATTTAGAAATCAATGAGATTTCATATGGTAAACTTGTTGCAAAAGGCTTAACAAATCATGATGCAAAATCCTATGAGTTTTCCCATTTTCTGGCAGATGCAAATCCCACTGCTCTTCTGACTCATGGAAATGAGGTCAGTAGGATTTGGAATGAGAGGTTTGGTCACTTGAAATTCAAATACTTGTGGCATCTTCAGAAAAATTCCATTGTTGAAGGCTTCCCAGTCATCAAATCTACCAAATTAATTTGCAATGGTTGTATTGTCGGCAAACACCTTGAGCACAAGTTTGATCGGGGGAAGGCAAACCAAGCAAAGAGTATTTTGGGGCTGATTCATTCTGATATCAATGGAACTATGCCAACCACATCCGTGAATGGATATTGGTATGTTCTCACCTTCATAGATGATTTTTCTAGATACACTTGGGTTTTCTTCATCAAGAAAAAATATGAAGTATTGGAGAAATTCATTGAATTGAAAGCACTAGTTGAGAATGCCTCTGAGAGAAAGATAAAATATTTCTGATCTGATAATGGAGAGGAATATATCAGTTCTTAATTGCTGCAGATATTTTTTGACAGTGGGATCAATATCCAACATTCCACTCCCTACATCGCTTAGCAAAATGGTGTAGCGAAAAGGAAAAACCACTCCTCAAGGAGATGACTACATGCATGCTAGAAGTAAAAGGATTGGCTTCAAATTTGTGGGATGAGGCCATGAATTTTGCTGCATACATTCAAAACAAAGTTCCACTCTCCTCTATGAAAGGTAAGAATCCTTTCAAATCCTATTTTGGACACAAGCCGAATGTGTCAAATTTGAAGGTGTTTGGATCCACTGCATGAGACCTGATTCCGTCTGACAAAAGGAAATATTTGCAACTGCAAAGTATTGAATCGTTGTTTATTGGATATCCAGAATAATACAAGGGATTAAATTTTATGAATACCAAAACAAATCAAAAAATTTATCGAAATATGTGTTCGGTTTGATGAGCCTCTCCAAGAGATAGAGCTAGTTGAAGAAAATTCTGTTGATTTTCCTTCGTATTCTGCTGACAATTTGGGTGATAAAAGTGGGAGTGATGACTCTAATTTTGCAGAAATGATGTCTGATATCAGTGAGAAATAAATATCATATTCAGAATTGAAATCTAAAGTGCAAACCAATCTCCCAACTTGGGCCAAGAAGACACTTTCTTCTGTCCGGGAAAACATTGGAAATCCTGCAGATCCAAGAAGAACCCAGTCTAAATTTCAAAGAGCAGGTATTGCGCTCTCTTTCCATGATGATTTACTATCCAAGACCTGTTATTTAATGATTGGTTCAGATCCTAATTCTTACTACCATGCTCAGAAATATCCGAGATGGAAAGCTGCCATGGATGTTTAATTCTCTTCAGAAAAATGCTACTTAGGAGCTAGTTTTCCTTCCACCTGGGAGGGAATTAGTTCAATGCAAGTGGGTGTTTAGGAAAAATGTTGTTGCTGATGGCACAAACTGAAAGTATAAGGCAATTCTGGTTTAAAAATGGTTCTCCTAGGTCCAAGGTGTGAACTATCATGATACCTTTGCACCAGTGGAAAAGATGGACTCGATCTGCCTAGTTTTGGCCATTGCGGCCTCCAAGCACTAGGAGGTGCATCATATGGATGTCAAGAGTTAATTTATACATGGATATATTCATGAGGAGATATACATGAAGCATCCTAAGGGATACAATTTAGATCCTACTTTGGTTTTCAAATTGCAGAAGTCATTATACAGGTCGAAACATGCCCCAAGATCATGGTATGCTAAGATGGATGCCTTTCTGCTTTCACAAAACCTCCAAAGGTGTAAGTATGATATGAATGTGTATCTAGAGAAGTATTATGGTAATTTAATTATAATTGTTTTATATTTTTATTATCTCTTGATTACTGGTTGCACATTTGCTTCCATTTCATTCATTAAAAATTCCCTTCATGATGCATTTGAGATGAGCAATTTGGGCCTACTGAAACAGTTTTTGGGGCTCGAAATTGCACAAATTTTTGATGTGATAATGGTAACTCAGTATAAATACATTTAATACCTATTAGTTAATTTCAACATGGCTTAATTTAAGGCTTCACCATTCCATTTCCTCTCAGGAATCAGCCTTGAAGAGGGAAAAAACACTCCACCCATGGATTGCACTATCTACCGCCAGCTGATTGGTAGCTAATTTACTTGAAACATTATCAGGATGATATTTGTTATACCATGAATTTTGTATCAATATACATGCATAAGAATCATAAGATCCATTTTAAGGAATCCAAGAGGATCCTCCAGTATATTCAGGGCACCAGAACCTACGACATTCACTATGTTGTAGACTCTGAGCTAGAGTTGGTTGGTTTTACAGATTTATATTCGGAAGGGGATTATATAGATTGGAAGTCTAATTTTGGGTATGTATTTATGTTTTTTGGTGGCCCCATTTTCTATTCCAGCTAAAAGCATGCCGCTATTGCATTGTCTTTAGCAGAGACCGAGTATAGGGGATCAGTGAATGCTTGCATCCAAGCTGTTTGGATGCAAGGCATTATTTTAGAGTTTGAGATTGATAGTACTTTGTCCATAGTCATATTTTGTGACAATAAAAGAAATATTAAAATATACATAGATCCAATTACCAAGAAGAGGACCAAACATATAGAGATTCACATGCACTACATCAGGGAGTTGGTGCATGATAGGACCATAGTTCTGCAATACTACCCTACATATGAGGAGATTGTAGATATATTCACCAACATATTTACAGAGAAAAAATTTATTTACCTCTGTTCACTATTTGGGGTGAGTTCATCAGGGTGATCGGATACATCTTCAGTGTTCAGCTTGAGGGGGGGTTTTGTTCCCACTGGGTTTTCCCTCTTTCCCCATTTAGATTTATTTTGAGCATTGTTAGAGTTACATTTTTTGTACAAGGTGACGTATGGACTTTGTTTCCGAGGAACTAGAATTTCGTGCATTCTATTTTAATCCTCCTGAGTATAGATTAAGGGGGGGTGTTGGAGCCATTTACCCAACTTACACACTTATTTGGTCAATTTCGGCCTATTTACCCACTATCCTAAGTTTAATTGACTTAATCGGCATCAGATGAACACACTATGACATTAGCATGAGAACACCCATGCCTTCCTTGAATCAAGGAGGTCAACTAAGCGTTATCCTTCAATTGGAGGGGCTCACTAGGCTTCCTCCTTCAAACAGGGACCAATTCTTGGGTAATCTGAGTGTCATAAGTGCACCTAATTGCTAACTAATTTTTGTTTCACCTAACAATTAGTTAGGCTGAGTTGTAAAGGAACCTCCATCATTCAATTATCTATTTTGGGATGATTGGGATGAACTAGAGTTAGCTAATGCACCTCCAATTGCCTCTGTTGACAAATATCACTTCATTTAAATTCATCGAAGCTACTTGGAGTAAGTGATGTGCTAACACCTACTATTTGGCATGCAGTTACATGTGTCTGAGTTACATTCAGTTAGACTCATTCATCTATTTCACTCTGATTCAGTTAGGACTCAGTGTGATTCAATTATGGCTAGATTAGTGGTTAACTAAGTGTGTCTAGTGTTGCTGACATTCAGTGAAGCTACACCCATCCATGCAATTCGAATGACCTACTTGTGAATTCAAATTAGCTTAGCATTCATGCATTCTGCATGACATTGTATTGTATTACTCATTCTATTTTTGGTAATACAGAGCTACAACCTCCTATTGTAGTACTGTTGCATCATTTCATGTCCAATTTGTTTTGACTATCTTGTGAGTCTATGTTTTGTCTTAAATATTGCTTTGACGTAGTTAATAATTACACAGGGTGTCCCCCATGATTAGCTCACAATTTTCATAGTTCTTTAGTTGATTTGTCTTCGGTTGTATTATATTTATTCTTCTTATTATAGGTTTCATAAGTTTATTTTCAGTTCTTCAGTTACGGTCTTACTAAAATTGCCATAGATCATTCCTGCAATAACCTCAAGAAATTTCCAATTATGATGCCATATATTTAATACATTTTCAAAAATAAAAACTGAATACAAAAATATCATAATTATTATTGATTATACTCTACCTTTGAGAGCCTACTAGCTTCACATCAAATGAAACTCTTAGTAATTCTAAACATTCTTTATGTTCTTGATCCCATCTAATCAACACCATATCAATATTGTAATTTCATAATCTTGATACTACAGAGCTTACGCAATCAACGTGAAGTCATACTTATCTAAGTCCTCCGAGACTTTATTAACAACATTACACATTCAAAATGATAAACCTCATATGATCACTTTTCGTGACTTGTTACTTTTAGTATCTTCCATAAACATATGTAAACCATTCCAAAATTCTATGATACAATTTCCTTATCACGGATATGCCATTTACAGAACTAATCATTCTCAAAAATTTCACAGTTACTACTATTGAGTACTTCAATAAAAAATTCCAAATCTACTGACTATTTCTTATTGTTTTCCTTTTGCAAGCATTCTTGGCATATCGATTCACCGAACTATGTTTTCATGAAAGGAAATTGATTGTTCATACGATAATATTTTAACTAACCTTGTAAGAACAATCAATAATTCATATTCATTCTAAACATTACCTTTTCCATCGAGGAGTTCATATTTTTTCTCACTTATCTTACCAATTCCCACGTGGCGATGCTTCTTGCAACCATGTTTATCTGCATTCTTTACTCACAATTTATTTTCAGAAATTATTTGCATCATAACCCCATAAATAAAACTATAAAATATAATAGGAAGTTGCTATTTTGAAAGCTCATAAACTCTTGATGCAACAAGATATACTTTTGTATAATATCAATGCATTACTTTCTCGACAACTTATTTGTAATTACATTTTACTCGCTTGCACCTTAAGCAAAATTTGTACCTTACTTTCCATAATCTTGAATTTACATTAAAATTTAGTGTTATGACTAACTTTACTTCATCATGTATTCGCTTCAATATCCTTGACTCAAGGTAATAGTACCATGCACTTAAACGTTTTAGCAAATGTTTTAACAAGTTATACATAGACTTGCACTTCACTCTACATTATGCACGTAAAATAGCATAAACATGTGTAATAGTACCATGCACTTAAAATTTTTAGCAAACATTTTAACGAGTTATACTTAGACTCACACTTCACTCTACATTATGCACGTAAAATAGTATAAACATGTCTTTACATAGTATGCCAAATTAAGCTAATACTAGCATGGTAATATATTCATTTTTCTCAATCCAAAATCTTTACAAACTAAGGAGATCCATCATCTCACATTGTCGATCTTTAGACAAAACTTCTCCCTTCATCCATTTATTTTTTCATTTTATTTTATGCAACTAGTGTTATGCATTCAATCACATGATTCTCATCTAACTAGTTCATGTGCTTTGCTAATCATAACATTAAAACAATATTCTTTCTATAGCATGCATGCCAATAAGTAACACAAAATCCCACATTCACTTAATCATTTTTTTATAAGGTACACAACATACCTATAAGTAGGCAAGTCCCTTAGGTTCGAGTGTTGAGAACCTACTCCGATACCACTCATAAGATACCTAGCTTCCACTGCGAATTTTTAGGGAAACGGGTTAATTTTTTTTACTACACAACCAAAATGTAAGTATCAATGAATATTCAAAATCATAACTTGATATATCCTCTTCAATTATACATTTTCTTAATGTGATGATGTAAACAATTTAGTGAATTTTTATCATGCAATTGATTTAACCCAATCAATGGAATAATAACTTTAAGAACTTATTACTATGCAGGTAAGAAATAATACTAAATCTCTTACTCATTTTCAAGGTTACTCGTGGCAATTAGAAAGTATGATAATTTAATAATATTACAAGAACTAACAAATACACCATGTCATTAGCCTCATTTATAACATTGGAAACCATTTTCACAATAATAAAACTTTAATATTTGGTTTCCTTAAATGCATTCAATTATCATACAATCTGAAAGTACCTCATATTCACACAGTGCTAATTCCTCTTAACATAACTATTGTGTTTCAATATTTTAATTCTACTGTCATTCTTGTAGTGGAAATATGAAGCATGAAAGTTATTGTTTCATTACCACAATAACTTATCCTTGCACACAAAAAATATGGTGTACTTTAATCTAAAACTTCTTGTTCTTACATCAAGAGCATTATGAATACTATAACTACTTGTAAACAATTAAACAGGAGGGGATATGATATAGTGACATGCACAATTGTGATTAAAGATCTATCCAATAGTTTCTTGATACCTAACAACTATTAAATAAGCATATCTCCATTTATCATAATCATTTAGAATATATTAACAAATATCCATAAGTATCCTATATTCTCAGATGAAGTTACAGAAAGTACAAGCTTGTATTCATTCGTGTAACTCTTTATATCCAGATTGTGTTTTTAGAGAATTTGGCATCAATAAAAATTGACACAAGAAGAGTAAATTATTTGACTCAGTAGAAGAGTAGCGACTGAAGGGTTGACTTAAAATTTCCACCCAACAATATGTCTCTCCATCTGGCATATGTTTTCTTGCCAAGAGGCCAACCCTGACTTGGGCATGAATCCACTATGCTAGAGTATAAATTTAAGCATCTAATGTGCTTTTACAACCTCACCCAAAAAAAAATCCACTTCTAAGATATGTATTTGTTTCCCCTATATACTAATTTAATTAGTTAATGCTTCAACAATTCAAAGAGGGTTATTCTCTTTAACCTTATAGCATAAACATTAACTTAAGGACAATTGACTCAAGAAGTTAAACAATTAAATAGAGCTAAAAATATACAACTTACAATAATCGTAACCAAAATAATAAATAGTGCATTGACCACTAAAGGTGGGGAAACGCCCTTTCACTAACATCGGAATTACACAATGGCAAAAAAGCGCTAATGTGAGGCTCTCTCTATGCTTAAGATTTTAATGAACAATTATGCATACACACAATAATCCAAGGCTATTAGGTTTTAATGGTTATTCAATATCTTAAAAAAATTTAGCATCATAACATCATAACCATATGCTATAGGATCACTAAAATATAGACAAGTGCAACACAAAAGAAAGACACAAGAATTTTATCCTGGGAAACCCAAATAGGAGAAAACCCAACAACTTCTGATGTATAGATTCGTCACTTAGTACAATGTCAGAAGGAGATAGAAACCTCAAATATAATATGTCTTATGCTTTTTGTTCTTATTCTTCACCAATGAATCTTGCCTTTCTCTTCCTTGGAGTGAAATTCCTTGAGTTTGCAGTGTATACAAATGAGGGAGGGTGCCTCCTAATTTGTACTAGTCATGTGTGTGACCTTTTGGTCCAACAGGATTGACTTCTGGACCTGACTGGGATGACATGTCCTTGTGGGAGACCAAAAATACATTTTACATTATTTCATTGGGGATTATTCCATGACTTACAATCGATGTTTTACCTCAACTATTTGCATGACCAATTACAATAATGACACCTTCCAATTGGAGGTAAAAACATCCCTAAAAGGAGGTACAACAGAAGTACAATAAATTATAATAACAATAATACAAATTATAGAATGAAGGATATGTTTTGAAGTTACATTTAGAATGACACTGCCTCTTAACAAGGAAGGTATTTTCCCAACCTAACCATCACCACAACTGGACACAATATATGGAGATCATCATTACTACATCATCATCACTCTGGATCATCATCACGGCTACAACAACTCTCATATTGTTGATCATTGACTAGTGACATATCTTGAATTTGTACGCCCTCAAAAGTCCTATAGAACCAACCCTTTTCATGTTGGATGTAGGCCTAGATCCCATCTAGGGATTCATCATCTGTAAGGTCAGCCCTTTTTCATGATGGATGTATGTCAGCATATCCATACAATGCCAACTCTTTTTCATGTTGGATGTAAATATTTTTAGTTCCAGCCATTTTTCATACTCGATGCCTTTGTAGGGACAACCCTTTTTCATATTGAATGCATATATCTATAGGGTTAGTCCTATTTCATATTGAATGCAGACTTAGTAACATCTAGGACTTCAGAGAGATAGTCTCGATTCATACTAGATGTCTTCATAGGGTCAATCTTGTTTCATACAGAATGTGGATCTCTGTAGTTCCAGTCCTTTTTCATACTGGATTTTGTTGTACCTAGAAATTCCACCATGGCATGTTTTCCTTTCAGAAAGCCAGACCTGAGATACCTTGGTTAGCATTTTTCCACATTTTGGGAGGGTGACACTTTTCTCCATTTTTTACATAGCACTGACGCTGTTGTCTGCAGTGAAGCAATAACCATCGATCCCTCTTTTATTTGACAACAAGTTAGGTCGATGCCTTTACCCCTTTTGTTAGCTGCGTCGATAGTCCAAAAAGAAGAAAATAGAATGTTATGGAAGCTTCCTTGTGAAAGCCTCACTGGAGTCAGTTCTTACTTGCTCGGGAGAGGTGGTGTTTTCCTCCCTCACCTGTTGGGATCACATCCTATCTATTCCCCAGTCTAATCTCATGTATTTTGACCTATAAATTAAGCCTTCATGATGTGAGTGGGAGGAGGACAAAAGAAAGTACTCTTATGTTGTTGGATGGAAATCTGAGTTAGAGGCAAGAGAGAGATTCTCATAGTTGTGGAGGATTGTAGATTTCTTGTAGAGGATAAAGCCATCAACATAAAGGATTATTTGTAATTTACTCTCTTTTATCATTAATACAAAAGTGTTCCCCTTTCCTATATTTGATGTGTTATTAATTTTAGTTGAATACTATCATATTCCTTGATCACTGATATAAGTAATTGGTCTATCATGATACTCTCACTCTATGTTTTTGTCTCTTGATCTGTTTTGTAGGTGTTAAACATTGTAAGGACTTTTTGGAACAAGAATAAAGAGACTTAGGTATGAGGTATAGTTTTATTTTATGTTGTTTGAATTCATTACTTAAGGAAAGGATATTATGTTGTGCTCTTTTGTTCTACACTTGTACTTTGCAGGTTAGAGGAACAAACAGTGTCTGCATTAATTGCAGAATTCCTGACAACAAAATTAGTGACCATACTAGGGACAATAATATCCAGTCAGATCTGAGGTAGATCCAGTCAAATCTGGTGCAGATCCAGTCATATCTGCAAGCTTCGGTAACCATCTCGCTATGAAGGTAATTTTCTCTTCCTTTAGTCATTTCAGCTGATAAGGTAAGCAATCTATATTAATGTCTTGATTATTGCCTCTATTTTTGGAGTGGTGTTCACTCTTTTCAATCCAACTCAGTTCATTTTTTTTTCTCCTGCAGATCCTTAGTTTTTTAGTCTACTAATCCATCGACGCACCTACCTGTGGTTGACAGAGCGTTGATTCCTTCAAGGTGCCTTTTCCCTCTTGACATAGAGCGCTGACAACACCTTTCTGTAGATCACATAGAGAGTCAACAATGCCTTACTTCAATGGACCAGGTACAATAATACACCTACAACACTCTGGTGCAACGTGCTTCTATGCACCAAGGTAGGCATTTAGACCACCTGCAAAAAGTTTATTATTATTATTTTTTATTGCTTTTCTCTCTAAAAAAAATTTGTGTGATTTTCTTGAGTTTGTTTGTTCTTATTCTGGTGGTTTTGAAGAGTCTGGTCCTCACTTGTTGAGCTCAGATCCAAAGCCTTTATCTTCTTCACTAGTACAAAAGAATAGTGAAAAGTTTTAGTTTTGGACTTTTTTTGAAGCGGTTAATTCTCTGAAAATTTATTACTTTGAAAAGGAAATCTCTAGCCCCTTCTTAAGTTAGTTTGTTCCAAAATTTGTTTTGTATCTTTTACTTCTCAGAAAATACAAAAAGGGATAGGTTAGTTTCGTCTTGTTTATGTTTAGGAAAGCTTCATTTTTGTTTGCATGAGTAATCTAGACAAATAGATCTTTTTTTTGTATTCTAGAAAAGTTAATGGCTATATGCACATTAGAGGACTAGTTTCCCTTCTAGGTTTAGTGTGCTTGTTGATGAAAATTTGTGTTTGAAATAATTTTCATTGAGATTTATTCTTGAGTCTTTCTTTTCAATTGTTGAAAGTGGCATTGGATTTAGTGTGTTTCTTGAAAAGAAAAAGGAAAATTTGGTCTCTTTCTTTCCCTAGTTAGTTCTCATCGAAGTCAAAAAGTGAATTACATATAGATTAAATTTTTATTATTGGAGACAACACCTCACAAAAATTCACTAATCATACAAATAAAATAAATAGTAGATTTAGGTTAAAATTGTGTAGAAAGTTGAGTGATAGGTTAATGGCGTGTTCCAGCGTCGTAAAAGGTAGGAGCTATCGGTTTTTTCCTGCACTGCAACCCAGGACCTGCATGGTTCTTCCACATACCTTTGATATATCGAACATCTTTGCATGTACCCTTGAGGTATATAGAAAGGTACTTCACGTATTTGATTGTATATTGGAAGGCCCCTTGTGAACGGTTGTGCATTCGATAACAATGCTATGGATTTGAGCTCCCACATATCTTGCGTATATCGGGAGAGCCTACTAGGATTCCTTGTCCATCTGAGAAAAACCCTTTGGTCATATTGTTTGGATAAATACACTAAGAACAACACTCGGGGAGATTACTACGCATGTGTCTTCCAAGTATTCAGGTATTCAGGTGAGGGATGGTTGATCTTCCTCGCCGCACTCTACTATTGGACCCTGCGGTATATAGCGAGTTGCACCTTCTTGACAATCCTAGTGAGAGACTAGCTATCTTAATCCCATTCTATTGTTTAAGTTTGTTTGCAAACTTTAGCTCGTGTAGATGTGTTTATGTGTGTGTTTCCTCTTTTTCACCTAGAATAGAAAAATTCATCTGCCACCTTGGCTAAGAAATTTACAAGGCGTCATTCTTGTAGATTGCAAGGTTTACCACATAAATCTCCTCCAACCATGGAAGGAAAAGAAGGTGTAACCATGGAACGACCAACTTTTGTTGATGCTCATATAGAAACTACTTCAGCTACCGAAACTAGAGAAGATTTGTATGTCTATAACAATCCTTTGGTCCAACTGACACTACCTTTCACTTTCTGATAGAGGGTCAACCCGGCTCATCCGATTGGACTATTAATCATCCACCTGATGAAACTATAGAGGCAGAGTATGGCCCAAATGCTCCTTTTTGGAGAACATCTCTAGGACAGACCATTGTTGAGTATAGAACTACCAAAACAGAGCTAGAGCCATATATACTTTCTCCTTTAAGGATAAGGCTTGAGAATGCTCCATCAAAAGAAGAATTTTTCTGGGAATCTATCAAGTATTCATGCAAGTTGCACGCACATCTAGAAGAATTGAAAAATGAAAAAAATTCAAGGAGGATAAGTGTTTCTCCTCTTCCTAATCCTTCGATAACTACCCCAACTGGTTATCATGCCCTTTAACCATTCCACATAGCTCATCTTCTAAAATCACCAACCCAAAATTTGGTTACTCAGAATTTGGTTTCCACCCCCAACCCTAGTCAGAATCTAGTCCATACACCCTCTCCCAATCAAAATTCCCAGTTTGTTTTGAACTCTCCAATAGTTTCTACACTTGGGGGGCAACCCCTAGCACAAATTTCATCATCTACTGAAGGGATTATTTCCAACATGGGGAAAAACTTACATATTGTACCACCAACACCAAACTTTCCTCCTACTAATACCACTATGATTGTACTTCCTTCTGGTCAAGGTGGCTCCTCCTGGGTCCAACCTGTCATTACTTCTCTTTCTTGGGGATATACTTATCCTGGGAATCAACCACCTATGGTTCCACATGATTATCAACCTATACCATTAATGGGAGTCTATCCCAGAATTCCCTACCCTGGAAATGAGTTTGTACCTTGGGGACAACTGAATTGGTCTAATGTCCCATATTATGGAGGATATTTTTTCAATGCTATTGGAGGGTATGGAGGCCCACCTGGAGGACCTCCAAGAGGACCTGGAGCACCTGGGGGATCCATAGGACTTAGACAACTTGATGGATCCGAAGGACCTGGTGAACCATTTGGAGGACCTCCCCTGAAGGCCCACCATCTAGAGAACCACCACCTAGAGGACCACCACCTAGAGGCCCACCATCTAGAGGATCCCCACTTGGAGTACCAAAACCACCACCACCTCCTCCCGGAGGACAACCTCCCTTGGGTGTCCCCCATTATGGAGGACCTTCGAGTAACCAACAACCTAATCAACCTGCCTCGGGGGCATCATCTATGCTCGTTTATTAATATTCATATGGTACTAATGGTTAGCAAATGACATACGAGTATTACTAGTACCCTCAACCCAATCAACAATTACCATTTCTGGCTACATTAGATCTGCCAGATCTATCCTGATTGATAAATGACCCTATTCATCATGACCCCTCTTGGCCAGCCATTTCAGTCAAGTTACCTTCAGATATACCAAAGTTTGATGGTAAACCTGGTGAAGACCCTAAGAACCATGTGATGACCTTTCATTTATGGTGTTCGTCAAATTTGTTGATGGACGACTCGACCCGTCTATGACTATTTCAAAGAACCCTCACGGGAATTGCTGCCAAATTGTATATAGAGCTACCACAACACTCCTTATGGGATTTCAATGCTTTAGTGATGTGATTCTTAATGCACTTTCAATTACCAATTTGGTATGAAATAGATACATACCTATTGACTTTGCTTTGTCAAACTACATCAATCCATATCTCCGATCATATCCATGAATGGAGAAGAAGACGTAGGTTAATCAAGGCTCCTATTCCTCATCAGTTACTTGCATATTGGTTTACAAAGTATTTACTCCCATGCATTGCTAAAGATGTTTCCATGGAAGGCGTTGTTACCGAAGAGTAGGCTATTAGTCATGCTCAGTACCTAGACTTGGTCTATTCCCAGTCTGGTACTTTGTATGATTAATTCCCCATGCTCCTCATCCCACAGCTGATCTGTTAACACCCACAACTAAACAACCTATCGATGGCATACTTGGTTCAGTTCAAACAAAAATGACAGAGAAATATTCCAAGAATCAAACCCAAACTGCCACACCAACAAATCAACTAGTACCATCCCCCAAAAATGCACCCTCTTCTATTGCATCCGCCGAAGTAAATGTAGTTCAATCCGCTGAATCTTCAGGTGGAAAGAAGAAATGAAAGAATAAATAAATAAAAATTGACAATCAACAAGAAAGTAATAAATCAAAAACCCCTGATGCTGATTATAAAGGAAAAAGAAAGGTAAATATCCTTGTCTAATCTGTGGAGGTGACCATTTCACCAAAGAATGTCCTCATCGTGAGGAAGTTAACAAATTTCTAAACAATTCACTCACCCCATTAATTCTCAAAGATTCTTTCCCCTCCCAATAGTAATTAATTGATCATCAATCCTTGCATGGATCCTCTTCATCCATTGATGAAGTGAAAATCATGTCCAGTGAAATGATTAACTTAAATATAAGAGCACGTGACTATGACCTTCCTCCAGAGAATAAACCTGATGACGTTCCATCTGAAAAACCTTCAACTTCCACGCCTCCTCCTAATAATGCTCTTCACATTGAAAAACCTATGCCTGAAGCAATTTTTTTCCCACCCAAGAGTGCTCTTCATAAATCCGTCATCAATCCTAACACACGTGATGCCCAATTCTATAATATTGTAGAATATTTGGCTCAAGTACCATGCGCTATGTCGACACTATAAGTACTCCAAACTTGTCCTACCTAGCGAAAAAATCTTCTTATAGCTCTTGGAGCTATGGATCCTAAAAATAGTAACATCATCACCTTCAAACTGGATGATTTCAAAACCAAGCTCTCACATCAGTTGGCTTTCCAGATAACTACTAAAATTTCTGGAAAGAGTATTCATCATACCGTTTTGGACGAGGGAGCGTCTACTTCGGTCATGTCTCTATATTTTTGGAGAGCCATTGGTTCTCCTAATATCAATTGTTCACCTACCACACTCAAGGATTTTGATGGTCATGACTTTCAACCCTATGGATTACTGCCTACTATCCGGGTCGAACAGGGGGAAAAACCAGTCTCCATTCATATTGAAGTCGTTGATGCTCCTTTGGATTACAACCTAGTCATAGGTCACAACTGGTTTTATGCTATGCAAGCTGTAGCATAGACCATTTTTTGGATCATCCAATTCCCATTCCAAGGAAGGATTGTCACCATAGACCAGCTAGATTTCATTACACCTACGGCCATCACCAATGATGCAAACGATGTTTCACTTTTGAATACCCCATAGTATCAACATATATGAGTCGACCTTATTAAAGACTCTTCACTAATGGGAGTCTTTCCATTGTCAAATCCCCCTCCTGCATCACAAACTACATCAATTAATATGATTTCTAATCCTATCATGGACAAAGGAAAATCGATTGTCGAATCAGCATCGCTTACACATTTTGAAGAATTTTATAATGCCATATAGTCCACCAGTGACCCTACCATCAACGACCATTTGTTGGTGGCCTTAGACCTTTATCATCTGCCATATTGTCTAGACAACCCCTGCCCCCCCATCTCTAGATTATATATCAAATACAATTCCTACAGAAAAATACATTATGGAAGTTATGTCACTAGAAGAGATGCCTTGGAACAATCATCATCATTGATCTTCTTTCCTTCCCCATTTCCATGTGGTAGAAGAGCAATTCACATCCACAGTTTCATCTGATATAATCACGGACCCTCAGTCTCTGATCCTCATTCATAATGTCTAGTTTAAAGGAAATCTATGCAATATTACTAAAACTATGCTCGTGGACATATCAATGAAACCAGGTATTTCAGAGAACATTTATATACGCCAAAACTCTTCACCTTCCGAGGTTCAGTCATATACGACCTTATTTAAGGAATTTCGAGATGTCTTCACTTGGACATATGAAGAGATGCCAGGGATTGATCCCTCCATTTTTTTCCATGAGATCAAAACCTACCCTGGTGCCAAGCCATTCCTCCAGAAATTATGCCAAGTACATCCACAAAAAGAAGCAGCCATTAAGGAAGAAGTTGATAAAATTCTAAAGGTCAGTTTCATTTACCCCATGCCTTTAATTGAATGGGTGTCCAATAGAGTTTCAGTGAATAAAAAGCAGGGAAATATTAGGGTTTGTATTGACTTTAGGGACCTGAATTGGGCTTGTCAATAAGACAATTGCTCCACTCCCTATATCAATCAAATAATTGATAACTGTGCTGGAAGTGTCATGCTTTCATTTATGGATGGTTTTTCTAGCTACAATTAGATTGAAATTCTCCCTTTAGATGAACATAAGACGACAGAAACTTTGCATGCCACAAGTTACCTTTTGGCTTGAAGAATGATGGTGCTACATTTCAACACGCCATGTCATATGCCTTTCATGATATTAAGCATGTTGTGGAACCTTATCTTGACGACCTACCTGCCCATTCTAAGCAGCGGGATTTGTATATCGATTATATGAGAGCTATTTTCCTCAAATGTCATCATTTCAATATTCATTTGAACCCTCACAAATGTTTTTTCTTTGTCAAAGCTAGCTGACTTCTTGGTTTAAAAGTTTCTAAGGATGGCATCCATATTGATCCTTTGAAGATCGAAGCTATCCTGGCCCTACCCGCTCCTACAAATGTAACTGAACTCCAAAGTTTACAAGGGAAGGAAAACTTTTTATGTCATTTTGTCTGCAATTACACAGAGAGGACACAGGGTTTCATGAGGTTTCTTAAAAAGGATACAACTTTTGTCTAGGATGATTTCATGCAACTTGCAATTGACAATCTCAAACATGCCCTTACCCATGCACCTGTGTTGTAGCAACCTGACTATACTAAGGACTATTCCTTGTACGTGGTTGCATCCTTATCTACTATAGGCATTGTCCTTGTTCAAATAGATGAACACGATGAAGAACATGTGATCTACTATGCCACTAAGAGTCTTATGTACTCTGAAACCCGATATTCACATGTGGAGAAACTCACTCTGGCCATAGTCATCGTGGTCCAGACGTTCCGTCGCTATATTTTGGTTCATGCTACTAATGTTTATGCTGACTCTAACCCCATGTACTACGTTATGACATGTTAAGTGCTTGGGGGAAAATACTCACGATAGATCTTCATCCTCCAGGAATTTGAGTTGGAGTTTGCTAAAACTACTTCGAAGAAGTCTCTTGTTTTTGGTGAGCTCATATGTGAGCTTCCCCGTACTATGGAGAATACAGAGCCCATTGATTCATTACCTAAGGAATCATTGTTTCTCACTAGTATGACTGATCCTTGGTATGCAGATATCATTTTGTATCTCTGGACTCTACGATATCATCCCGCTACTAATCATGATGAACGTCGTTGCATCCACCACCAGGATAAAAATTATCTTATTTTGGATGATACATTATACCGCTGTGATATTGATTCTATATTATGACATTTCCTTACACATGACTCAAGCTGAAATCATTTTAAATGATTGTCACTCCGAGGATTGTGGCAGTCATCTCTCTAGGCTAGCTACTTCTTAGAAAATCTTACGCGCAGGGTATTACTGGCCCTCAATTTTCAAAGATTGTATTGAAATGGTCAAGAAATGCCTACCATGCCAAATTTTTACTACCAAAAAGCGCACCCATCCAGCTCCACTCCATCCTGTTGTAGTAGTTGTCCCTTTTGCAAAATGGGGCATCGACTTCATGCATTTTCGACCTATTTCAGCCGGGGGGCATGGATACATTATTGTGACTGTGGGCTATTTTACAAAATGGGCTGAGGCTATGCCCACATATGTCAAAGACGAGAAAAAAAATTCATTTTTCTTATTTAACCATATCATCGCTAGGTTCAGGATTCCTAGGGCCATAGTGACCAATCATGGGTCACATTTTTAGAACAAAATGATGGCAGAGCTTAGTGCAAAGTTAGGGTTTCGTCATGACAACTCTATGCCTTACTACCCCTAGGACAATGGCCAGGTTGAAGCAATAAATAAATTATTAAAAACTATTCTTCAATGAATGGTAGGGCAGCCAAATCAAACTGGCACTTCCAACTATTTTCTACACTTTGGGCTTATAGGACTATTGTGAATACTAATACCGGTTTCACGCCTTTTACACTAGTATATGGCTGGAAGCAACTCTCCCGATAGAATGCGATATCCCTTATTTAAAAATCACCATAGAAATTTTCCCTAATACCACTATAGAAGAGGAATGATCTCTGTATCTAAATAAACTTGATGAAACTCGTTGTGATGTTGATTTAGCTAATGAGGCACATAAACAACGGATGAAATCCCAATATGACAGAATTGTTAAGCCCTGCTCTTTCAATGAAGAAGATATGGTCTTGACTTATGACCAAAAGCATGATAAGATGGGGGGGGCAAGAAAATTCAAATCTATGTGACATGGGCCTTATATTATTAGTCGCGTTTTGGAAAAGGGTGCATATGAGTTATTATACTATGACGAGATACCCCTCGGAGAGCCCCGTAATGGGCTCTACCTTAAAAGATACTATGCCTAGGTCATCTAGCATAGGTTCTTTGTAAATATTGTTTATAATTTGTTGTGTGTCTTATTTTTAAGGTGTGTTTTTTGTGTGATTTAATATGTGTCTTTCAAAACCCTAGTTATGTATGTCTTATTTCTAATGGACAGATGACTACTTTTACCGGTTTTGCAGACAGTGCTAATCGCTATACATTGAACCTTGCATCAACAGCCTGGGTACTGTACTCTCCTACGGGTGATCTGGTGAGTTCAAGGGGTGTTTGTTTAGGTCCCTCCACCAACAATCTAGCATAATATCATGCAGTAATTGGATTGTTGACGGAGGCCCTATCTAGTGATGTAAGGGAGATTAGGGTTTACCTAGACTCCGAACTAGTAGTTCAAAAACTTAATCAGGTCTACACCATCCAAAATCCTCTTCTCCTTCATACATTCTGAAGGGTTAGACTCTTAGAGAGGTATTTTGAGAAGGTTATGTATCAACACATTCTGAGACATTTGAATGTTGTTGCAGATTCCCTAGCTAATTATATCTTAGATTGGTATATTGCTCCTAATTAAAAGTCCATTTGTAACATTATAACATGCATGTAAATTAATAAGTAGGAAATCATTTCACACATCATATTTGTTGCACACACAACTATAAATAAAATGTTTGTCATATATATATAGATATATAACTGTAAGACTGAGATACAACATTGGACTGAAGCATCAAGATTTCACTACCCTCAAAGTTCAGGACTGTAACAAGTTAAAAATATACATATATAGGGAAAAATATGAAGCTTTGAATCTTTCAGTATACATATACAAAAGTGGAAAATCCATGTAGAATAGTCATCATCCTGGTAGTGCTCATGATAGCATATAATGTCCTGAGCCACTCTACGTAGTAGCATGGAAAACCATCCAGAGACCCCTGCAGTATGGTGCTGGTAACTCCTGGGTAGGTCATCGGTGGTCACATCAGGAATCCCTACAATCAAACAGTGTAGGTTCTCCTCCAAATATCCAAGTTCCTTGTCTTCCTCGGAGTGATAAGCCACCATATCCCTGTTTCTTTCTCGCCTCTCAATAGGCGACATTCTAGCTAGACGAACTAGTCCAATCTCTGCATAAAACCATTTCCACTTGTCTCGGTGATACAAATAAAAATGAAATCAAACTTGAAAAAATTAAAAACATAATGAATAGTGTCTTTCTTAACTAGGTCATCCCACTCCTCCCCCTCAGGAAGTGTGAGCTCTGGGTCATCACGGAAGTATACCCCCTCATAGGTATAATCCTTGATCATGAGTAGCTGGCCCCTCAACGAGCGAAAGAAGGGTGCTCCATAAACAAACTTGGGTCCTCTGCCACCATGGAGGGCCATAATGTAAATGCATCTGAGCATCCTAGGATCCTCTAGATCAAGTCTTCTCATAGTCACTTGAGGCCTCGTGTGGGGCACCCTCTGCAAAATAAAAGACACCACTACAGCTCCATAGCAGAACTATTGAAGCGTCCCCCTCTTGCACTTGTTTAGTTGGTCCTTCAGACTCACCAAAATTCCTTCACACCAGTTGAATACTGTAGGATCCATGCACTCTAAAGCATACATCATATGTGACCTAGTAGTAAGGTGAGAGGATCTAGTCCTGACCACTTTTCCAATAGTGTACACTACCATCCTCATAGGATGATCCACAGCTATTGGATGCGTAATTTCCTAGATTGAAAATGCGTACCCAATGCACAATATTGATCAATCAAATCATCCAAGGATGACTCCCCTCCTCATGGGCTGGATAAGACTATTGGTCTCCCTCTCCGGGACAAACCAGTCAACAAGTAAGTATCCTCAATGTCTATGGTCAAGGTGTGAATCCAGACCACAAAGTGCCACTGCTCGGGATCCCACATGTCTATAATGTACTCTAATAGATGGATATATTCCTTCATGCCTAGTATCCCAAAATACTTTAGTATCCCACAGTTCTATAAGGCATCTATGGTAACTTTATCACTGATAGCCTAGAAGTCTGTCGTCTCATGTTCATGCTCTTTCCAAATGACCATGATGCGAGTTTTCTCTTGCACCTATAGGACATAAAAAATAATCATTAAATATCACATTATTGGTAGATGGGAACATAAAAATGATGTTTTTAAATAAGAGAAGGAAAAAATATGATTTTTATAGGAGTAGGGATTATTTTTTGCAAAATTTAGGGCCTGCGGTGCCTTTTCCTTTAGTGGATAGAGCGCCTATGGTGCATTAGGCTCTACATACAGAGAGCATCGGTGACCGATCCCTCTACCGGTGATGGACAGAGCACTTACGGCGCATCTGTCTCAGCACGACAGAGAACCATCGTGCTCACAACTGAAAAAATAAAGGACCATCACAGCCTGCATTTTGAGCCTTCAAAACACATATAACCCTCATGAATCCGGTCAAAAATCCCCCTTTACTCTAATCAAAACCTTCTATCATTGTTTAAAACTAAAATTTTTACCATGAGCATAACAAGAATGGTTAGGAACTTACCTCTTCCAAATGAAATTAAGAAACAACAGGAGGAATCACTAGCAATCACCAGTGAAGCTCTATCTCTTCCACTCCAACTCTCAACTTTTCAAGTGGTAGAGTAACAATGTTAAATGTTTTTACTATTCCTCTCTATCTATAGTAATTTTGGAAACTTTTATTATTTCATTATTATTTAATTATTTTTGAAATCAAAAATTATTTTAGAAAAGTGGGTTTCAATTACTTGTTTTAATATAGTTCTAATAAAGTTGGCCTTTTAATGTGTTTTTGAGATTTTAGGTCAAATTTTGGTTTGTGGCTATGAAATAATATATTTTAGACTTTTTCAATCTTAGAGTAAAGATGAAAAAGTACCGAGCATTTTTGTACTCTTTTCACATGCTCGTTAAACCACTAGTAAAAGAGTGTCGAGTCCACTTTTTCTCTTTTTCAGACTCATTAAAAATGGATTATGAAAAAGGAAACCCACTATGGATTTATATTTAAGTTATTTTCAGTCTCCTTAAAAAGAAAATAATGCCAAGCGAACTTGTTACATTCATGCTTGTAAAAGTATCATAATGATTGACTAGTTGGTAGTAGTTTATCACTTTGTCATACCGATTAGGACTATTTACAAAAAAGGAACCCTCCTGGACTCTCCTTATGTCTTCGTTCAGACTCTCTAAACATGAAAGATACAGATTTCACTTTCATCAGACTCATAAAATCAAACAATGGAAGACCCTATTTGGGAGTGAACCCTTCCTTTTTCAGGTTCGTAAAACACGTGAGAATGGACTCATCACTTGATGAGCTGCAATGAGTGTTTGTTACCCTATTTGAACTCATAAAAATGAAAAGAGGCACTCATCTTTGGAGATGAGGAAATTAAAGGAAAGGGGAATGTTTTTCATTTGTATTTATGGCAGTCTACAGTCTAGCTTTGAACATGGCACCTGTCTACATTTGCATATCTGAGCAGTTGGCTATTCAGCCTGTCTCCGAGTCGATCCACTTCTGTGAGACACCTGACTCCTTTGAGTCAATTCAAATACTGCTCCATCATGTTCCTTTCATTACACCTAGTTTTAGTCTCATCAAGTCAACGCTTCCAAGTCACTTGTCATGCCGCAAATTGTTCAAAGGATGTCTCTTCCAAAAAATAACTCATCAGTAACTCTACTTATCCATAAATTCAGTCGTGTCTGAGTCAGTTTCATCACTTCAAATCAACTTTTGTTCTTTGTTTCGTGTCAATGATGGGGGAATCATCATGGCCCTCCTGTGACAAGTCTGTTCCTGTCGAATTCATCTCACTTTCCAAGAATTAGACTTATAAACCTATTCAAGTACCTTGAATCCTGCATGCCTCAATGGCAGGTTTCCTTGCTTTCGATAATAGGTTTTCATCACTGACCTCTAATTGAAATATTCTATCAAGTGTTCGACTTCAAAACATCTATTCACATTTGGAAGAATGTACTAAGATACCTTGGGGATCATTGACATTAATGGTGATTTCCCTCACACTTGATAACATTTTTTATCAATGATTGGTAATCAAGTGGTTTCTGTCATGTTTGATGTCAAGACATCTATTGACATGGTTAGAATTGTATCGGTTGGGGATTGGAATGAATACCCTAAGTGGTTAGGCTTCGTCATTATAAATTCCTATACTCAGGTTGCATTTGAAGATCAGTTAGTGTCCTGACACGGATCCACATTATATGTTTTGGTGGTTATGTTCAGTATTTGAGATCAAATAACATGGATCTACTATGTATGTTCTGTAGCCATGTTCTACCTCCTATATGAGTTGTTCATGGATCTACAGTTTACTATTGGTAGCCATGGCATGGTCATCATCATGGATTTGTAGCGTATTGGTCTACAGCCATGATTGAGTTGGGTAAATTCAGTTATTTTTCCTATGTCAGTTATGAGTTCATCTCTCATTGCATCTATAAAAGATGGATATCCTGCAAACTATTTCACCTATCACTTCCCTCTAGATTCATACTTTGGGGGCATTCTGTTGTACCTGGAAATTCCACCATGGTTTGGTTTCCTTTCAGAAAACCATACCTGAGTCTAGAAATTGAACCCAAGTGATAGAACAATTACACTCACAAAATTGCTAATCAAACATGCAAAATTACAATCAAAGGAGACTGAAATTGGAGCATAACACTAATCTGTATTGAATAAGTGTACAATAGCCAATGTTGTGAATTCATAGGCTACTTCAATATATAATTACATGAGATATTCATATAAATAAGGATGCCATTTGAAATAGTCAAAAAGTAGGCTTACTTAATCTAGTCAAATCCCCCATATGTGCATAAAGCAGTTTCCAAATCCACTTAGAGGCTCACAAATTAGAAAAGTCAAGTAGGAAAGATAATAAGGGATGGGAATACAACTCATACATGATTTTATTAGGAGAAACGGATGGAGGATAATGTGGGAAAAAACAAGTCAACTACACCTAGTCTTGCTTTCCCTTTTGCCTTAATTCTCAATAAAACATGAAGCTTTGCAGAAAAAGTAGATATGCGCTTTGGAGGATCTGGAATAAAGAAGACATGCTAAATATGGTTTCCAGGAGGTTTCTCAAGTGCTCCATGACTCACTTTTAGCATGTGTTGACTTCTATGACATGTAGAAGGCAACTAGCATAGAGTGGAATATAGGAGACTAGGTAAATAAGAAAAAAATGATTTAATTAATGTCTAAGGTAGGTAACTATGGGTTGATTATTATAACACCCCCCCTTAAGCCTGAATTTATGAGTAAATATTAGAAAACTATAGGCCCTAGCAACAAGGATTAGTCACCCTTTACATACTGCATGTCCATTTAACCAAGGAAAGAGGCAAAAACACAGTGGCAAAATCCTCCCTTAAACATGGACATTAAAACAAAATTTGAAAATATTGTCATCAATCATGCTTCATAGCATGAAAATAAATCCCCGTCAGTGATTTGATATTGCTGAATGTCTTCTCACAAAAAACTTTGGTGAAGATGTCTACTACTTGTTCTAAAGATGCACAGAAGAGTAGGTAAATGGTGTCGTCATGCAGAAACTATCTAATGTAGTGCATATGGATCTCAATGTGTTTGGTTCTCTGTATCTGAACTGGATCATTGCATATTTGAATGGTGCTTTGATTATCACAATAGATAATAGTTAAAAACTCTGATTCGAAGCCACACTCACCAAGTATTCCCTGCAACCACAAACATTGAGTTGATGCATTTACAACTCGTTTGTACTCTACTTCTGTAGATGAGAGTGATATGGCACTCTGCTTCTTGCTTGACCAGATTATTGGTCCTTCTGCAAGCATGAACACATATCCCAATTTTTTCTTTTGATCTGTGTTGTCACCTGTCCAATCACTGTCAGTAAACCCAATCAAATCAAGTCAGATTTAGCTTTGTAGAAGATCCCATGAGTTCGTGTTCCTTGAACAAAGTTAAGGATCCTTTTGGCTGCTCTCCAATGGATCTCATCAGGCTGATCCATGTATCTTGAAGCCACACTAACTGCATAAGATATATCAGGTTGAGTGTGTGTAAGGTAAAGCAAACACCCAATCAACTACCTATAAAGTGTATTATTTACCATAGGAGAAGAACCTGCTTCTTCAAGCTTAACTCCTGAAAGGAAGGGAGTCTTGCTTGGCTTGCAATATTTCATGTTGAACTTATTCAGAAAATATAACGCATACTTGGACTGATGTAATTTGATTCCATGTTGGGATTGATCCATTTCGAGACCCAAGAATTGGCTCAACAATCCCAAATCAGTCATAGAAAATGCATGGTTCATTGCATCCTTCAAGGAGGTAATCTCTTTCTTTGAACTTCCTGTAATTAGAAGGTCATCCACATACAAGAAAATAATCATCAAAGAACCATGAATCATCTTCAAATAAACATTAGGATCAGACTTGCATCGAACAAAACTCAATGACAACGGAAAGTCATCAATCTTGGCATACCAATCCCTGGGGGCTTGCTTGATACCATACAATAATTTCTTTAAGCTACACACAAAATATGGATTAGAAATAAACCATTGAGGTTTCTGCATGGAAATATATTTACTGAGATCTACATTTATGAAAGCACACTTCACATCCATGTGATGTACCTCCCACTGCTTCAAAGCTGCAATGGCTAAAGCTAGCCTTATGGAGTCCATATTTACCATAGGTACAAAGGTTTCATTGTAGTCAATACCATGAACTTGTGAGTATCCCTTGCCTACAAATATTTCCTTATATTTCAAAGGTGAGCCATCAGCAGTAAAATTATCCTTGAAAACCCACTTACATTGAACTAGCTTCCTCCCAGGGGGAAGATCAACAAGTTCCCAAGTGTTGTTCTTCTGGAGCGAGCTGAATTCTTATTTCATGGCTGTTTTCCATGTTGGATAATGTGCTGAATATTCATATGTATTTGGGTTTGATTCAACCATCATATAGCTCTTTTATGCAAACAAAGGGTCTTTCATACACAGGGCACTCTCAAACTGAGATCTAGTCCTCCTAGGGTCACTAGGATTTCCAGCTAGTTCCCCAGCTGCATGAATGGTATTTGCTTCCCATTTTGGTCTGGTAGGACTTTCAGGATATGCACTTAAATCATAATTATTATAAATATCAGAATCAGTAAACTCATTTGTCTCTCCACTTACATTCAATGGATCTGGTGGTGAAGAAGACTCTCCAACTTCAACTGCTACTAAATGCTCTTCTTGGAACTAAACACTTCTTTCAATGAAATATTTGTTAGTGCTCAAGTTGATAAGCTTGTACCCTTTTGAATCTTTAGAATACCCAAAAAATAGGAACTCTTGGCTTTGGGGCTGCAAATCCTTTCTCTTTTCGGTTGGAATTCTAGCCCAAGCCGTTGAGCCAAAAATCATGAAATGGGTCACATCTGGATTGTGCCCACTCCAAGATTCGAAAGGAGTAATACCATCAAGTTGCTTATGAGGAAACCTATTCTATATGTAGGATGCATAGTTTATATCCTCAACCCACAACTTTGGTGGCAAATTCTTAGCCTCCATCATATAGGTTTCCATCTCCATCAGTGACCTATTCTTTCTCTCAGAAACACCATTTTGCTGTGGTGTGTAAGGGATTGAATGCTGCATCTGAATACCTACATATTTAAAATACTGAATGAACTCAGACTCAACATACTCACCACCATTGTCATATCTAAGGATCTTGAGTCTCCTCCCATACTAATTTTCAACCAAGGCCTTAAAGACTTTGAAGAGGTCAAAAACCTCAGACTTATGATTTAGGAAGCAAACCCAACAATACCTGGAAAAGTAATCTATGAATGTCAGTGCATATTTGGCTTGACTCATGGACATATGAGGAAATGGACCAGCAATGTCACCGTGGATCAACTCAAGAGGTGCAGAGGTTCTCTCATGACTAGCTCTCTCAAATTTATGCGTTGGGTGTTTTCCTAGGATATAACCTTGACAGACTCCCTTGGAAAACTTGCTCTTTGGTAACCCTATGACCATATAGTTTTCACTCAAATCAGAAAGATAATTGTAGTTAATATGGAGAAATATTTCATTCCAAATCTTGCTTTCCTTATTAGCATGAATCATAAGAGCAGAGGCGTTTGAGTAGGGTAGAAAATGGGAAAACATGTATACCTTCTAAGTATGATTAACAACACCTTTTGCTATGACTTTACCATTCGAAATCTCTGTGATTTGAACATCATTAGGGGAGAAGATGACCTTCTTTGGAGACCCAGTGCGAGTCATCTGATACACTGACAAGATATTAGAGGCAAGACCTGGAACATACAACACATTATTGAACTTACCATGGTCAAGATCAATCCTTCCTTTCCCCAAACTGTCAGTGAGAGAGTCATCTCCCAAAACTATTGGTGGACCTTTCAACATGTCAAGAGAGGAGAATTCCTCCTTTGTCAAAACCATATGTCTAGAAGCTCCAAAGTCTATGATGAAGCTAGGTGAGCTTGATGTTCTAGAAACCAAGGCACGTACTCTCTCTCTGTCCTCTGAATTTGATCCTCCTTCCCTCTTCTTTGAGAAATCAAGAAGGTAGATGTTATTCTTCTCCTGGAGTTGGGTCAACATGTCTATTTTCTTCTTTGTACAAGAGCTCTCACGATGATAGCCCTTACTGCAATATGTGCAGTTGCTCATTTATCCTTTGTTCCTCTTCTTCTAGAAGTTCTTTGTGGAGCCTTGGGGCTCCTCTTGAGACTTGTTCTTGTCTCTCTTTTGCTTAGGTGTATTTTTAGCTTTTTTCTTGATTTTTGAATCCACCCTTGAATATTGTGCAACCAAATCTTTGTCTTTGGAAGGTTTGATGGTTCCCATCATCACCAATTTATCTTATTCCTATGTGAGGGATTCCATGAACTCTATAAGCTTAGGCATCCTCTAGGATCGAGCTGTCAACTTGGTGGCATGGAAGGTTGAAACAAATACTAAATAGTCAGGGTCAAGCTTTGAGATTATGGCCAAAACTACTTGGTCTTCCTTATTTTCAATTCCACACTGTTTTAGCTGCAAAATAAGGGCTTTAAACTTAGAAAAGTAGAGTTGCAAGGATTTGAAGCTGCTGGGACTCAAGGAGATCAATTAATTCTTGATTTGATGTCCTCTCATCTCATATGTATTACCAAAAATATCTACAATATTCTCCCACACTTCATTAGGTGATGTCAATCCATCAAGATGGAAGAGGAGGTCTCTTGAAATGCTCAGACACAAAATACCATAGGCCTCATCCCTCCTGTTGTGCCATTTTATTTTCTATGCATCTGCATTGGGATCTACCTCAGTTTCCATAGTCACCCTATAGAGACCTTTGTCTCTCAAAAATATCTCCATATTATCTTTCCATTCAAATAAATTAAATGGAGTGAAGATGATGTTCTGAGATTGGTCCATAGCTCAGAAACTGTGCCCTTTAGTCGGCAGAATATGCTTCTAGTCAAGATGTCGAACCTGGAATATCAATATGGAAGGAGAGAAATTGATCTACAAAGGCTCTGATATCATGTGGAAATTGAACCCAAGTGATAGAACAATTACACTCACAAAATTGCTAATCAAACATGAAAAATTACCATCAAAGGAGACTGAAATTGGAGCATAACACTAATCTATATTGAATAAGTGTACAATAGACAACCTTATGAATTCATAGGATTCTGAAATATATAATTACATGAGAGATTCAAATGCATAAAAGTGCCATTCAAAATAGTAAAAAATTAGGCTTACTTAATCTAGTCAAATCCCCCATAGGTGTATAAAACAGTTTCCAAATCCACTTAGAGTCTCACTAATTAGAAAATTCAAGTAGGAAAGCTAATAAGGGATGGAAAGACAAATCATACATGCTTTTAATAGGATAAAAGGATGGAGGATGATGTGGGAAAAAAACAAGTCAACTACACCTAGTCTTGCTTTCCCTTTTGCCTTAATTCTCAATAAAACAGGAAGCTTTGCAGAAAAAGTAGATATGTGCTTTGGAGGTCCTGGAATAAAGAAGACATGTGAAATATCATTTTTAGGAGGTTTCCCAAGTGCTCCATGACTCATTTTTAGCAAGTGTTGACTTCTATGACATGTAGAAGGAAACTAGCATAGAGTGGAATATAGGAGACTAGGTAAATAAGACAAAAATGATTTAATTAATGTCTAAGGTAGGTAACTATGGGTTGATTATTCTAACACCGAGATACCTTGGTTATATTTTTTCCAAATTTTGGGAGGGCGACGCTTTTCTCCAGTTTTGACAAAGCATCGATGGTGTTGTCTGTAGTGGAGCAAGAAGCGTCGATCCCTCTTTTCTTGATAACAAGTTAGGTTGGTGCCTTTACCCCTTCTGCTAGGTGCATTGATATTCCAAAAAGAAGAAAAAATAATGTTCTGGAAGCTTCCTTGAAAAATCCTCCTTGGATTCAGTTCCTACTTGCTTAGGAGAGGTGGCATTCACCTCCCTTACCTGTTGGGATCACATCCTATCCATTCCCCAAGCTAGTATCATGTATTTTGACCTATAACTGAAGTCTTCATGATGTGAGTGGGAGGAGGGAAAAATAAAGTATCCTTATGATGTTGGATTGAAATCTGAGTTAGAAGCAAGAGAGAATTGGTTTGTATGTGGAGAGATTCTCATAGTTGTGGAGGATTGTAGATTTATTATAAAGGATAAAGCCATCAACATCAATGCTTGGTTGTAGTTTACTCTCTTTTATCATTAATACAAAATTTTTCCCCTTTCCTATATTTGATTTGTTATTAATTTCAGTTGAATATTATCAGATTCCTTGATCACTGATATAAGTAATTGGTCTATCATGATACTCTCACTCTGTGTTTTTATCTCTTGATCTGTTTTGCAGGTGTTAAACATTGTAAGGACTTTTTGGAACAAGGACAAAGAGACTTAGGTCTGAGGTATAGTTTTATTTTATGTTGTTCAAATTGATTACTTAAGGAAAGGATATACTTCTATGCTATTTTGTTCTACACGTTTACTTTGAAGGGTAGAGGAACAAACAATGTATGCACTGACTGCATAATTCCTAACAACAGATTCCTTCATATGGTTAGTCCTTTTTCATACTGAATGTGGATCTCTACAATGCCAATACTTTTTTATACCGAAAGCATTGGTAGGGTCAATCCTTTTTGATACTGAATGCAGATCTCTATAGTTTCATATATTTTTCATAGTTGATTCCTTCGTACGGTAAATTCTTTTTCATACTGAATGCAGGCCTAGCACTAATTAGGACTTCACAGATTCATTCACATTTCATAATAGATGTCTTCGCATGGTAATTCTTGTTTCATATTGAATGCAAATATTTGCAGGGTCACTCATGTTTCATACTCAATGTGAGCCTAGTACCATCTAGGACTTCACAGAGCCATCCATATTTCACAATGGATGTCTTTGTAGGGCCACTCTGTTGAAATATTGTAACTTCAAAGGATATTCTAAATGTATTTTACTGATGTAAACTAAGGGAGATGTTATTATTCCTCGAGTGGCATGTTACTATTGTATTTGTTCATCACAGAGTCATGAGGTAAATCCTCCATTGTAAGTCGGGTCAGTAGTACCCTAATGAATAATATAATATATTGTTTTGAGTCTTTCTAGGTGAATTCGGCCTAGAAAGTTTATTGGGGCCGACTTGTTTAGGGTAAAATTCAGTTGGCTCAATGTGTATAAATAGGAGAGCTATGATTCTTATTTGCACACAGACTCACTCACTTGAGTAGCACATAGGAGAGAGAGAGAGAGAGAGATAGAGAGAGAGAGAGAGAATTGAAGGAGGAGAATACCTATTTTTGGGGTTATATCTTATACATCTAATACAGAGGAATTTTTTGTTGGGTTTTCTTCCCCTTGATGGTTTTCGAGGATAAATACTGTGTCTATATTGTGATTGTGTTTATTTCAGTGATTATGCATATGCTATTGCTGTGATTTTGAATTGAACACTAATGATATCTAGTCTAGCATATGAAATATTAACATGGCATCAGAGCTAGCCTCAATAGGGCCGATTTCACAAGGTGAAACTTTCTCTCCTCCCTCTCTGGAAGAAATTAGGGTTTTTAAAAAATTTGGAATTTGGAAGATATGATTGCATTGAAAGTTGCGCCTCCTTGGAGCGCATCTATTAAGCCCAGGATTGAAGTTTTTGGGGGTTGAATCTTCAAGAAATCCAATCCCTAGTTTTTCCATGAACTAGAAAACTGTAGAAAACTAGAACCAGAAATAATGCAGAGCTACAACCTCGCAACTAGGATTTGAAGGGTGAAGATTTGGTATCTCCATAAATCAGTTGGACCAACCAATGTGCCTCTGTCAATTGCATCTACTGGTAATTTCATCCTCCTATTTTGAGAAATTTCATTTTTTAGTGACCTACTGGACAATATGACCCCAAGCACTAAGCTTGAGGACAAATTGGAAGGAATAGAAAACTTCCTATATTGGAATTATAGAATTGGTCTCATTATGAAAGAGAATGGACTTGAAAAGTACATCAAGGCTAAGACTATAGAACCTAAAGAATATTAAGTTAAGGAGAAGCATGAACAACTAGACCTAATCAAGGCAATGAGGATCATTGCATAATCTATTAAGGATCACTTGATCCCTCAAGTCCCATATAAGAAGACACCTAAGTAGATGTATGATGCACTTTCCAGAATGTATGAGGGAAGGGACATCAATAGAAATATGAATCTGGGAGCTCAAATGAAGGGAACCAAGATAAGAAAAGGAGAGTCTATTCAAGATTACTTCACAAGGGTCTCCCATTTCAGAGAACAACTAATTTCCATTGGAGACACCCTTGATGAGGATGAACTAGTTACGACTGCTCGCAATGGTCTCACCTAACCTTGGGACTCATTCATTCAGAATCCGTGTTCCATAAAATAAAGTATGAAATTTGACATAGTATGGGAAGATTGCATACAAGAAGAAGCTAGAGTAGCCAACAGAGAAGCTCTTATCAGAGAAGATGATCAGGCTCTAGCCACACATACTAAAGGAAGAAATCAATCAAACTTCAAGAATACTAATCATAAGTATTCAAAGAATAAGTTTTAGAATAAGAAGGATTACTCAAAGTATAAATGCTACAACTATCATAAGAAAGGACACCTAGCTAGAGAGTGTCCATCACCAAAGAAGAAAAACAACAACAAGTGACATCATGATGATCTAGCTGAAGATGAGAATGAAGAAGAAGAAAGACCTCAAAAGAGACTAACTAGAGGTGAAGATGTAGAAGAATATGTTTTATTCTCTGCACTCTATGGGTTTGTAACACCTGGAGAAGATACACATCTTATTGATAGTGGTGCCTCAAAGCACATGAGAGGGAAGAAGAAAACTTGGTCAAGACTTGAAGAAAAAAACTCTCCCCGGGAGGTATCATTGGGAGATGACTATCAATATCCCATCAAAGGTATTGGTGAATCAAGATACAAGCTTGACTTTGGGACTTCCATGGAGATGAAGGAAGTATTGTATGTACCATGTTTGAAAAAGAACTTAATTTCCATCGCTGCTCTAGATAAGAAAGGATATAGAGTTTCTTTTATACATGGGAAATTACTTATGTGGTCCAAAGGAAAGACACTTGAATATGATGTGGTCATTGAAGAAGAAGAAGGAGGAATGTGCAAGCTCAAAGGACATCTAGGGTCCACCCTTGTCCATGAGACTATCAGCTCAAGTGAAATGTGGCATAGGAGACTTTCTCACATAAACTAAAAAGAATTTCCCTATGTGAGCAAGGTGTAACAAGGTTACCATATCTGAAGATCGAGCATGAGGGAACTTGCAAAGGATGTGCAAGAGGAAAGAACATTAAGAATCCCTTTCCAAAAAGTGAAACAAAGACTAAAGGTACATTGGAACTAATTCATTCTAATGTATGTGGTCCTATTCCCTTCATATCCTTAAGTGCTTATATCACATTTATTGATGATTATTCAAGAAATACTTGGACATAATTCTTGAAGAATAAGAGTGAAGTGTTTGGGAAATTCAAGGAATTCAAATCCTTGACAAAGAACCACTCAGAAAAAAGAATCAAGACACTGAGATCAAATAATGGTGGAGAATACACTTCAAACGAATTTGAAGCATTCTATAAGGAGGTCAAAATCAAGAGGGAACTAACCACTCCTTGTAATCCCCAAAATAATGGTGTTGTAGAAAGAAAGATTAGAGATATCATGGAAGCAGTGAAGACCATGATTCATTACCAAGACCTCCCTATCCACGTATGGGATGAAGCAACAAGAATAGTTGTATATGCGCATAATAAATTATATCACGGTACTATTGGATTCAAGACTCCTAAAGAGATGTATACAGGAAAGAAAACTAAAGTGAGCCATCTCAAGATAGTTGGTTGCCCAATATATGTACATATTCCAAAAGATAAGAGAACCAAATTGGATCCTTCTGGGAAGAATGGAATATTTGTTGGATACTGTGAAGTATCCAAATACTTTAGGATATACATCTCAGGTTTTCATCATATCAAGATTAGTAGGGATGTAAAATTTGATGAAGAGACAACTCTTAATAAATCTAGAAGGTGTCATCTTGAAGAAGTACATGAAGAGGATATATCTCCCAGAATGGTAGAAGTTGAAACCTCTCCTGAAATAGTAGCTTCTAAAAATCATGACATGTTACAACCTCAGGATCCCCCTACTATGGATATCTCTCGAAAGAGAAAACCTGCTTGGGTAAGAGAAACCATACAAGAAGCAGAAAGATATGGAGCTCTGTAAGGATCCATAAGAACCAACAAAAGATCAAAGCCATATTCCAGTTATGTAGCTTTGATGTGTGACCTTGTAGATCAAGAACCCAACATTTATGAGGAAGCTGCATAGAAGAAAGAATGGGTTGAAGCAATGATGGAAGAATACCGGTCGTTCATGAAGAATGATGGTTGGGATATAGTTCCCAAACTAGAAAACAAAAGTGTGGTATTTTCGAAATGGATCTACAAGATAAAACATGATGTTGATGGAAGTATTCAAAAGTACAAGGAAATATTTATGGTTAGATGATTCTCTCAGAAAGACGGGATCGATTATGAAGAGAAATTTTTTCCAGTAGCAAAGTACACTTTCATCAGAACCATCATGGTACTTGCTTCCATGATGAAATAGGACTTACATCAGATGGATGTAAAGACATCCTTCCTTAATGGTGTGACTAAGGAAGAGGTTTACATGGAAAAACATAAGGATTTGAAGTCAAAGACATATTGAATCGTGTATGTAAGTTGAGAAAGGATATGTATGAACTGAAGCAAGCTCCTGGAGCTTGGTATGGAAAAAAAGATAGCTTATTGACAAGCGTGGGCTTTACCAAGAGTAAGACTGATCCTAACCCTTACATGCATATTATGGATAATGAACATGTCATACTATTACTGTATGTGTATGATCTATTTCTGAATGGAAATGAGAAACAAATCACATATTTCAAGAATAATCCAACTGAAGAATTCAAGATTAAATATCTTTGAGTGATGCATTATTTCCTAGGGCTAGACATGTGGCAGAGCCCAGAAGGAATATTTTTGAATCAGGTAAAGTATGCAGTAGAAGTCTTGAAAAGATTTGATATGTTGGATTGTAAGTCCATGGCCAGAACCATGGACACCAACCTGAAGCTGATGTCTGATGAGACATTAGAGTTAGTTGTCATGACTCAGTACAGACGGATTATTGGGTCATTAAGGTATCTAACAAACACTAGTCCATATATATTCTTTGTTGTGAACACCTTTAGTCAGTATCTAGTTAAACCTAGATGGGTTCACCTTATAGCTGCAAAGTGTCATGTCCCCACCCCTCATACTAACGATGGAGAGGATGCGACCAACACACTGATGCTGTCAAAATGGGAAATCTAGCCCCATGATCATAAACATAAAAATAAAATGCATTAATATAAAAACATACACAGTTGCATAATGCAATCTATAGCAGAAGAAAACACATTTATTTCATACATGCATTCATCATTTTCATTTTAATTCATAATAAATTCATTGAAGACATTAAATACACAAGAATACTTATCTAGAAAAAAAGTTGGCCTGCAACTAGCTACGTCGCTGCAAAGTTCCACCCAACCATAGGCCAGTGTGCTCATAAATCTCTCAGCATCACTACCACCCCTGAGATGGGAATGATTCCACAAGGAACTAGGGAAATAATAGGCTCACACATATCCAAAACCAAACATCCACAATAAAGCCAACACCCCATTGGGTTTCACAGACTGTCCAACCAAGATAATAATAAATTGGGTTTTTCAGGATGCTAAGGAAACTAATCAATGACACATGGGTCCCTTGGACCTACTCGACTAAGCCCCACTTTGAATCAAACACACAGTCAACCAATTAATCAAACACAACCATACACAACTACTGGATATGAACACAATGTTCTTGGGAACCAAAATGAAAACGACAATTGTGGAAAACAACCCCGCATGAGCAAATATGATTTCGAGAATGTTCTTGGGCTTCACAGAGGTGAAAACAGCCTCATCAAACCCTCAATTCATATATCTCATCTCAGGAAAATGTCTATGGCACCACAGGAGTGAGAACGACCTCCCCAAACCCACAGATCGTGAAATCATGGTTCCCTAACCACTGAGCAACACATCAACGAATTTTTGGGTATGGAACAATGAGGAAGCAACATAAATCATGAGGGAAAAATGTACAACAAGCTCCATCTTTGTGAGGGAGACAAAGACGGCCCCAACAACACCAAAAACGTGAATCCCTACTGCCAATGCACTCAGCAATATAAAAAATGACTTCCCAACCATGGGGAATAATGGAGAAACTACATAAAATGTGAGGTAATCTCCCATCTTGCTCACAAGGAAAAAAAAACCTCCTTAGACCCCAAAATCATGGCCCCTTTCTTCCCATTCTCCCAGCAACACCCAAACAACATTTTGGGTATGGAGAAGTGAAGAAACGACAACCAAACCATGGAGGAGAGAGCTCAGTCTCTTCCTACTACGTGAGGGATCCAAAAATCCATGAGGATGGGTGAGAAATGAAAGTCATGGGTGCCTAATGGCTTGGGAATTCCTTCCCAAACTTTTACCAGCCCCACAAGTCAAAAATACCCTTTCCAAAAATGGGTGACCTCCCAAATTTTAATTTGACCTCAATGCCTTTCCCATCCCAAGGAGATAACTTCTTCAACCACTTTTAGATGACTGAGCACAAAAAGACAAAAGGGGGTAGTTGACAACTTTATGGGTCTTACCTTAGATATTTGGATTTTCCTCCTAGGCTCAAGGTTTGAATAATTCCCCCTCCCTATTCCTTGTGAAATCATGCCCCCATCTCTTTAACATTGCAACGCGTAGCTAGTTGTGGTACTTTTATTAATTTGCATTTTACATTATGTCTCAAAACACATTGTGCTTGGCTAGCACATAAACCATTGGCATCAATTTTAATTGCTGAAACATCAAACACTAAACCCATGGTGGGGCCTTTTCCTTGAGCTCCACACCATGATTTAATACAATATTGAAATCATATGCAATTTAGTACCATGGGGTCAAAACTGGGGTGTTACACAAAGCATGTGATGAGGTACCTAAAAGGTAGGATAGATTTGGGACTTTACCATGGGAGAGATCATGACTACAAACTATATGAATATACATATTCGTATTGGCAAGGAAGTGTTGTAGACAAAAAGAGAGTCTCAAGTGGATGTTATTTTCTAAGATCCACCATGATCTCATGGTTTAGTAAGAAACAGTCCAGTGTTGCTCTCAGTACAGCTAAAGTAGAGTACATTGCAGCTTTCTTCCCTTGTTGTGAAGATATATGGCTTTAGAAGATGGTGTCAGGATTATTTAACATGGATCTGGACACCACAGTGATTCTCTGTGGAAACCAAAGTTATATAAAGATGACAGAGAACCCGATGTTCCATGAAAAATCACAGCACATAGAAATTTGATATTTTTATATAAGGGATATGGTACAAAAGGGAGTTGTCAAGCTCTAGTATGTGAGTACCGATGAGCAGGTTGTTGATGTATTAACCAAGCCTCTATGTTGAGTAAAGTTTGAATCCTTTCATGACAAGCTTGGTGTAGTTCGAAAAGACATTCCTCGCAAGGAGGAACAATGATGGAACTACAGATGATGAATATATGGACCTTCTTCAAAAAGTAAGATCAGGTCGAAGAAATGAACCCTCCTCAGACAAAGGGGGAGCAGGTTGATAATATGAAACTTCCTAGGAAAGGGGGATTAACGATGAGACTAATATCAATGATGGATGACATTGACGATGAAGGTTTGGCATTCAGTTGTGGATGATAGTATCCTCCCTTGAGGATGGAAAGTATAACACTATGTGCATGAGAGTGGTCCTTACTAAAGATGGACCTGTGGATGTTACTCTCCCATGGAGACTACCCACATTCAGCTATGGATACCGTAGAATAACACTCATTCAAGAGTGGTCCTAACCTCAGTGGTAAGGATGCTCTATGATAGGACTGAAATTTTGTATGCAGTCAAGATCTGCTCTGTAGACAATACTCTTGTATGGAGACTATGCGTACATTCATATGTATATACCATAGAATAACACTCGCTTGGGAGTGGTCCTAACTTTATTGGTATAGATGCTCTATGATGAGTCCTCACAGACACCGTAGTATAACACTCACTTGGGAGTGGTCCTAACCTTAATGGTAAGGATGTTCTATGATGAGGACCAACATTTTTTATGCGGTCGAGATCTTCTATGTAGACAATACTCTTGCTTGGAAGAGTATGCCTGCACGTAAGTGTAGATACCGTAGTATAACACTCACTTAGGATTGGTCCTAACCTTAGTGATATGGATGGTCTATAATGAGTCCTCACGGATAGTAGGGCCTGCATTGGGTGCGATCAATATATACATTTATTTGTAGAGGATTCACCTAATTGGTTTCATGGATCAGGCTAATGGAGTATTGCATCATCCTTGGACTCACGTCCTAAAGTCATAGGGGTTGATCATCCCATAAATATATCATGTGTACTGCAGATAGTGAGGCGACAAAGGATCAAGTAGATCGAAGTGCGATTGCAAGGATCAAGAAGATCGAAGTACTTCTAAAAAGTAGTGTTGCTGCTACAAAGGATCAAGAAGATCAGAGTACTGCTACAAAGGATCAAAGATCAAAGTGCTGCTATGAAGGATCGAGAAGATCTAATGAGCTGCAAAGGATCAAAGATCAGAGTACTACCACAAAGGATTGAGGATCAAATTTTTTCTACAAAGGATTGAGAAGATCAAAATTATTGCAAAGGATCAAAGATCGAAGTACTGCTGCAAAGGATCAGAAGATCGAATTGCTAATACAAAGGATAGAAAGATTGAAGTGATGCTGCCAAAGGATCAAGTAATCGTGTGATGTAGAAGATGAAAACGTTGAAGAGTAACTGTTCCAGTTACTAATTGTGAAAACTTCCTATGACGTATAGGTTTATTACCTCGATACTATTAAAGATATTGTCTCTCTATTCTCCTCTATTATATGATGATGTTGTCAATAAAATGACCTTCTCGTTAAGAAGGAGTGTTGAAAAATTGTAACTTCAAAGGATATTCTAAATGTATTTTACTAATGTAACCTAAGGGAGATGTTATTATTCCTTTGACGGGGTGTTACTATTGTATTTGGTAATCATAGATCCAAGAGGTAAAGCTTGCATTGTAATTTAGTTCATTAGTACCCTCATGAATAATATAATATATTGTTTTGAGTCTTCCTAGGTGAATTCATCCCAGACAGTTTAGCGGGGCCCACTTGTTTAGGGTAAAAGTTAGTAGGCTCAATGTGTATAAATAAGAGAGCTATGATTCTTATTTGGACACAGACTCACTCACTTGAGTAGCACATAGGAGAGAGATATAGACAGAACAAAAGGAGGAGAATACCTATTTTGGGGTTATATCTTATACATATTATATATAGGAAGTTTTGGATGGGTTTTATTCCCCTTGAGGGTTTCCTAGCATAAATACTGTGTCTATGTTGTGATTTTGTTTCTTTCAGTGATTCTGCATATGCTGTTGCTTTGATTTTTAATTGAACACTAATGATATCTAGTCTAGCATATGAAATATTAACATAGTCCAATTTCATATTGAATGTAGATCTCTGCAAGTTCAATCATGTTTCATATTGAATGCAGGCCTAGAACCATCTAGGAAATTCTTCTCAAAGTGGACATCGATTTGCACAACTCTAATATTATCCATGAAGTATTTCAACTGCACTCTCTCTAGAGGCTTATTCAAGGCATCCTCTATCTGCTTGTCCATCATAATATACTGGATCTTCATTGCTCCTCTCTGCACCATATCCCGGATATAGTGATATTAGATCTCGATGTGCTACGACACACAAGTCATATCTAAATCATCATTGAACAATCCCACAAGTAGCTTATGAATCCATAATTTCTCATAACTTACTAAACAAGTTTCAATATACTTTTCCTCGAATGCACTCAGTGCTACTCTCTTCTGCTTCTTGTTGCACCAAGAAATCATTTCATACCTCAAGCTCAAGCAAAACCATGAAGTTCTCTTATTATTTGTAGCACTACCATCCAAATCAGAGTCTACATGTCCTCTAATATCTTGCATATTTGATTCCATAGTCATCTGTACCCTCAAGTTACCTCATCACATGCTTTATCTCAACCATGTGAACATGTCTCGGCTCCACCTTGTACTAGATCCAAGTATTCATCACAAAGCACATGTCAGGTACATCAATGAACCAATCATCTGCCTATATGTTATGGAATCAACTCTCTCTGAAGTAGGATCATGCAACAAATTCTAGTTCAATGCCATAAGTGTATATTTACAATCCAACATCCTGACCACATATTTTCCTTACCTAAGGAAAATCTCCTCTATATTTTGTCACACCTTTAATCCGAAGAATCATGTCAAGATTCTCGAACTATGATATTTACTGTATTCACTCCCTCTGAAGTGGAGTGCCATCCTCCCTCGGCATATTGTATTCTCTGCATCATTTCATTTTGTACTAGAGTGATAGGTAGCTTCTTCTGTTGTATGCTTGAACTTGTAGATCCACATGGAACACACTATGGACTTCACTTTAGGACTCAGAACCACATCTTGGACATCATTCTCCATGATCAACAAGTATTCTTTCATCATCGCATCCTTCCACTGTTTCTTCTTGGTTGCTTCTTCATAGCTGCAAGCATCTGTATCAATGATGTAACACAACAATGCCACATAACTAGAGTGTGTCTAAGGCCTCTTGTTTCTTTGGAAGTCTCATATGGAAGAGGCATAAACCCTATTTGAAGGGATCATATCTCCTAAAGTATATCAATCCCGAGGATGAAAATCACACATAAGGTACATCATGGTTTTATCTTCTTCATGTCCATGTTTTAGCTCTTGATCATTCTCCAAAATTGAATTATAGAGAAAATGTGAATATGACTAGATTTTTCCTTCTAGGGTTTTTCCCACATGAAACCCTAATTCTGGTAGTTGCAATTGTAACAATATTTCAGCTGCACATTTCCTTCTTTCAAGGTGTCTCTAATACCATGCTATATTTTAATGGTTTTTCTAGATCTTAAAAACATTTAGCATCATAACATCACAACCATATGAAATACGATCAATGAAAGATAGACAAGTGCAACACAAAAGAAAGACACAAGAATTTTATCTCAGGAAATCCAAACATGAGAAAACCCAACAAATTCTTCTGTATAGATTCGTCACTTTGTACAATATCATATGGACATAGAAAACCCAAAGATAATATGTCTTCTACTACTACTTCTTCTTCTTCACCATTGAATCTTGTCTTTCTCTTCCTTGGAGTGAAATTCCTTGATTTTGCAGTGTGTACAAATGAGGGAGGGAACCTCCCTATTTAAACCAATCATGCGTGTGATCGTTTTGTCCAACACGGTCGACTTCTAGACCTAACTAGGTCGACCTATCCTTGTGGGAGACCAAAACTACATTTTAGATTATTTCATTGGGGACTATTTCCCTGACTTACAACAGAGGTTTTACCTTGAATCTTTACATGTCCAATTACAATAATGACACCTTCCAATCAGAGGGAAAACGTCCCGAAAAGGAGGTACAATAGAAGTACAATAAAATATATTAATAATAATACAAATAATACAATGAAGAATATCTTTCAAATTTACACTTACAACAACAAATGCTATGCCCCCATAATTATAACCATATATATACTGTATAAACTAAGAACGAAATACTTGAGTCACAAAGGGGTCGCCACCCAAAATGATTTAACAAGGTTATACCTTCAAGAGAGAGAAGAGGCACTGCCTACATAATTTGGTTGCCCTCACATTTTAATAAACAATGTTTTAACAAAGAAGAAGGACCCTCCTTCAACAATATTGGGTATTCTATTTAACAAGGGCTCATTCCACATCCTTTAATCTCCTTGCAAACCTACCTATAGCTTATTGTATGCATTTGATTTCAAAAAAAAAAATCATTTAATAAAAATATTGAGGTTTGGACTTGGCCCTCCATAGGGAAATTCCATCTTTTTTAAGGCCAAAAACATAAAAATAGCACCACCGATGTTTTTCCTTCTACACTAAGATAATATAATTTAAGGTATAATTAACCATAACAAATGGACTTTTCTTTGGTTCAAGATCATATTTAAATAAATAGTTCAATATTAGTACCTTAGAGGGGTGGTTCGAGTTTCCTAATATTTAATAATTGGATCATAGAATCAACACTCTTTTCTTGAGGTCACTCAGCTCCCTTGAATGGTAATGAGCTATAAAGAAAGGGGAAATCACATTCTTCTTTCATCGGGATTTAATATATATAAAATATAAAATAAAATATTCTTGAAGTATGAGATTTTGTAGAGTGGCCTTTCACCTCAGTTGATAAAGAGTGAAATAAGAGAATGAAAACCATATGACGTCAATTTCTTACAAAAGAAAAACAATGTGAGAGTTAGTATATGCACCATAGTTATTACAAAATTACTTTTATGTCAACGGTGAGGGTTCCAAAATAGATTTAAGGATTGGAGATGGTTCTCTAAAGAAGAGCATTCCTCAAGACCAATTTTTTAATATAGTCCAATAGAAGAAAAGAAACCCCCTCCCCACTCCACGTGATCAACTAGATGATCCAGTCTCAATGTGATCCAAAGAATTTGTTTTGAACCAAAAGCATGATGCTAAAAGAAACAAAAGGACTCCCTAGATGAAAAACGACCCCTCTCCTTAAGGAGTCTAGTCTCCTCCTTGGGAGAAAACCCTTATTATTTTAAAAGGAGTCCTATGATTTAGTTGATTACTTTCAAAGTCCCTAACTTTAATGAGATGTAGTTTTCGATGTAGTTTTAACTTCTTAATTCACATATGTAGCATATATGAAACAATGCAAATATACATATGTAGCATATATGAAACAATGCACATATATTTGCATTGGACACTAAGGTGGAGTGGAGCTCCCTAAATTGAGGGTGAACCCAACTCCTATAATCCTCCATTAGTTATATTTTATACAAACAATTAATCCCTTTCTGAATTAAAATAATACTTGTTTTCCTCATATCCATATACATATATTAATTCCAAATATACATGGGTATGTTTTTCCTTCTATATCAATATTTGATATTAATGACGATAATAATAATAATAATCACCCTATTAAGCTAGTAGTTTAGCTGAACTTCCTTCTATTCTAGGATCTTAAGATCTTTTTGCAGGAAACAAGAATAATATACTCAACAAGTACTAGAACTAACACATCCACCATTTTATACAAGATTTAAGTTAGTTCTTTCCGTCCTAATGAATTCACCACCATCGTTTAGAGTCAAGTCTCCTAAATCGACAAAATTTCAACCATTTACATTTATTTTCTAACTATATTAAGGTTAATAATACTTATTTTCCCATATAAATAAAAATATTATTTTAATTTTATAAAATAATATATAATATTAAACACATAAAAATTCAACCTCATTTTTAAAATTTAAGTATTTTATAATCAAAATGGGTCTATTATAAAAATCAGCTACTTCACTTATACTTACGATTATAGTACAAATAAATTAAGCTAATATTGTTTGGTTATATAGCATTGCTACATATATAGCCAAATCGTTAATCCATGCAAGCTGCAATCAAAGTTAAAAGTGGATGTGCATCACTTCTCCAAACTCATATATAAAAGAGACATGTTTTTTACAACGAACTTTACTATTTGGAAAGAAAATACAGTGATATTGACGTCTATACATATTTTTTTGCAGTTCACATATTAGTTCAGTTCTTCAGGCACGTATGCATCGAACAGTTTATAAAACTCTGTTTTTTACACCCAAGTTCACTATTTGGAAAGAAAATACAGTAATATTGACCTTTATACATTTTTTTTTTTTGCAGTTCACATATTACTGCAATTTTTTATTTTATGGAACAGTTCATAAAACTCCGCAATTGTCCAGAAGTTAAGCATTGAATTATACATTTCTTCCATATTGAGTTGTAGAAATTCCTTCCCTAAAAAATTAATCATTCAAATTTTAAAACTTAATTTAACAAAAATTATTTAAATAATATTTAAATTTTATTATTTATGTTCATATACATTTAGCTAAAAAGTTTTGTCAACAATTTTTTTTTAAAAGAGGAAAATTTTCATAACATTAAAGTCATAGTTTAAGTTTAGCCTATTTATATAATGTCAAGACTTTAACCTCCATTTAAATCATCATGTTAGAGAAAACCTAATTACTTGTAATAATAAGTTTATGATTAATAAGAAAATAGACTTCAAATAGTGCTAAAAAAATTATGCTATTAGAAAGTTAACTAGCTCTTCATCCTTTATAACTAAAGTAAAATCTTAATCCAAAATAAAATATTCATCCTTTATAACTAAAGTAAAACCTTAATCCAAAATAAAATAAAAAATACTCTATAGACAATAAATTTTAATCCAATACATGTAATTAAATGTTACTTATGATTACTACTTAATTTCATATTGAAAATATATATACAATTATAAAATTTTATTTTACAATTTAAATGATTTTTTAATTTAAAATTTTAATTACCTAAAAAACATTTAAAATAATGAAAAATTATCTTTATTATTATAGCTTATCACTATGAAATGAAAAAAAATATATAATAAGATATAAGTAAAAATAAAATAAAATATAACCCTAACATAAATGAATTAAATATAAAAACCAAATCTAAATATATTACAAATTATACTTATTTAATAATATATTAAGAATTCCCCCGAATGTGGGTGACATGACTCGCTACAGAGAGGACATGTTAGTTAGGGATGGCGTGGCCATGGCCATGGGTATGGAGGCGGCTCAGAATGGCGTGGAGGACAACCAGACTGAGTTGAATAGGGCCACTATACAGGATGGCATGGACTTGGATGAGGTCCCGAATGACGAGGGTGAGGTCATGACGGAGGCTCGGGATGGCGAGGAGGAAGAGGATGTTGTCAAGACTTTGGCCCTGGATGACATGGCCAATCAGACAGATGATGACTGGCAGCATGAAAACATGCCGCCTCCGGGGATCGACACTTTTCAGGCCCACGACGCGAACGAAGATTACACTGTCGACAACCAGCAATTGGACAATTTCCTTGATGATGCAAGCACCCACTGCAATGCAGGAAGGCTCAGTCCCCTCAGCAATTAAGGTTGAGCAAGCCGGGTATAGAGCCATTAAGGCTCACATGGAAATCCTTTTGGTAGGGTGCATTATGGCTCCGGCTCCATCTCTGATCCTCCATTTCATTTTCTCTGCCATCTACATTGAGAGCGTCCCCTGCCTGTCCAAGCTGGCTTCACCAAATTCTCGACTGTAGCCTGTATTAGCCATGCACTCCTTTGCAGCCTGTATTAGCCATGAGCTCCCCCGTTGCAATCCTTGTCTGCTCCACTCTCCAGCTATCGGTTTCCATCACACGCCCTCTGCCAACCACATGCCACCGAGATGAAGAGCACCTCTCAGAGGCGGAAGTTGGCCCCCGAGAGGAGGAAAAGGACGCGACAGAGGTGGTAACCTGGAAGAATCACCTTTCTATCCAAATGCCAACAACATGGAATTCGAGGTTGAGTTCTCGGTTGCACTAAGAACCCTCATTGAGGATTGGGAATACGAACTCTCGAGTGCCATTTTTGTTGCCATCTGTACCACCTCCCGCAGAGAAAACTATTGGGTCTTCAAAAATCTGCTCACCATACTCATTCTGCGAGCCGTCAATGATATTCCCAACCTGGATCAGCCACCCTCACCCCCTCCTCCTCCACTTCCTCCGCCTCTGCCTCCACCCCCTCCCCCGCCTCCTCTCCCCACTCCACCTCCTCCTCCTCCCCCTGGTCAAAGCAGTCTCAACGCTCCTCAAAGGCAGTTCGCAAGGAGGAAAGGAATTGTCTCCAAAAAGACGTCACCTTTGTCGATCAAGCTACAAGCACCGGACTCCACCAATTCCACAAACATCGGCTCCACAGGTGCCAACAAGAAATTAGAGCAGGAGCGGGAGCATGCATGGAACGCAGCAGGTTCTCCAATGGGACACCCAATCACCGAGGAACCATATGCACCACTCTGATGTCAAGCGTCCAGGTTTCGCTCCTCTAACTGTCCAGGTGTCCTTCATTTGTCGAGGTGTCCAGGTTTCGCTCCTCCAACTGTCCAGATTACATGGGTTTTTAGATTTTGGCGGTCCAGTTTGTTTTGTTTTCAAATACTCTGTTTCGTATTTTTGAACTGTCTAAGATCCATTTTCCCTCTACGGGGAGGATCTTTTTTTGATACTTTTAAAACACCCAGTTTGGCTCGGTTTTGTGTTCTAGCAACACACAGACTTGTATCACTACCTGTATTTTATCTTTACTTAATAGATTCTACCTGAACTTACAAATATATATATATATTAAGAATTCAAAATTTTAATAATTATAACATATATTTATATAATGGAAATCGTTTTTCCTTTATTATAATGATGAAAAAATGAAAACCCACATTCACAGTATTTTACTTTTCTAAATTAAAATGATTTACACTTACCAAGATAAAATTTAATATAATAAATAAATAAACTCCATAAAATAACAAACAATCTCAAACCAAATTTTAATTTCAAATAAAAATGACTTACATCAAAGTTGAAATTAAAAATTAAAATAATAAATAGATAAAATCAATGAAATTACAAACGATGTCCGACAAAAATTTACAGTTTTAAATTAAAATGATTTACATTGAAGTTTAAAATAACAAAGAAATAAAATCCATGGAATAACCAACCATCCCTAACAAAAGCAACTGACTCCACCGTCACTTTACATTCTCATCTTTGTTGTTAGAGCATGAATAAATATCTAGTGCTTTCGTGGAGAGAAAAGCATTTCAAATCATGATTAGCTTTTTGTATGATAACAGTATTCTGTTTAAAAAGCCAATTTGAATTTATCAAAATCACTTAATAGAATGGAATGGGATCCGAGGGTGACCGGCAGATTAAAAAGTAATGTAATGGAATGGGGTCAAAGGGTGACCGGGAGATTAAAAATCAATGTCATGGAACGAGATCCGAGGGCGACCCAGAGATTAAAATTAATCATTTCAAATCATGAATAGCCTCTTGTATGATAACGACATTCTGTTTAGAAAGCCAATGTGAATTTATTAAAATCATTTAATGGAATGGAATTGGATTCAGCGGTGGCCGGTAGATTAAAACTAATTTCAAATTATGAGTAGCCTTTGTATGATAAGAACATTCTTCTCCCATAAAGCCAATGTGAATTTAAAATCCTTTAATGGAATGGGATCCGATCAGAGAGTGAGGATGCGTTAGGTTTACTTTAATGAAATAGTATGAGAGGGTGATGGTGCGTTAGGTTTACTTCATATTTCTGGAAAACGTTTGTGATTATTATTGGCTAAGTTTAGATCTGTTTCTTATTGTTATTGGACTTCAGGCTGTGCTTTAGTTTTATTGTATATGATTTTTACCTTATTCCTAAATTTCAGTCCATTACCATTTTTTGCATTAATTGGATTTGTGTATGTATAGGACAGGAAGGAGAGCATGCCCAGAGGCTTCCATGGCTATTTTGGAAGATGTTGCAGGCTGTCAGATCTTAGAAAGAATGGATTTCTATGGTATTGTGTCCAATTTGGGGATTTACTTAACAATAAACTCCATGAGGGCACTTTGAATTCTTAAATGTCAATAATTGATCCGGTGCGATTTGGGTCACATCTATCCTCAGCGCATATATTGCAGACACTCACTGCGAACAATATTGGACATTTACAGTGTCTTCATGTATATATATGTCATCTCTTTCCTTAATCTTTCACTAATTTGTTTGATTTTTATAAGGTTTCCCAGCAATGCCCTACAAAACAAATCATAAGGTTTGTGTAAGGTTTCTAGTTTTATATTTGTGTATTTTTACTTTAGACATTATACGGGGTCCAAATAAATTAGTCTCCATCGTTTGGGTACATGAAAAAACAGTTGTGTCATAAAAGCAAACACTCCGAACGTTATCATCAAATTTCATAAAAGAAATTGCTTGTTTAGCCATGTTATGTAAGATTATGCAATGTCAGAAAAAGATCTATATCTGCGCTATTAGCTATGTTCTATAATATTATGTAATGGCAGCAAAGATCTATCTGATGCAGGGAATTATACTTTTGATAATAACCGTCTCACGGTGACCTCTGAGACCATCAGATTGCAAATATTCGGACTCCAACGTATGTATTTGAAGCTTCAGGTTGGGGTTTTCTACTTTCGTGTATCTAACTATGTCTTGATTACTATAAACATCAATCAATATCAGATTCTCCACATTTGTTCTGTGCTTCCAGTAATTAATCGGTATATGTGCTTCCTTAGGTTACTTCATATTTCTTTAGTATATTTGTTATTCTTATTGGCTTGAAAACGCTCGTTAATGTATTTTTAAAATGGAGGTTAACGTATTTCAGATTTGTTATTTGGGTTGTTCATTTTGTGCAGTAATCAATCGTTATTCGTGCAATATGGATGGAATTGTGATTTGGCATATGGTGCTCCTCTGTGGTGAGGTCGGCGTCATAAGGTATGTATTTATTTTGTATTTTGTGTATAGTCATTGTTTAGTAGTGGTGTAACATTAGTTTTAGTTTTATTTTGGATGTAGTAGTTTTAGTGATTTTAGGATTATTTTTATCGTTCATTTTTTTTTTTGATATTTCAGTATTTGATAATTTTAGGGTGTATCTTATTATAATTTTAGTAATATTAGTTTTTTTTATAAGGTTTTAATATTATTATAATGGTAATAATTTTAGGGTTTATGTTTTCTATATATAGTAGTAGTTTTAGAGTTTATCTTATTTAATGTATAACATTAATTTTAGGGTTTATTTTTTTTAGGGTTTTTTTTTTAATAAATTTTTTATTTTTATTTTTTTAGTATTTTCATCATGAGAATAAGTTAATCACTGTTTTCTTCATGTACTGTTTGTTAATTGATTAGATAACAGAGAATTGACTCCTATAACATAGAAGACACCAGTTTACAACAAATCAACCCTTTTTATGTATAAGTTAATCACTGTTTTCTTCATGTACTGTTTGTTAATTGATTAGATAACAGAGAATTGACTCCTATAACATAGAAGACACCAGTTTACAACAAATCAACCCTTTTTATGTTAGATGATGACAGGTAAGGATAAGTATATTCATCCTTTGTTTCTCTCATTTTGAGTAATGAAAGATGGGAAAAGAGATGAGTAAAAGACTAATGAAAGACTGGAAAAACATTAGTAAATCAAATTAAAGATATAATTTATTTTGTTGCAACCACCTTGATAGGTTTTATAATTACTTTATAATTACTTTAGTAACCTGTCTTTCTTTGAGGAAATTTTATTTATTTCTATTAAGTTGAAGTTGACCTAGCTAGCTCCTTTTCATTGCTGCTACCATTCATTTTTCATTTCGATAACTATTAGCCTTCCTTGGAAATGTAACCAACATAAACTATACATGTTCTAGTATTTCTAGAACATTTATATGGTTTCGTCTAGCTTAACAGAAAAACATGTGAAACTTCTCATTCCAATCGTTATTCAACTTCTTCTACTTGGTATTTATTTAACACTGAATGTTCGGTAAATATATTCTTGAAAATGAAAGAGTTCAAATCTCACTTCTGAATGTGCCATGAAGCAATCCAGCTACCACAAAAATATTATCAAATCCAATTGATGGGTTACCACAAAGGAAGTCAATAGGGACGTAAAGGTCATTAATGCTAATAGCTATGACATGTTTACTACGTGATCTAACTGACATCTAGTTGACTAGATCCACGCCCACACTGGTTGTTGTAACGGGTTTAGTTCGGTAGTTATCAGGGTAGTATAGGTCACCAAGCATAGTGTGAGATGATGCAACAAAAATTATTTTGGAGATGCGGTGAAGATATGCCATACCATCCAAATTTAGAGGTATCAAGAATTATGTTGTGTTTGTAATATAATATTTCCAAATTTTAGAGATGGAACATAATTAAATTAAATTGTGAAAATATTATTGTTTACACAATGAGTCTTAATTGGGATAGTTGCAATCATTATGAAGTGATTAGTTATTCCAAGATCTTATTTTAACTTATTTGATCAAGATTCATGGGATTCAAACCCATAACTTACATATTGACCACAATTTTTGGAAATCTTATACTATCATTCAATGAATCTTTGCCAGTCGCCATTGACAATTATAACATCACTCAATGAATCTTGGACAGTCATCAAAAATCATATTAGCGATAGCATGACTGACTGCCTTTCGTTTAAACAGAGATTTCTAGTTTATAGACATTGTTAGTGTGAACACAAATTATAATGATTGGATTTTGGCACCACAGGCATAGTGTGAGGTAAAAAACACAATCAGTTGTCCTATCTTATTATTGCCCATTTAGAATTAATGATGTTTCCATGGAAATAATCGCAAGTCCTTTTCAATGGGAATTCTCAGAAATCCTTTTTCCTTGCTTGTTGCATTCCATGAAACATCAAATGCACTTAGAAACTAGGAGAGCTCCAATTCTTCTCCATGCCAGCGGGATGGATTTACCTGCAATGTTGTATGGTTTTTCTGCACTCAGCTTCTGCAAACTCTGGACTTGTAGGAGAACAATTTTTATGGTGAGTTCCCTGTTTCTGTCACAAATCTTACTCAATTGTATGCCTTGATATTAAACCATAATCCTCGGGATAGTCTGCCTTAATCGCCTTAATCGGTTGCAGTTGTCGAACTGTACCTTGGAAGGTCCTATTTTTCCTCACATCGCCAATCTCTCAGAACTTGGAAACCCAGAACTCTTTGACAATTATTTAATAGGAACTATACCATAATAAATCACAACACTTAGGGAGCTGTATCAATTAGAGCTTTATGGTAATGATCTTATAGGAGAGATCCCTTAAGGGTTTCGAAACCTCGCGTCGTTGAGGTATTTTCATGCGTATAACAACTTGCTAAGTGGGAAACTCTTCTGCATGAAAATAAAATTTCAACGCAAAAACCCAAAGTTCGAGTATCTGTATCGCTTTACAAGAATAATCTCACTGGTCCATTACCCGATGAGTTTGGCGAGTTTCTTTGATTTTCTTAGCATAGATGTATCAGAGAATGGTCTCACTAGTTGGTTGCCACCCGATATGTGTAAAAGGGGTCAATTGGTTTTCTTTATTGTACAAAATTTCTTTACAAGCGAGATTCCCAAATCATATGGAAACTGTTCAATTTTGAATCATCTCCTGGTAAACAGTAAGAATCTTATTGGTAGGATACCATATGGTATCTGGGGATTACTTGCATGCCACCATAATGGATTTGAGTTTCAATGGTTTTGAGGAGAAATGGGTTAAGGAATCAACAGGGCCAAAAATCTATCTGGACTCGTGATCCAAAACAATCAATTCTCAGGAAACTTGCCTCAAGAAATTGGGCAGACATTGCAGTAGATGCTGGGTTCTCTGGTGAATTACCTGATGAAATTGGAGACTTGACCTTGCTGAACAACCTTCTTTTGCAACATAACATGTTCTCTGGTCGTATTCCTTGCTGGAAATACACTGAACGGTCCTATTCCTGGATCATTGTCCTCTTCCTGCATCATCAGGTTCTTCAATTCTTTGAACCTCTCCAACAATTAGGTCAGTGGCCAGATTACAAACAACCTTTGTCCATTAAAGGCCAGGTTCCTTGATTTTCCCAACAATCAGTTCATAGGGACCTGGCTTGATTTTCCGGAAACATTGGATTGTGCAGAAACCGATTATGGTGGGATCATGATTTGAGTGAACTATAATTTTATTTTTTAAATAAGTGATAGATTTGGATTTAAATAGGAACTTTGTGCTCGAAATTAATGAATTGGTTCTGCTGAGTGTAAATGGTTAGAAACGGCTTTTGATTTTCACTAGGCCTAATGGTAGCTGAAAACTACACGATGTAGAAAACCGAGTAAAAAGTCACCATATAGATAGTTGTTTTAGAACATTCTATTCTACAACATGGTTAGTGGGCTCTCTTCATCTTGTCCGATTGTAATTGGATGGATCCAAAAACGTAACTGAACTGTTGTGATCAGGGAGTGATTAGTATCTATGTTTGTTTCTTGTTATTTTCTTCCATTAGCAAATTTATAGTTTTATAGACCTTTTAGCTACCAAAGTTATTTAATCATAATTATAGTATTAAATGAATTGATTTTATAGACTTTTTAGCAAAGTTATTTAATCATAATTATAGTATTAAATGAATTGGCTTTATGGACTTTTTAGTTGCCATACTTGTTTAATCATATACTTTTTAGCTGCCATAGTTATTTAATCATAATCATAGTATTGACTGAATTAGTTCAGATTTTAATCCAAAGTGAAGTGTTTTCTGTAAAGATATTTTGACCAATCCTTTGAAGTGTTCAAATTTTATGAGAATGGGCATGTAGTATAAAGTTACACTTCATCTTGCTTTACTTAACTTAATATTTATGGATTTAAGAATATTTTATGATTTCAAAGCATGCATTTTTTATATTTGAAATTATTTTATAATATTAAAGCATATATTTCTTTGATGTGCAAAATTACTTATATACATATTCTATTATATTTAGTTTTAAATTTATTTTTTTTATAAAATTTTATGGGATGTGAGATGTAAATTTTATGTAATTAAACTGATGGAGATTCAATGTTATTACGGTTAATAATTTTGACTTTTTTTCTTTTTCTTTTTGGGTGATAATAGTTTAGAGTTCCTTAATAATTTATATTTTTTCTCTTGTGGGAGTTGAAATAGTTTAGAGTTTTGTTAGATTATAAATTATTATCTTATTTATTTCTTATGATGATAAATTGTTTTTCAATACTTTTTCATGGTTAATGGTATCTTTGTTTCATATTGTAGAAAATATTTGTTTTTATGAATATTAAATTGTATACATTTTTTATACTATATGTGTTATTATGTTGACCATAGGATTTCTATTCAAAGTCTTGTGTAGAGTGTTTTCAAAGGACCATCTTGGGAAATTGCCTGGAAACAATTTCCTAACTCGGTATCTTGACACATGTGCCTTTGTTGTAACTGGGAACTGGGACGTCGTTGCGCTAGTAATAGGTGGAGGGAGGTAACTCCCAAAGAAGCCCTCCTAGTACGCCCCAAGTTGGGTGGTCGACCATGTATACACAAGGTTTTTAAAGTGATATAACGAGGGACCCCCCTTTGTTGATACTCTATTCATGCAACCTAGGAGTTAGGATCTCTTTCCTTGGTAATTATAACTTTAACCCCTGTCACATCTAACTCCTCTAAACCTTAGTTAAAATTTATCCATTGTATCATCCAACCCATATAAATTTTAGCCACTAAATTTTAAAACATATCACTTATAAATCCTACAAATTTTAACATTTAGAAGTCCCAAGGCGTTGGAAATTTATATAATACCAAAATCAAATTATCTTAACTACTTTAAGGAATGCAATATTAACACTTAAAATTTGTTTCCTTAAAAACTATCCCTAAAACCCCTGAATCCTATAAGTATTAACTCGTAAATGTTCACCCACATAAGGGTTGTAACCCTTAATCTTTAACCCCGTGCACCTATAAATTGTAAAGTCTATTACATGTCACCCTTAATTGTTATAGGGATTCTAATTTTAAATCCAAAACCCCTTAAAAATTAACACCTATAACCCTAACAACTAACTTGTAAAACCATTAACACTGCAAATCATAAACTTTGAATTTTTTCAAAATCCACTCCTACAACCGTAACAACTAAATCATAAAACAATTAACACTACAACCCCAAAATCTCTCTCTCTCTCTCTCTCTCTCTCTCTCTCTCTCTCTCTCTAAACTCTTAACATCCAACCTCTTTCACTCTTTAAACCCATAACCTCCAATCTTTCTCTCCCACTATCTCTCTAAACCCTTAACTCCCAATGTCTCTCTTTATATTTATCTCTCTCTCTAAACACCTAACCTTCAACCTCTCTCTCTCTCTCTCTCTAAACCCCTAACCCTCTCTCTCTATCTAAATCACTAGCCTACAATCTCTGTCTCTCTCTCTCTCTCTCTCTCTCTCTCTCTAAAACCATAACCCCAATTTATTTTTCTCTCCATAACCCCCAATCTCTCTCTAAATCCCTAATCCACATCTCTTTATATATATCAATCCAAACCCCTAAACCACTATCTATCTCTCTATTTATCTAAACGACTAACCACCAATCTCTCTCTCTCTCTCTCTCTCTCTCTCTAAACTCCTAACCCCTAATACCTCTATCTCTATATTTCTCACTCTAAACCCCTATGCCCCCACCTATCTTTCTCTCTACACACTAACTCTCAATCTATCTATTTCTCTCCCTCTCTCTCTCTCTAAATCCCTAATATCCAATCTCTCTCTATATCTCCTTCTCTCTCCCTAAACCCCTAACACCCAATATATATCTCTCTCTAAAACCAGGACCTCCATTTTCTCTCTCTTTCTCTCTCTCTCTCTCTAAATTCCTAACCTCCAATTTCTCTCTCTCTCTCTCTCTCTCTCTCTCTCTCTCTGTAAACCCATAACCCTCAATACATGTTTCTCTCTCTCTCAAGATCTAAACTCATATCTCTCTCTAAACAAGTAACCCCCATTCTCTCTCTCTATAAACCCCTTACCCGAATCTCCCCCCTCTCTCTCTTTCTCTCTAGGCTCGTAACCACCAATATCTCTATATCTATATATCCCTATCTCTCTAAACATCTAACCCCCAATCTCTCTCTCCATGTAAATCCCTAACCTCAAAAATCTCTCTCTTCTCTCTCTCTAAACACTTAACCCCCAATCTCTCTCTTTAAATACCTAACCCTAAATATCTCTCTATTTATATATCTACCACTCTACCTATCAAGAACCATAACCCCTAATTTATCTCCCTCTCTCACACTTTAAACCCATAACCCTCAATATCTCTAATTTTAAATCCAAAACCCCTTAAAAATTAATACCTATAACCCTAACAACTAACTTGTAAAACCATTAACACTACAAATTATAAATTCCTTCAAAATCCACGCCTACAACCCTAACAACTAAATCATAAAACCATTAACACTACACCCCCAATCTCTCTCTCTCTCTCTCTCTCTCTCTCTCTCTCTCTCTCTCTCTCTCTCTCTAAACCCCCAACCTCTCTCTCTCTCTCTAAACCCCCAACCTCTCTCTCTCTCTAAACTCTTAACATCCAACCTCTTTCACTCTTTAAACCCATAAACTCCAATCTTTCTCTCCCACTATCTCTCTAAACCCTTAACTCCCAATCTCTCTCTTTATATTTATCTCTCTCTCTAAACACCTAACCTTCAACCTCTCCCTCTCTCTCTCTCTAAAACCCTAATATCCAATCTCTCTCTATATCTCCTTCTCTCTCCCTAAACCCCTAACACCCAATATATCTCTCTCTCTAAAACCACAACCTCCATTTTCTCTCTCTCTCAAAACCCATAACCCTCAATATCTCTATGCCACCCTCTCTCAATTTTTATTTTCCTCCTCTCTCTCTCTCTCTCTCTCTCTCTCTCTCTCTCTATATATATATATATATATATATATATATATATATAAACCCCTAACCACAAACCCCCAGTCTCTCTCTAAACCCCTAACTGTGAATCTTTCTCTCTAAATCATTAACCTATAATATCTCTCTCCCTCCCTCTCTCTCCCTCCCTTTCTCTAAACCCATATCTTCCAATACCTCTCCCTCTATCTATCTAAGTATCTAAACCCCTTACATTTAATCTCTCTCTCTCTCTCTCTCTCTCTCTCTCTCTCTCTCTAAGCCCCTAATAGTCTCTCTCTCTCTCTCTAAATCGCTAACCCCTAATTTCTCTCCCTCTCTAAATCCATAACCTCCAATATATCTCTCTATCTATAGAAAACCCAAATCTTTAGTATCTCTCTATTTCTCTCTATATTCACCCATAAACCCCCCTTTGACACTCAACCCCTAACCCCAAATCTATCTCTTTCTATCTCTAAACCCTTAACCCCTAATCTCTCTCTCTCTCTCTCTCTCTCTCTCTGTATATGTATATATATATAAACTCTTCCCTATAATATACTAACCCATGGTCTCTCTATTTCTCTCTCTCCAAACCCCTAGCCCAAACTCTTTCTCTCTATAGACTCCTAACCCTGAATCTCTTTTTCTCTCTAAATTCTTAATCCCTAATATATCTTTCTAAACTCCTAAACTACAATCTCTCTCTCTCTCTCTCTCTCTCTCTCTGTAAACCCCTAACTCAAACTCTCTCTCTCTAAACTCCTAACCCCCAATATCTTTCTCTCTCTAAATGAATAACCCCTAATATATCTCCCTAAATCCCTAGCATCTAATATATTTCTTTATATTTCTCTCTCTCTAAGCCCCTAACCCCCAATCTCTCTCTCTCTCTCTCTCTCTCTCTCTCTCTCTCTCTAAACTCTTAACCTCCAACTTCTCTCTCCCCTCCCCCACTCTCTTTTTCTCTCTAAACTCATTACCCCCAAACTCTCTTTATCCCTTTCTCTCCAAATATCTAAACTCCTATCTCTCTCTCTAAATAACTAACCCCCATTCTCCCTCTCTATAAACCCCTTTACCTAAATCTCTCTCTCTCTCTCTCTCTCTCTCTCTCTCTCTCTCTCTAGACATGTAACCACCAATATCTCTCTTTCTATATCTCGTTGTCACTCTAAACATCTATCCCCCAATATCTCTCTCCTTGTAAACCCCTAAGTTCAAATCTCTCTCTCTCTCTCTCTCTCTCTCTCTCTCTCTCTATCTATCTAAATCCGTATACCACAATCTCTTTCTCTCTCTCTATCTCTCTCTCTCTCTGTCTCTCTCTCTCTCTAAACCCATAACCCTTAATCTATCTTTGTCACTCTCTTTCAATCTTTCTTTGTAAACCCATAGCCTCCAATATCTCTCCCCCTCCCTCTCTTTCTAAATCTTCCTCTATCTCTGTAAACCCCTAACACCAATCTCTCTATTTCTATTTCTCTCTCTCCAAACTCATAATCCCCAATATCTATCTTTCTATTTATCTCTCTCTCAAAAACCCTAACCCCAACCTCTCTCTCTATCTCTCTCTCAACCCCCAACCT
>LPNX010861210.1:369000-489188 GCA_001517045.1 Pseudotsuga menziesii | reverse complement strand
ACATGTAACAACCAATACCTTTCTTTCTATATATATCTTCCTATAAACCCCTAACCACCTATCTCTTGGTCTCTCTCTATAAACTCTTAACCTCCAATCTCTCTCTCTCTCTCTCTAACTGTTAATCCCTTTCTCTAAACCCTTTAACCCCAATATCTTTATCTCCCTCTATGTAAACCCTTAACCCCTAACCCCAAATATCTATCAAACCCTAAACCCCAAGATCTCTATATGTGTATCTAAACACCAAACCTCCATTCCCTCTCCTTCCCTCTAAACCCCTATCCTCTAATATCTTTCTTTCTATTTCTCTCTCTACTTAAACCCCTAACCCCCAATATCTCTCTCTAAACCCCTAGTTAAATCTCTCTCTCTCTCTCTCTCTCTCTCTCTCTCTCTCTAAACCCAATACCCACAATCTCTCTATTTATATTTATCACTCTCTATTGCTGGAAATTCTCACCTCCCGCGGATAGGAGTTGTTTCCCTAGGTCTGAATGGCACAACTCTAAAACAAATGAGTGATAACAAGGATAAGGACTTTCCCTAGAATTGATAGATATATGGAATAAGTATTTTATCTACCCTACAGTATGATGCATCAGTCCTTTATAGCGCTAGATCTCCATAGATATACCTGTAATAAACACATCAAACAACAAACAAGATTAAACGTACCAAACAATGGTCTACAACTCTATATCAGTGACTAAGGAATCTGATAAAAAAATGAGTCATCATAACACAATACATTTTATGGGAAAGAAACCATAATTGCATTAATATGAAAGAAGAGAGATTACAACCATTTCCTTAGTGTTGTGATGCTTCCTCACAAACCAATCCTTGCCCTCAAAGCTCCAATTTGCCTTCTCTATGTTCACCCTATATTTGGCCAGAACTTTAGTGCAATAGCATAAATTTCTTCCCTCAACCCATGGGGGATGAGTTAGTATTTATAGCCCTTGGGAGGATAGGGATGGTTGAGAAAATGGTGGATGAGGTGGAAGGGAGATCCTAGTAGGGGGGATCTCAAGTCCAGGTGGTCCTCAAGAGTAGGGATGAGGGTGCCATGAATCTTTCTATTAGCACTGGAATTGATCCCAAAGGTTGCGGAAGACCCACTCCTGGGCAACAGCAAAACCACTTTCAAAGAGAGAACTAGCCTTCTGCTCTTCCGAGAACGATCTCTCAACAAATGTCAACAATGCCAGATATATATATACAAATGAAACTATAAATTGTTTGTAAAATTGGTTGAAACAAAACACAGTACCATTGGGTGATGGATTCAAGATATATAATAAGAATAATCAGAACTTAATTCAAGCGATTTCAACACAGGGGCAAGCTAGCCACTTGATCACAGTCAATTCATAATTCTCTGGTGGAAAGGAGGAACATGAAAAAACCATCAACACAGAGCATTGCAAAGAATGAATTATGTATCCATTTTAGAAGAAAACTTTGGTGAATACCTGAAACAACAGACGGAGCATAGCAAGTATGAATTCCAAGATATTATACCCTACATCTCAGATATGAAAGAAAACAAAACGGGAGAGATAAACTGGAGAAACATTCACATAAGAAAGGAAATAACAGACTGTAAGTGTTAACAACACATGAATCCCTCTATGAAAACGCCGACCTTGGCTCTGCAATTATATTAAAATTCTCTTGAAAAACACACACATCAAAATTACAATGGTTTCAACCCCTTCTCCTTCTTCAGGAGGTATATTTATAGTATTTTGGACTTCCTAAACAGACATTTGGGAATCAAAATTTGTTACAAATTGGATAACACCTTCTAACAGACTTCGGACGTGGCCTACACACCACAATTCACATAACACAAAAATAAAATGCGGACTACTAGAAAAATAGGCTTAAAGCCCCTCCTGCATATCCCGGATGGTGCTAGATGTGCAAAAACTAAAAGAGGATTTTGTAGCTGGCCATGTTCCCAAAAACACCCATGTCTTTGTTTCCTCCGGTTCAGCTCCAACTCTTCAAGATCTTATTTTGAAACTGATGATTCAGACAGTAAACCTGTTAATTTCTAGAAAAATACCATGTGAAGATGTTTTAAATTATTCCAACCTGTGATACCTGTGTAAAATATGAAAGAGGTTTGTGTATATAGGCATGTGATGAAGAAAAACCTCTCTTCGTTTCCTGAAATTCAACTCCATTTGGCTGAAAAAATTATTTGAGTGTGATGTCGGAAACAGTCCTTTGAAAAACCCTAAAAATGGCATGTAGAACTCACCTTGTTTATCCTAACCCATAATACCTAGGAAAAAAATGAGAGAGGTTATTGAACATGATCCTACTATTAAGAGAAACCTCATTCAGTTTTGGAAAACTCTTCCTAGATTTCCGGAAACAATTGATTGAAATAACTGACTAAAACATTCCTTTAAAAATCGGGAACTTTGCTCTCTAAAGATGACTTCGGTTCTCTCAATCCACACCACCTGGGTGAACCCTGAGAGAGTTTATTGTATATAGATGTGTTATGAAGAAAATCCTTTCTTATTTTCTGAAACATCATCTTGGTTCGGCGGGAACAATTGATTTAAAATAACGACCAAAACAACCATTTTCGTAAAAAAACAACCATGCTCTACTACTTTAATTCAGATACTGTGTTTGTTCGGATGTTTTTAATGCTGAATCCTTCATTTTTAGATTTAAATTTCTGAAATTTTTTCACCATTCTAGACTATAGTGTAAGCTTCATTGGCTCAACCGCTTACAGTATAAAATTCCTTTCCATCCATGCAATTTTAAACAAGCAATACTTCTCCCAAGCGAAAATGTTTTTACAGTATTGATTTGTTGGGTGAGTTGATGCTGCAACAACAACTGTTTTAACTTGATCCCAATACAAAATTTCGCTGATTGGAAATTTGACTTACCTCATGCAAGTTCACAATGCGAAATGATCGTACACCATGGATTGGGATTTTGGTAAAACTCAAGCAGTCAAAACATTTTGCCCATACCCAATTTTGCAAATTGAAAAAGTCCATTATCTCGTGCATCTTCATAATGCGAAATTTATTTGAGCCGTGGATTTTCCTCACCTGCCAATCTGACCGTCAAAACCTATCTACCATTTAACATCATTTTGCAAATTGAAAAATTTAATTGCTCTGTGCAACTTCACAATGCGAAATTTATTTGATGAAATGTGCTTTTAATCTGGATCATTGATTAATGTTTAGTTTTGCTGCAAACGTGATGGGTTGGTGTGCAAGCCCAATTTGACTTTATAAAAAAAACCCTTGCCTCCTTAATAAAAGAATATAAATCTTGGTTCTTGGAGATGGGCTTTTAAGCCAACACTTTTTGTTTTATAAAAAATTTTGTTTAATATTCTTATAAAAACAAATTTTGTTTTTGTAAAAATATAAAATATTTCTTTTATAACTTAAACTTGTAAGCCCCTTTATAAAACTTTGATTTATATATAATTCTCTTCCTTTTACCCAAAACTCTTCAATCTCTTTCTTCTCGGCACCTTGGAATTTTGATAAATTATTCTAATGAGGAAAGTCTAAAAGCAATTTGATCCTCAAGAGAAACTTAGAATTTTTAGGCAATGAGGATTTACGTGGAAAAACTAAATTGGTGTTAACAACTGGCTCCATGTGGGATGTTATCCTCCCAGCGAGGTAGCAAAGAATCCCCGTAGACCAAGTGCCAAATCCATTGGGCTGCTCCCAATTTTCTCTAAAATCCTCTACCTGTTATGAACTGAACCATCAACTGAAACCATTCTACAGACAAATCCCACTCTTTCAACCCGTAACCTGTGACCTGTCCACCTTCTAAAAACTGAAGACAACTGTAACTGCACATCTGAACTTTAAAACCAAAACTAAAATTAAAACCGAAACTGAAAACGAATTGAAAACTGCTGAATGGAATGCTCGCCATCTCAAGCTTATTCATCTTTGCTTACCTGCCCTACTTACTAAGAATCAACGTTCAATCAAGTAACTAATGACTTCCAATGAAGCCACTCAAGCAAATGACCCCATAAACCAACTTTTTCTTCATGCTTGACAAAAACATAACTGAAAGACCTAATGGCACAAAGTTATAATAAAGAAATTGATCTTTAGAGTAGAGATATAACCAGCTATTACTGCTGCCAAGATTCTCCATGTACTCTGCCACTGAATCATAAAAAACATGCTGTCATTTTCTTACCATGAGAAGACTGTCCCAACTGTAAATTCCCTTGCACGCTGTCAAACTGATCTTCAAAAGAACCATGCAAGGAAAACATGTGACAATTTCCAGGTGAGACATCCACAACTTCATCTAAAATTTCTGATTTTAAAACTTCATATTCTTTATATGCTTCAGCAGAAACATCATTCATTTCTTCAATAGGATTGAGCAAATAGATTTCTTCTTGACAAAAAAATTTTGAATTTGAAAAACAAAAAGAAACATCCATTTGAGACCCCCCATCTTCTTCTTCATTATTCAATTCTTCATGGCATACTACTGGTTTTTCTAAAGGTTGGGATTGATTGCATAACTTCCCTTCCCTCCCATCATCCATTCCAAGAAAATTTATACATTCATCTACAATATCAAATTTCTATTTGTGATGAGAAACTTTAAGTCTATTTTTTAACCACTCAAATGAAGGAAAACACAATGGCAAATAGTCATCTTCAACATGTCTAGTTTCCACCATGTTTTCATACTTTTGATCTTGGATTGCAATGAAATTTTCTTCACTAATAGGAATTATGACATGCTGATTGCACTCTTCAAAAAACATATTAGTACATCCATCTCCTTTCAAATCACTAGGATGATCATCTTCCTCAAGCAATGAGATCTTCATATAGTCATGTAAATATTTAGGTGAAATATGAATTTGATCAACATGCAGACGTCTTCCTTCAACCACTATTTCAAAATCTGATTTCTCTTTACTTGCATTTTCAGAAAATGAACATGTGGAGGGACTACAAGACTGAGATTTTCCAGAATTATCATCTTCTGTGTAATCAATCACACAAGAATTGTAACTTTCAAGAGATTGTTGTTGCGAAAAGGAAATTTCTGATTGGGAAGGGGAGGCCTCTTCTTGTAACAAAAATTCGGAAGTTGAATAATATGAGGAAGGATCTGATTGGCAGTCCCAACCCCTCTTTTGGTCACACAGAGAATGATAAGAATGCTGCAAATCATCATCAATTTCAGGAAGATAGATATAACTTGTTGAATCTAAGCTTTGGTCTATGTCAACTTCAGTCAAGGAAGACAGTACTAACTACTGAGAAATTTCTTGAATATCATGGCAATTGGTTTGTCTTTCTTTTTGAGATGAATATTCATGTAAGATATCTAAAACCTATTCATCTAAATATTGATCATCAGTACACTCATCTTTCACATTTTCAATGAACTCTCTATCGTGTGTGCAACAATATTGAAGTAACAACAAAGAAGGATAATACCTTTTGAAATGTTCATGAAATATGGTATGGAAGTCTTTAAGGGAGGATAAACTCCCTGCTGAAAATCCCTCATACCAAGACCTCGCATATCCTTCTAAAATAAACATGAAGAATTTCATTAAATAATCTTCATGCCATCCCACTCCCAGCTTGTGTATATGCTTATGAAATCTAAATAAATGAATGGCCGCATCATCACCCTTTTCATCATTGAATCTTGGAAGATATGTTTGCCAAATTACCAGAGGTATTTTGTTGGGATAACCAAGAATGGCAACAAGATTCATAGGAGCATACCTTGTAGCCCAAGAAGTCATCTTGATGGTGGAGAAACCGAATCAGCTCCTCAAACTTTGCAACCACATTTGATAGTGGAGCTGCCATAGAACATTATGAAGAATGGATCCTTCGTAGATGGAGTCTCCAGGTGAAAAGAGACATGACCTTCTTGATGTCTGACCATTGTTCACCATCAATAGTAATATCTAAACTTTTCCTTCAAATCCAGGGAAGATTTGAGATCTCTCCCCGTCTCTGTCTTTCTGACCACCGGTCTTCCCAGTGGAGTCAGCTTCTAGAATCTTTTAGTGGAGTCACCAGGGAAAATGATACAACCTTTTTCACATGTAATAATCTCTGTTTTCCCACAGAATGTCTTTATCCTTTGAATCTTTGTCATTCTTCCCAGGGATGATATTCAATCTCGGCCCCGACAATGGATCCAGTTTGTTAGCACCAGAATTGAGCCCAAAGGTTGCGGAAGGCCCACTCCCGGGTAACAGCAGAACCATTTTTGAAGAGAGAAATGGCCTTCTACTCTTACAAGAGGGATCTCTCAACAAATGTCAACAATTCCAGATATATATATATATATATATATATATATAAATGAAACTATAATTTTTTTGTAAAATTGGTTGAAACAAAACATAGTACCATTAGGCGATGGAGTCAAGATATACAATAAGAATAATCAGAACTTAATTCAAGCAATTTCAACACAGGGGCAAGGTAGCCACTCAATCATAGTCAGTTCATAATTTTATGGTGCAAAGGAGGAACATGAACAAACCATCAACATAGAGCATTGCAAAGAATGAATTATGTATCAATTTTAGAAGAAAACTTTGGTGAATACGTGAAACAACAGACAGAGCATAGCAAGTATGAATTCCAATCTATTATACCCTACGTCTCAGATATGAAATAAAACAAAATGGGAGATATAAACTGGAAAAACATTCACATAAGAAAGGAAATAACAGACTGTAAGTGCAAACAACACATGAATCCCTGTATGAAAATGCCGACCTCGGCTCTGCAATTATATTAAAATTCTCTTGAAAAACACACACAACAAAATTACAATGGTTTCAACCCCTTCTCCTTCTTCAGGAGGTATATTTATAGTATTTTGGACTTCCTAAACTGACATACAGGAATCAAAATTTGTTACAAACTGGAGAACATCTTCTAACAGACTTCGGACCTGGCCTACTCACCATGATTCACATAAGACAAAAATAAAATGCGGACTACTAGAAAAACAAGCTTAAATCCCCTCCTACATATCCCAGATGGTGACAGCTGTGCAAAAACTGAAAGAGGTCTTTGTAACTAGACATGTTCCAAAAAAAATCCATGTCTTTGTTTCCTTTGATCCAGCTCTAGCTCTTCAGGATTTGATTTTGAAACTGATGACTCGAACAATAAACCTGTTCATTTCTGGGAAAATACCCTGTGAAGATGTTTTAAATTATTCCAACCTGTGATACCTATGTAAAATATGAAGGAATTTTTTTATATAGGCATGTGATGAAGAAAAACCTCTCTTATTTTCCTGAAATTCAACTCCATTTGTCTGAAAAAATTCTTTGAGTGTGATGTCTGAAACAGTCCTTCGGAAAACCCTAAAAATGGCATGTAAAACTCACCTTGTTTATCTTAACCCATAATACCTGGGTAAAAACTGAGAGAGGTTATTGAACATGATCCTATTATTAACAAAAAAATCATTCAATTTTTGAAAATTCTTTCTGGTTTTCCGGAAACAATTGATTGAAATAATTGACTAAAACAGTCCTTTAAAAATATGGAAATTTGCTCCTTGAAGATGACTTCGGTTCGCTCAATCCACAGCACTTGGATGAAAATTGAGAGAGGTTATTGTAGATAGTTGTATTATGAAGAAACAAGTTTCTTATTTTCTTAAAAAAATTCTTGGTTTGGCGGAAACAATTGATTTAAAATAATGACCAAAACAACCATTTTCGTAAAAAAACAACCATGCTCTACTGCTTTAATTCAGATACTGTGCTTGTGTGGATGTTCTTAATGGTGAATCCTTCATTTGTAGATTTAAATTTTTGGAATTTCTGTACCATTCTAGACTATAGTGTAAGCTTCATTGGATCAACCGCTTACAGTATAAAATTCCTTTCCATGCAATTTTAAACAAGCAATACTTCTCCCAAGGGAAAACATTTTTACGCTATTGATTTGTTGGGTGAGTTGATGCTTCAACAACAAGTGTTTTAACTTGATCTCAATACAAAATTTTTCTGACTGAAAATTTGACTTACCTCATGCAAGTTCACAATGCGAAATGATCGTACACCGTGGATTGGGATTTTGGTAACACTCAAGCGGTCAAAAGATTTTACCCATACCCAATTTCACAAATTGAAAAAGTTCATTATCTCGTGCATCTTCATAATGAAAAATTTATTTGAGCTGTGGATTTTCCTCACCTGCCAATCTGACCATCAAAACCTATCTACCATTTAACATCATTTCGCAAATTGAAAAATTTAATTGCTCCGTGCAACTTCGCAATGCGAAATTTATTTGAGCCGTCGGATGAAATGTGCTTTTAATATGGATCATTGATCGATGTTTAGTTTTGATGCAAAAGTGACGGGTTGGTGTGCGAGCCCAATTTGACTTTATAAAAATAAACCCTTTCCTCCTTAATAAAAGAATATAAATCGTGGTTCTTAGAGATGGGATTTTAGGCCAACACTTTTTATTTTATAAAGATTTTTGTTTAATATTCTTATAAAAACAAATTTTGTTTTTATAAAAGTATAAAATATTTCTTTTATAACTTAAACTTGTAAGACACCTTTATAAAACTTTGATTTATATATAATTCTCTTCCTTTTACCCAAAACTCTTCAGCCTCTTTCTTCTCGCCACCTTGGAATTTTGATAAATTATTTTAATGATGAAAGTCTGAAAACCATTTGATCCTCAAGAGAAAATCATAATTTTTAGGCAATGAGGCTTTATGCGGAAAAACTAAATTGGTGTTAACACTTTCCTTCAAGAAGCTTCGTGAATATTCTCTTTTTCATTTTAAAACATGAGCATCGCTCTTTCACTATGGAGACAGAGTTTTACCAGGGTGGGACTGCTTATTGATCAAAGGGTAAAGGTAGTGGCATCACTCATTTTCAAGAGACAAGAGGCATTATTGAAGAGGGTAACACTTATTGCATAAAGGGAAGAAGAAGTGGTGGACTCGGGTATGAAAATACGAGTCTTGGTCAGTGTCCAACTTCACATTTTGGGGATTGAAGGTAATTTTTAATGTTTTGGGCCTCAACACATGATGGTGATGAGAATTATGTGTAAGAAAATGCCCCCCAAATCATGAGGCTAGAGGGATATGATAGGAGAGATCTTTGTAAGAGCAAGTTATCACTTTGAGGCAAGAAATCGCTTGATCAAAGATCATCATAAGCCTAGCTTCTGCAATTCATCAATACTTTTCACTCATATACAAATGACTCTTCATCATGGCTTCCTACCAATACAAGGAAGATCCATGAGAGAGATGAAAAACATGGCTACTAGAATATAACGTAGATCCATATGAAAGAGACTAAAACTTGGACATAGCTACCAGACATACAATGTAGATGTATGTCATATGGATGTAAATTTGAGCACAACCACAACCATACAAATGTGGATCCATCCTAGGACTCATACAAATACTCCATCGTAACCTGGGGAAAGCAATGAGTGCTTAATAAATACCCAGGGTCTTCATCTCATCTTACACAAAGTATGATTCTATCCATGTGATTACAATGTATTGAAGTTGAACACAGTAGAAACCTCTTTATTATCAATTAATGATGAGAACCGTTAACAAGTGCAAGGGAGATCACCATTGATGTCAATGATTCCCAAGGTACCCTAGTACAATATCCTAAGTGTGAATAGATGATTAGATGTCGAACACTTAGTCAAATATTTCGATCAAAGGTCAATGATGTGAACCTATGTCTAAAGCGAGAGAATTTGTCATTGATGCATATAGATATCAAGGTACTAATTTGTTTCTAAGACTAACTTCTAGATGATGAGATGAAGTCAACATAAATAGTCTCGTCAAAGGAGTGCCATGATGAATCCCACATTGACGACACAAAACACGGAACAAAGTTCTGGAATTTTGAGTACGATGTAACCATAGGACTGACTCAAAGGAAAATGACACAAAATTTTAAACTGCTAATGTAAACTCTCAACATGAATTTTCTTTGAACATTGGGCAACATGACTGAAGACTTGGCAACATTGACTTCACCAGGATGATACCAAAACATGATATGACAATGGACGATGCATTCTTTGAAAGACTCAAAGGAGTGATATGAATCATTAAATTTGATTGAGTTGGAGGCAATTTGAATACCGAGTTGACTAAATGAAATGCAGACAAGTTCCATGTTAACCCAAAAAATCTCTCAATGAGATCTACATGGCCTACACCACCCAAAGAGATCTATGTATGACCCTCATTTGACCCCCACACCCTTGCTAAGGTTCAAAAATATGAAAAAGGGCTTAAAAACCCCTAAAAAGAGCCAAAATAGCTCTCATAGGGTCTAAAACCTCCAAAAAGGGGCTAAAACCCCTCAAAGGAGCCTAAAACCCCCAAAGGAGCTAAGAATTGGGAGAAAGGGGATTAAAGCCCAAAAATGGGCTAAAGCCCTAATCAGGGGCTTAAAACCCTAAATCTCTAGAAAAATGCTATAAATAGAGGGGTGGGCATCACTCTCAAAACACTCCTTCTGTTCCTATCGTTATGCTTCCCATGTGAGTGCCTTGAGACCCTTTAACTCTGAAGCCATTCACCCTCCCTCTTTTCCATTGCTCCATAAGCTAATCTTCCATCCAAAAGAGAGAGAGGTGCTTCCAAATATAGGGCATGGTGGCCCATTTCCACCCACACAGAAGGTATAATTTTTTTTTATGTCATTTTAATTATGGTTTTCTAACATATTTTTCTTGCAGGCTTGTTTTCTAATGCTTTGTTGTAGGTTTCCATTGATTTCTTGTAACCATTTTTGTTTTCTAACCATGTCATGTAAGGTTTCATGGTTTATTTTCAATATTGTTTTGCAGGTTCTCTTCCAACCTCACAGGAACCCTACCCTTCCATCCTATAGACAGAAGGTAGTTGTTCCTACTTGTAGCAAGGGTGAAAGCCCTACTACATGCCATGTTCAAAGGTGACTAATAAATGCCATTTATTACAAATGAGGTAGTTCCATTCCCTTAATTTTCCCATCATGATCGATGAGTGCCCCTTTTTGTTATTATGAGTCCAAAGAGGGGAACGAACTTGAGAAAGAAGGGTTTTGTTCCCAAAAGAGGGTCTCTCAGTGTTTGATTTAATGATTCCATTGAAAGTTAACTCGGTATCATTCATGTTTAGATAGTCTGAATGGAAACAAAAGAAAACTCCAGATGGTCCTTTTTCATACGATTTAGTCCCTAGGGACTGAAAAAGTATAAAAAAATGCCCAAGATAACTCTTCTAGCTGAGATCAACTAGAGTGTTTATTTTTCATAATTAGTCAATCCGAACCAAAAAAGAGATAAACTACCATTGGAAAGACAACCCTTCAAGTACTTTTATGAGCGTGAAGAAGACAAGTTCGATCAACGATCTTTTCACATTTAAGGAGTCTGAAAAGAGCTTAAAGAAGACTCCATTAGGGTTTCTTTTTGCAATGAAGGGTTTTAATGAGCCTAAAAATAAGCGAAAGTTGACTCGATAATTTGGTACTAGGTTTAAAGGGCATGCCCAAAATGTCAAAATTAGCGCTCAACGACTTTTTCCCTTTTACGGAAGCATGAAAAATTCAAAAACAAACTTAGTCATAACCAAAAACCTTTAATTTCCATCCCCTGCAAATTTTTTATAAGACTATTAGATCTCCAAAATATTTAAAGAACTAGTTTTTAATGACTATGTAAAAGGCCATTTTATTAAAAATAATTAAAAGTGATTAAAATAATAATAAAACCCAAAAACATTTCATATAAAACCAATGAAATAGTAAAAAACATATTATTTCACTAATTACCAAGTTGGAGAGCTATTTTGGAGCTATTGGTGTGCAGACTTAAGGAAAGGATTCTGGATACATAAACCATCCGTTTCTCGATTCATTAGCTCCAAGTAAGATCCAAACTTATTCCCAGCATTTTCATGGTTTCATTTTCCCTTTCCACACAAGTTTTTTGAGGTTTTGAGGTTTTTACACTAGGGTAAAAATCACTCACAAGGTAATGCTCTTTCCCTTTGCGGGAAAGGAAGTGCCCAAGCAAAACCACCATTTTCATGTCGATAAAGGTGGTGCCACAGGCTACTCCCAAATGATGAGCATCCCAGCAAAAATAATGTCTTTAAATTATTTTAAATGGTTGATAATGCATTCTAATACTTCATTTCTTTTATATTTTTGGTAGGTCACTTTGGTCAAAATGGTTGTGTGGAAGGAAAGGAAACATCAAGATGATGATGCTAGGGCTGGAGCATATGTTGGTTCTATAGAAGCTTTACAGGGCTATGGCCTCCTATAATTATTCCATGTTCCAAGCATGAGGTCTCATGTGAGACTACTGGAATTATACTAAGAATTTGGAACCTAGAGCAACAATATCTTGAGGTGGGGGGCCACATTCTTACCATGGATGTAGAGGACATCTACTTCCTTTCAGAATTATCCATGCAAGGGGTGCCAATCTCACTGACAGGTTCCGAAGGGGGGGATGTAATGACGCAGGAGCTTATAGATTGCCATCATTTTTTAGGCACTTATATGTATGGGAAATAGATCCCAATAAAAGAGGTGATGGATTTGCCTCTTCAGAAAGTGCTTTTCACCATGTGGTGGATTGCAGGGAGCTAGGGGACTCATTAGGATTCCTTTGCACACATGCTCTATGCCTTGGAGGTCATGGCGCCTATGGTCTATAACTGGGCTGAGGCTTTACTAACTGTATTTAAGGAACAACTGACTAAGTGTCGGCAGGGGGATTTGAAACAGTTTGGTTATGGGACCATCATGGCATCTTTCTTCTTCAAGTGGGTACTTCATTTGAGGCCACATGTAGCTTTTACCGAGCTGAGATCTCGAGACCCAAGCATGCTGTAATGGGTGGAGATCATGGCCCGCATTGGTGGTGGTGGGGCCAAGGTCAAGTATGGGAGTGCATTTTTCTATTATTTAGATGACCAAATCCTCATGGTCAAGGATTATGCATATGCTGGTACTGAATTTAGGGGGTAACCTGATGTACCCTTACCGATAAGTTCCCAATGGGGCGATATTGGTAAGAATAATACTCAAGATATTGATTATTTTTGCATTTTATGTTTTATAGTTTTTATGAATGATAACGAGACCAAATATTTTCATGCATATTTAGGATATTCATGACCTTGGAGTTCATCCCCAATTGATAAGCGAGCGGGGGCCCTCTTTTTACAAAGAGGATATGATGATTTGATTGAGTTGGAGGAGAACCTCAACTGGTTAACTCTTGATATTCGAAATGCTTCCATAGATGACCTCCCTAGGAGGTACCAGAGACATACAACTAGAGTATCGGATCGATTTAGCCGCCTTCTATGGAGGGTAGCAAGAGCCATCATGTGTTACCATGAGCATCACTAGTTATCGTACATGATGTAGCCACTGAAAGTTATCTAGCTTCAGGATTTTTTTCATTTTTTATATTTGAAATATAGTGTGCTTCATTTGAGGTCTCGAGACCATATTTTTTGTAAAACACTTATGTATATATATACAGACTTATTTACGGCGGATTATATGTGTTCAAATGGATAATAATGTTTAGATGAGTTTTTATGTATTTTACTGTTTATTTTATTTACAATGAACCATGTTTTATTCATCAAAAGTTGTGTATGGGAAATATACTAGTCCAATATGTAATTTTCCAATGAGTCTGCAATAGTTTTATAAGACCTAGGAATATTTCGATAAGTGATTGATTCAAAGACCTTTCTAACAAATGCACTCTTCAAAAAAGACGAAGGAGTGTAGGGTTTTAGATGGAATCAATGTGGTTCCAATGAAAAAAAACTAACTGTGATTCCATGAAGAGTACCAAGTGATCAATGTCCCAATACGCATCCTCGACCAACAAACCTATTACCGCTTGATACTTGATGATTTTTTTGGTGGCTGGTCCTACACAAACCGCTCTTGAACTCACTAAGTTATGAGCTGGGGAATACAAAACCCAAGCAGCTGAAGCAAGGTTCAAGGTATAACGGAAAGCACCATCAAAAAAACCATAAAAAACCATTTGATCTACATAACCAAAACATGGTATAAACAATACTGAAAAAAACTAAAAACTGTATTGAAATACTAAAACCACACCAAAAATTCAATCAATGTACATATATACAAGGTATTATAACATAAATGACTTCAAGCATAGTACCTTTTAAGATACAACCCATTGCGAGGTTTCCTAAAAGGCATCCCATCGTAATCTAGAAGCTCATAGGCCCCTTTCTCTAAAATTTTACTCGCGATGAAAGGCCCATACCACATGGATTCTAACTTCCCTTTTCCAAGCTTGTCATGTTTCTGATCATAATTCAGAGCCATGTCACCTTCATTAAACACACGAGGTTGAACGTATTTATTGTATTGAACCTTGATTGTGTTTTTTATGTGCCTCATTGGCCAATGCCACATCTCTTCAACTCTCATCAAGATTTGTCAAATACAAAAACTGTTCTTCTTCGACATAAGTGTTTGGGAGAAGCTCAACTACGAGCTTGAATGAAGGGATATCACATTCAATAGGAAGGGAAGCTTCCAGTCCATAGACCAACTGAAACAGCGTGAAACCAGTTGTTGTTTTAAGTTAAGTCTAATAAGCCCATAGTGAAGAAAATAGAGTCAAGTGCCAGTTGGATTTATGATCTCCAACCATCTATGTAGAATAGTCTTCAAAACTTTGTTAATGGCCTCAAATTGACCATTATCCCAGGGAGAATAAGGATTTGAGTTTTCATGAAGAAAAACCAGCTTAGCACTCAACTCAGCGATCATATGATTACGGGAATGAGATGTGTGATCAGTGAAGATGGCTTGCGGAACTCCAAATCTAGCTATTACGTAATTGAACAAAAAGAGGGTGCAAGTCTAGCTATCCTATGGATATGTAGGCATTTCCTCTGCCCATTTTATCAAATAATCAATGGCTATGATGATGTAACCATGCCCCTCGGCTGAGGTCGGATTACAATGCATAAAATCTATCCCCCATTTGGTGAAAGGGCCAACGACAATGACGAGGTGTAAAGGAGTAGGTTGGGTGCACTTTTTTGGATAAAAAGTTTAAAGGGTGGGCACTTTTTAATAGACTCATGAGAATCTTTGAAGAAATACCTAGCGTGAAGGATTTTCTGAGTTGTAGCCATCCCAAAAAGATGTCCACTACATGCTCTAGAGTGGCAATCATTCAAAACTTTTTCTTCCTCGTCGCGTGTAAGACATCATCAAAGAATAGAGTCAATGCCATGACAATACAATGTGTCATTTAAAATGAGGTAATATTTCACGTGGTGATGAATGCATCGATGATTGTCATGAAACATATCAGGCTAAAACCTTTGGGTCTAGAGATAGATGATTAGATCTCCATACCATAGATCAATTGTGCTAATCAGGAACAAAAATAAATCCGGAAATGAATCACTGGGCTCATCTTCCATGAGAGCACTTGGAAGGTCACACATTAACTCCACAAAAACTAAGGACTTCTTGGAAGTAGCCATAGTGAACTTGAGATCGAATTCCTTCAGGATGACAACCCAAGAGGAACACTTTCCCCCTAGTACTTGATGACTCAAAATGTAATACATAGGTTTTTGATCAATGAGAACAGTTGTGGTGCATAGTAAAATGTAGTGACGAAATATTTGCACAACAATGACCATGGCCAAAGAGAACTTCTCCATGTGTGAATAATTAGTTTCAGATTCAAGGAGACTCTTACTTAGATAATAAATCACATGCTCCTAGCCATTGATATCTCCCTGCACTAGAACCATACCGATGGTTGTAGTGGAGGCGAAAACATACATCAGAAAGTATTTTGAATAATTTGGGGGGTGCAACACCGGTGAATGTTTCATAGCATGTTTCAAATTATCAAAAGATCATTTGGCCTGGTCATCCCAAAAGAATGGAGTGTTATTCTTAAGGAGACGCATATAAACCATGTGTTTTTTTTCTGCAAAGCTGCACACAAAACATCGAAGAAAGTTTTTCCTCCCTTGTAAAATTTGGATTTCAGTGATATTAGTCAGGGCGAGTAAGGACAAAATAGTAGCTATCTTCAAAGGATCTATTTAGATGCGATATTTGGAAACCACAAAGCTAACAAGACAACTAGTCTCAACACAAAAGACACACTTGTGTGGATTAATCCGAATGTGATAATGATGACATTAAACGAAAATTCCACTAAGATTCCCTAGGTGATCCTCTCACTGCTGTAAATGAGCAGGGAGGTCATCCAGATAAGGTTCCATAATGTGTTTAATATCATAAAAATTGTAGGACATGGCACACTGAAATGTAGCTCTGACATTTTTCAAACCAAAGGGTAACTTTCGATAGGAAAAGGTTCCCCATGGGAAAATGAATGCCATCTTATGTTGGTTGGTGGGTAATATTTCTATCTGATTATAGCCATAAAATCCATCCATAAATGAGAATATGATGCTCTCAGCACAATTATCAATGATTTTATTGATATGTGGAGTAGGAAATTTGTACTTGGAACAAGCTCTATTCAAATATTGAAAATTGATGCAAACCCTAATAGTGCCATGCTTATTTTCTACAAGGACAATATTAGATACCCACTCAGTTAGCTGTACGGGATAAATAAAACCTACTTTCAGAAGTTTCTCGACCTTGGATTTTATTGTTGTATCCTTCCTAGGATGGACTTGATGTAGGTTTTGCCAGACTAGTCTCGTCATGGGATAGTTCTTAATTTTGTGAACAATGATGGATGGATCAATCCCAAGCATTTATTCATATGTCCAGGAAAAAACATCTCAGAACTCTTTGAAAAGATCTCTATACTTTTCGGTTTCTTTAGTTGACTAGTTCTGGCCTATATGAGCGTGTTCAATAGTTCTAAACTTCACTGATATGTCAATGGGAGTTGTCTAAGCAATGTTACACAGGTTTCCTTCAGAATCAATCCCTTGTAATAGTACATGTTTCTAAGGATTTTTGACAATATCAGAACTAATGAGAGAAAAAAAATCAAGGTCTACCGAATTGGTATTGGCAATGAAAGAGGATCTATGATGATGATCTTTCCATACAGGTTCATCCACACTCATGATATCTATAATAGACTCATTTGACAGGAAAGTCTGCGAGAGATAATCTAGAGTAGGGAGAGGGGAATCTAACCAATATGGCAGGTGGTAGAGATCCGATGCCACTAGATGATGATCATCATTGTGTACATCACAAATAGATTGAATAGCATCATAGAGCACTTCTTAAAGTCCTAGAGAATATGTCTCAACAACTTCTTTACCTCTAGAACTATGGTTGGTGTGGATATCATGTTCATAGTTTCCACTTTCATACTAGAAGGTGTTGAGGGAAACACAGCCATAAGGGTTGAATCCTTCAACATTCCTACCCCAATCGATTGATGAGGCGGAGGGGATGTCCCTAGCATAGGAATATTGTTTGCAGTGGGGGCAGTAACATCTGGTGAACAAAAATCAGGTTGATCGATGGTCATAATCTTCCCTAAGTGATGGAATTGGAGAGTACAAAAAACTATTGAAGCGACAGTCATCATAGCATAGAACCAGTTCCTCCCCAATAGAATATTGTAATGTAATGGACCATCAACTACCTCCACTTGGATGGAAACTGTATTGCCCCCAATATCGACCGAAAGGACCAGTAACAGAACATGAGGTTGGAAACCTTGTCCGTCGAAAGTTTTCAAAGTTGTGGGTGACTTTGTAATTTCGGGAGAACCAATGACTCTTCAGCAAGACACAGATGATACTAAGGTGGAAACCCCTTCATCCAACACGATCCAATGGACCTTTCTCCCAACTACCTTAGTCATGATTTGAAACGCAAGCTAGTGGGGTAATATAGACTTGTAATTCTCCACATTAAAGTGAATCAAATTAGTGTTATCTGGTTCTAAGGCCTCTAAACCTGTCAACAGGATTTTGCGCAGCGTAGGGAAACTTTGGAGTACCTCCAGGGTAGACATCGCAAAAGCTTCTTGAGCCAGATCATCAACAACATTGTCGAATTGTGAAGATTGAGCATTTGGATTGAAAATAGACTTTCGAAGGGCACTCTCAGGTGGGAAAAAAATCAATTCAAGGTTAGGTTTCTCGATTATAAGAGTGCCATTAGAAGGAGGTGTAGGAGAAGAACTAGTGGAAGGAACTTTTTCAGAAGAAGTAGTTATATCCTTCTTATCTACTAGTTTGTCATATGACTGACAACGAGTCATCAAGCTAATAGTTTATGTGGACATCATTCATATCTCTTTAGTATAATTAGAGGTTCCTTGTGAATACATATGATCAATCAACTGTTGTTGAGATGGAAAATGATCGGTAAACACTGCCGGTGTAGGGTTATTTTTCAAAAATTTACTAATTTCTTCATAGCGAGGGAACTATTTCATAAAGTGATAACCACCACATAGTAGGAATGGATACTTATCCTTCCTTTTAACTTTGTTCTCATTCTCTCAGGTCATAGTCTTAGGATTCTCCTGTTGGTTTCCATATGTTTTTACCTTTTCCTTTTTCTTTCCTTTTATTAAAAGGTGTCTGCGTACTTTGAATGGCATTCACCTCATCGCAAACCATATGAGAAAAAGGAGTAGTAGAAGAAGTAATTTGTTGCATAGCTGGCTTTGCTATTGATAGGGGCTATATTGAACCTACACCCCCATCAAAATGAGTTTCTGCAGGTGGATTGGAAGGGTCTGTGTTGGGACGAGGAGGATGAGGGATCAGATCATACAAATATTTGTACTGAGAATAAACCATGTCTAGATACTGAGCCTAGCTAATATGTTTCTCTTCCGTGATAGCACTGCCCATAGCCGCATCACAGGAAATGAGAGGCAACAAGGATTTCATAAACCAATCATCCAACAATTGGTCTTGGATAGGAGATTTAATAAGTCTTCGGGATCTCCTCCACTCATGAATATGATTTGATAAATGGGTGTAAGTGTTATGACAAAGTGATGTTAAAAGATCTATACCAGTCTTGTAATGGATAGGCAACTAGAAATGAGTAAGAAAAAACATTTCCAATCAGTTTAAGTCCACAAACAAATTTTGTGGAAGCTCAATGTACCACTTGGAAGCCGTACCAGTCAAAGTTCGTTGGAAGAGTCTCAAACAGATTGAATCATCCATCAAGGAGTTAGAAGAACACTGTATATGGAATTTCATAATGTGATTTTTGGGATCCTCTCCCTGTTTCCCATCAAACTTCAGAATGTCTGATGGTAACTTAATTCGACTCATTGGCCATGAAGGGTTATGTTGGATGGGATCATTGATTAACTCAGACAAATCAGGAAAGTCCAAAGTTTCCAAAAATGGAAGTTGTGGGTTAGGTTGAACATAGTGGTAATATTGATATGGAATTTGTATACTAGTAGGACCATAAGTCAATTGATAGTATGGTTTTTAGGGTGGTGGATTCATATATGATCCTCCCGAAGATCCGCCATATGGCAGCAGGCCTCCAAGAAGAGAGCCTCCTCCAAGGGGAGGTGGTCCTTTTAATATTGCACATTGATCTAGGAACAAATAATCAATCTCATCAAGAAATAATCAAGAAATAACTCAGAAATGGTGTTAATAGGAACCAGAATGGTTTCCTCTCTGTATATTCAATAAACAATGAATAGTTACAATAACAATGTCAAGCAAATGGCTTGAATCAATGAGGAATTTGAATACCTTAGGAGGTCATTCGAATTCAATGAGTGAGTCTATCTTAACTGAGTGTAAGCCATTGGTTCACTGTTGGAGACATTTACCACCATACACACTCTTTTAGTCAAATTGGCCTAGTTAAACCACTATCCTAAGTATAATTGACATTAATTGACATCAATGGAGCATTAATTGACATCATCTAGTCACACCCACACCTACCTACAGTCAAGGAGGCTAACTTAGCCTTCTCCTACAGTCAAGGAGGCTAACTAGAGCACTCTGGGTGTGATCTAAGTGATATTAATGCACCTAATTGCTAACTGGTGGTTACAATCAGTTCAACCAGTCAGTTAAGGCACCTCCTCTCATTAAATATATTATTTAATGATTATTTAAAGATTATTTATTATTATTTAATGATCTACAGTCAACAGGGGTGCCTCCACCAACTTCTGATGATCAGTTCAGCTTCAGTTAACCTCATCGGGGTTCATTGAAGTCATTGAGCACTAACACTTGATGGTTGGCTTGCTATGACATGTGTTTGATCTCCTTCAGTTGAGATTCAGTCATTTATTGCACTTCGACTTCAGTTAGGGTTTGGTGAGTCAATTAGGGTTTTGGTCAAGTGGTTAACAGAGCGTGAACCAATGGATTACAGTCAGTTAAGCCAGACTCACTCATTGATTTTGAATGACTTCCTTAGGTATTTGAATTCCTCATTGATTCAAGCTATTGCTTGACATTGTTATTGTAACTATTCATTATTTATTAAATATACAGAGAGGAAACCATTCTGGTTCTGATTAACACCATTTATGAGTTATTTGTTGATTATTTCTTGATGAGATTGATTATTTGTTCCTATATCAATGTGCAAGATTAATATGGTATCAAAGCATACAGCAGGACGAAGATCTATCTCTCAAAAACAAGCTTTTTGATAGATTTCTCCATGAAAAGTGAGCAATAGCTCAAAATTCCAGCACTGCACTAGAAGCCAAGGCTTACCACTCAATATCCCAAGTAAAGAACTTGTTGATCAAGCTTTCTTGATTGACTATGCTGGGTGTGATGAAAGCCTAGAATGCGCAGGCTGTTCGACCTTATTTTTCCCTTTCTATTTTGATTTTCAGGTTTCTATAGGTGAAGCATTCGCTACAACACAATCCAGATGGCCTCCTCAGCAAATCTCTTGACTCCATATGATTTCCACTCATGGAATAGTAATATGGAGACTCAGTTGCACTCCAAAGGACATTTTAGAGTCACCATGCACATTGTAGAAAAATCAATATTCTTGAACAAGAAGGATGAAGCCTTCGGTTTCTTGTGCCTCTCTATTTCCCGAGACCTTCTCTTCCATCTTACGGATTTGAAGACACCGAAATAAATATGGCACAAATTGTAATCTCTATACGGAAAGCATGATGACTTGAGGGTTTACCAGCTCGAAAATGAACTCATGTCTCTCCAACCTTCCAATTTTGAGACTCTTAATGATTTCTTTACAAAGTTCAAGCATACTGTTTTACTCTTGAAGCAATGCAATATGGAGAAGGATGATGATCAGCTCATCCTTGCCATTCTCAGTCTGGATACCTGTATATCAGGGGCATCCCATGGTGAAAATGGCATCATAAGATCGGTCTCCCAATAACCACAGCCTCGACCGACACCACCTGCCATTACACCACAACCAAGCAACACTGCTAGTGTTGCTTACCAAATCCAAGCTTCGGACTATGCCAAAATGATGTCCTAGTCCAGAGAAATAAATTCCTATGCACAACCTGTGCCACCGCAGTAGGCTCATGCCATGGCTTGGACAACACAGCAGTATGTGGGGAAAATGCCCACATTTGTGACACCACCACCCCCACAAATCTACTATGCACCACCAGTGCAACCAGTTCAAGCCCCCTCCCCCACTCCATTGGGACAAGTGTTCTCACAAAAAAACCATCCCAACCAGCCTGCCCCCAACAATCAACAAGGGCAATCTAGAAACAACAAGCCCCACAACCAAGGAAATAAATAACCAACAGCAGGGAGGCAGTCAACAACTGAACCCTCCCAACAATGTCACGGCTAACTGGCCAGCCCAAAACCCCCCATGATAGAATGCACCAAGATGCAACACCCCGTTGCACACAAACCAACCATGCACAATCTGTGATTTTTATGGGCATTATATGTTTGAGTGTCCCCTCGTGGCTCATGCTAACCAAGCCATTCAAAATGAGGCCCAACAAGCTGCCAATGCTGCCAATCAATCCCAACCCAACCAGGCACCACAAGGACCTCCCCCCATGGTGCTTCAAAACCCACTAGCAGTCCAAGGATTGGTGGTAACCGCACCCGCTCCCCAGGACAATCCCAATGCTCCGGGGGCACCTCCCATGGCCAAAATAGGTGTTTGTCACCTGCTAGCCATGATGACTAAAGAGGTCAAATTACAAACCAGATGGAATCAGTACAGTACCTGCACCGAACCTATTGACTCATCGACAGCATCCACATTTAAGACAGTCAACCTGCCTCTTCAGTTACCCTTGTTCCCATGCCCCCCCATATGCAGAGTTTCCAATAATGCCACAGCTAGAGATGCAGTCAACTATATCATCGTGGATGATTTAGACCAAATGCCAACTTCTATGTCCACTCTTGAGGCACTTAAAATGTTCCCAATGCAGCAGAAATCCTTACTAGCCACCTTAGGGGTAGTAGACCCCTCTGAATCCAAGTTGATTACCTTTGACACAGAGAATGAGGAACTATGCATGCCCTCCACTATTTCCTTCCAAATCCCGGAGTCCATCTGGAATTTGGTTGTGCATCGGTGCATAGTGGATGAGGGGGAATCCACGTGCGTTATGTCTACCTTGGTTTGGAAAAAAATTGGATCACCAATTCTACAACCATCCTCCACAACTCTACGGGATTATGATGGACATCCCACTAAATCCCAAGGAATCCTCCCCCATGTCCCCATCACATTAGTCGGGAAGATAGTGTTGATCGACATAGAAGTCATCAATTCCCAACTGGACTACAACCTCCTCCTCGGGAGAAGTTACACGTATGCCATACGAGCTGTTGCATCAACTATATTCCGTCTCATGATGTTCCCCCATGAAGGGAATATTGTGACGGTTGATCAGCTCACCTACCATGATCCGAAAGGGTTAACAGCACCTGCCAATGTTATCCCTACCATTACCACCACTGAGCCGCAAGGGGCGACCACACACACTAATGTCATCCCTACAATCAACACTATGGTTGACAACACGCCAACACCTTTGTTCTTGAATGTGGGCCCTGGGTTGTTTGTTGATACCTCCATGACGGCTCCTTTCCCATTAGTGTCACCACCACCAACAAAAAATGAAACTATGGATTTGTGAATGGTCTCATCCAGCACCACTGCACCCAAACAACAACCGTAGCCGCAGCCCCAACCCCAACCACAACAACATCCATAGCTGTAACACCAACAGCAGCCGCAGCCCCAACCACAACCACAACATCATCCGCAGCTGCAACACCAACAACAACCGCAACATCACTTGCAGCAACAACATTATGCGCAGCCACAACCATAACCATATCCCCACATGCAACCAACCAAGAGTTATTTGGGCTCATCCCCAGTCCACACGATTCCCATCCTCTTTCCCCCATGTGGTTTCATGAGCAAATCGGTAATGGCCACATTAACCCTAGCCAACTTTACATTGGGAATTTTAGTGTGGTATCTTGATCCATCAGCTCAACTAGTAATGCCCCAGGTTGTTTAAACCCCGGTGCAACCCATCGCAATCGAGTCTCACCCTCCACCCGGTCTGCACAAGCCAACCATCGCACATGCACCTGCACTGCGCCAACCCAAAAGAGCCAGTGGAAAGAATTCCAAAGCCACCATAGAGCCACGAAGAGTCCCACCCTGTGTTTTCTGCGAGCAACAGAGCCATCCAACTCAGAATTTCTCTAAAATCCTAGTGATCCATGCGCACTTAGATGCCATGGATACAAACGAAAAAATCCCCGTGGTTGAACTCCCAACTACACAAGTAGTCAAGAACAAGGCATTGAGAACAAAACATGCTTGCACCCTTTACGGCTTGTATGGCCATTACTCTCACCATTGCGAAGACTTGCCTAAATTTCGAATAGCTCTAGCTGACCTCTGTCAACGTTCCCTGGAATCGGAGATCACTCTGATCGAAGTAGTTCACCCCCCACCTCCTTCTTCGGACACCATGTCCATTTACATGTTGTCTAGTTCTACAGAACCTCTTGTATCTACCATCACTGATGGTTTATCAGACCTGTCTCTTCCATTTTTTCCCCAGCCATAGCCACAACCTTAGTTGCAACGTCAACCTCAGTTACCGAGGAAACAGTGGGGTTCATTCCCAATCAACATGATCATTTTCCTTTTCCTTTTTCTTTTCCTACCATCTGAGATCATGAGTAATTCTATCTTAGAAACCCACAATCTACAGGATTTCACACTAGGAGATCATGTGTGGTACCTTGAACAACCCACCCTACCTCCAGGTCCATCAAAGACTCCTACCGTCTTGAGGACTACCCCTCTTCCTCCAATAGAGACTAGGGGCAAGGCCAAAAAAACCACAACCAATACCATTTACATGATCTCTAGCACCAGTATCCCTTCCATCTCATTTCTTGTGGAAGATCCACCTGATCTATCCCAGCACCACTTACGTGATGATGGAGATATATTTAAGACCGCCTTTGGTTTTACCCCATTCCCTTTAAACCATAGTGTGGAATTGGTTCTTCCCATAAAATACCAGATTATGTCACCCCGCCTTGCCAATGAACTTCGTCTCAGCAAGGGGGCATACCTCTTCGTTGACTCAAACAGACAACTCTTGGAGAACTCCTGCAACGGGCCCTACCTCAAGAGATTTTACCCTTAACATCACCAATGTGTCGTTTCATTTTATTTTTCTTTTTTTTCAATGCTTTTTAGCACAATTCAAGAGAAGCACCATCAGTTGCTAATTCAATGTCACCTGGAACCAGTTCGAGACATCTCTCACACCTCTGGTCTCAAATTTCTATCTTCTTATGAGACCATCGTCTCATGTTTAACAAGTCAATTTTGGGACCATTTCCCAAAATTCACCTTGATTTACGAACCATGACATGACGATGCGAGTGCCTATACCTGTACTTGTATCACACTTCCCGACCACAACTCATGCAATTTTTTGGGCCACCTCCCATTAAGGAATGTAATTTTACTTTTATTTTTGTATTTATAGTTGTCTTTTCCACCGCACCTTATGCAGACCTATGGACCACTGTCCACAAAATGATTTCTTTTTCTTACACATATTCAGCGTATAAGTGCCCCTGGACTTGCACTCACATTACATGTAGTCAAGTTTGTCCACCGCCACACACACACACACTCTCCTGACCTCTATTCGAGAGCCACCTCGATTTGCGTGCCTCTGCCGCACCAACTCGCGAGCCTCTGCTGCTATCTATCCCATGCATGTAATGGTATGTTTAAGAGCCTTCTACTCTATCCATACTGCATGGATGACCTTTGGACCTCTGTCCACCATCCCGACATGGGGCACGACATGTGCCACCGCAATCGGTTGACCACTTTGGAGTTTCGTTTAAGCTCTTTTCTGACTCCTTAAAAAAATGAAAAGATTGCCAGGCGCAACTACTTCCTTTCCCTCTCATTAAAGTATAGGAAATAGTGTCTACATCATCTTGTTTACCTCCTTTTGCAGACCATGTAGACCATCGATTGAAAAGGACCTCCTTGGCACACTCAAGCCAAGACCGTACCCCTCTGCATACTTTTATGCTTTCTCGGGTAGAGGGGCTGCACTTTACGAAAAAGCTCACTACCGATTTGTTACCACCTAAGTTGTACTTAGTGGTTTTTTATCAAGTGAGCCTGGTGAACTGGACAAGGATAACTTGTTCGAACTTCAGAGAACCTTCAGTCTTACATCTAGGAAGCGTTGTTGTACTATATCACATGTTCATATCCCATGGGGGAATTGTAATAAATGTTCTAGCATGATAGTGTCTATAAAAGACTCGGTCTCTTAGACTTTATTTGTCAATCCGATCAGCCCAGGGTGTTTTTTTCCTTGGTTATTATTGGTTGTTGAATAAACGACTAATAATTTCTAAGTTTTTTCACTCCATACCTCCAAAGTTGGGGTGGTCGGCTTGGAATTTAGGCCTATTGAGGTTATTAGAGTCTATGTGTCAATGTATAAACATGCTATACATCATGGTCGAGTCATATGAACATGTCTAAGTCCCCCTAGGTTTTTTCAATTTTTCAATTTTTTAATTTTTTCAGTGTTTTTTATTAAAATTTAATTTTTCCAAAACTTAGGCTATTTTTTAATAGTTTAATTGGAAAAATTGATTTTGTAATAAAAGTGGGCCAAATAATCAGTTTCAGTCATGTAGGTGCTCATTTTCAAGCTAAGAGCACCATGTAAACCCATGGACCCACTATTTCCTAGTTTTGAGTGATTTTCCATCACTCAGGTCAGAAAGCCCCAAAAATCAATTATTGATTATTCTAATTAATAAATTGATGAATAATGGAGCAAATCTAAAATCATCAATCAATGGATTCTCATCCAATTTGATTGAAATCAGTCAAATCTGAAGCAGATTGACTAGATCTGACAAATCCTTGACTGAAGGAGGTGATCAAATCAGATCCAGAGTTGATTTTCAGCATCCTTTATGGGGAATTTCGCCCTCCCTCTCTCCTCAACACGTTTTGGCTCATCTGGATGAGTTTTGGTGGATGCTTCAGTCAATGGGTTGAGGTGTCAGTCAGATCAGCTCTCCGATTGACAATTGCACTCAGTGAGACTCAAATCTGGCTTAGTTAGACATAGATTAGGCATTGATGGACTCTCCATCAGCATATTTGGTCTATCTCCTTGGGATTTGCGCCCCCCCTGGGTTGGATCTCCTGGTTTTTGTATATATCCAAGCACAACAGCCTCTTCCAAGATAGTTAGAACTGGGATTGAGGTGTTTCCATTATTGTACTATTGTAATTCTTCACTTGAAATAAAGAAAAGCTTTGGAGGCTAGACGGTGTTGTGCCATTACATGTGTGGATGATTATTGCCATTATTTTACTGAGGTAACCTGTATCTGTATTCATTTTTTGCTAATTGCTTGTAGATCCGTTGTCAAGATTGATAATAGGCTTATTATAATATTGATAGGAAAGGTTATTTTCAATAAGTTTATTGACCATATCCTTCCTTTGATGCATGTTTAGAGATCTAGATTCAACATGTCCTATAGGCTTATCTGCATGTTATTTTGAATCTCTGTGTATATACTAATCGGATCTGACAAGTTTCTTGGCAATTTCTTTGATTTCAGCTGAGCTGCAGGTTCCTACATTGGAGAGGATGCTGATCTAGTTTGCTTCTTCACTCTCTCCAAACCTTCCAAAGGCATAGTCCCTCAACATTCCACCTGAAAGCTCCATTGTGGATCTTCAAGGAAACCGGCATTTCTCTCCTCCTCTTCCTCCCTCAATATCAACTCTTCACCCGGTTACCTTTTCATAACTTTGTTTTGGTTTAGATATATCATCTTAAAATTAATTTCAACATAGATCTATCCTCTCGAATCTCATAGTCTATATCTTAGTTTTGTTTTGCACATAAGGTTCAATTTTAAGAGATCTAGCTAAAATTACCATATTTTCGCAAGCATTTTAGTGAAAATTCGTAGCTTGCTGTTATGGCAATTTCATTTTCTGTATGATAAAATTTAATATTCTGAAATATCAGTGCATATTTCATTCGCTACACAAGCATCAAGCCAAGATACCAAGGAAATCTTGCTTTCCTTGGTTCCTTTTTTGCTTGTTTAGCTAGTTTTAACTCCATCTTTTTTGAGTTAAGGTAGGCTGATACAAAGGTACTCCTAAAGTGCTTTTGGGAATATTTTATTATAACATGCTCACTTTTTTTTAGCAGGTGTAACATAAAATAAAGGAAGCCGTTGTTCGGAAGTGTCTTCAGGAGCGTTCAAATCCCCCCCAGGGGTCTCCCATTTGACTAAAACCTTTGATTTTCGCACCTTGTAATCTCTTGATTTCAATCCATATAAGGATCAAGAGGAATTATATAAGTTCTCTAATATTGTAACCACTGTTAATAAAATTATTTTTGAATAGGCTCTTTCGAGCCCATTCCCCATCCCCCCTGGGGGGATTTGCGTCGATGTCCTTTTTGTTGCTTTTTGCTCATCTCTTTTCAAAATAGTATTTATCTAATCTGCAGGGTATTATAATTTATTTTATTATTAATTTCATATTCCATAATTTATATTTCAAAGTAATCTTAATACATACCCCACGACTTCTCGATTGACGCGAAAGGGGAAAGAGATTCATGGTAGGACTAATTAGAAAACGAGAATTATGTATTTGTTTTATTTTGATCATTTGTTTTTCAGCTATTATAAAATTAACTCCTCGTCAATTCCCTGATTGAGATCCACTTGGATTGAAAGAGGTTCCTGGAGGGTTTTATTTTAAACAAGAACACCTAGTTTAAAACTTAATAAAATTGACAAGACTCTAGTGTGTATGCTCTGCACTTGGATGTGGTTCATCCGATCAGTCAAGCTATATCAAAATCACTTGAGTGAATAGTATAATTAGGACTCACTCTCCCAAATTAACAAACCAATAGGTTAAAATCCAACACCTAGATCAAACCATCACGGTGGAAAAATACCCAAAGGAAGCAGGAGCTTCTGAAAAGTGACCTGGGGGCACCGATCTCTGTCACACCCTAATGGGTGTGTTATGAAAAATAGCCCCAGAGACTCCATTTCAGCCCACATATTCCGTGCGGGTAGCCGTGAAGGTTTAGTTTTGGACATACTCCAAGTACTCAAGGGTATATCTGGAGTCCCCCCTTTGCCTAATGTTAATCAACTCACACTACAATTTTAACTTAAAACATACCAAGATGCAATCGCAAAACACTCACTCCAAGCACACGCAAGTACATTGTTTCTATTTTTTGACTCCATTCTAAGGCACTGGTTATTTTCTTGTTTTATATATATATTGTGTCTCATCATTGTGTTTTCATGTGTTCATCTTTTGTATCTTGCCATCTTTGATCATCTATAGTTAAATTACAAACTCCTAAGCAACTCAATCAGTTTAACATCACAACACTAAGTAATTATCCTTCGTAACTTAATAGGGTCTACCCCCCTTGGCTCCGTTAGGATTTGAGCCTAAACGGAGTAGTCAAGAACAAGGTGATAGCCTTGACTCGAGACTTTCCCCCAAGGACACACTGAGTGGCTTGAATATTTTTGCCACGTGACCCAAGAGTGTGAAAGGCGAAAACACCTTTTGGAACCATTGCTGGGGATAAATATTTTTATTCCCGAGTACGACTTAGATTAGCTTTTTTCTAAACAACTAAAAAGATAAAAAAAAATTGATTGATCTAGTCTTTAAAAAACATAAAAATTAAAACTTGATCCATTTGGCGACTCCACTGTCTAACATCCCTTCAAGAACTTCTACCCAAAGAAACTGCTGACAATTATTCAATCCTCTCCCTGATCTTGAAAGGTTTATTAGGGAAAGATTGAATAGGAAGACTTCTCATAGAAACCTTGAATATTTAGGAGACCAATCCCTCTCAGATATCCATCACATATTTGTAGAGAGTCATGTTCACTAATCTCAAGAAATGACGGAATTTTACAAACGCCTTGACTTTTCTCAGATAGCAGGTAGTCCTCATGACATTCCGAATGATGCTATCAAGAAGCTCCCCATGTTTCAGAGCAATAATGCCATCACTACCAAGTCTCACCTTTGAAAGTTTGAAAAGCACCTGGCTAGTTATTGCAATGATGCTGCCCATGACCATGATGATGTCAAAATGACGCTCTTTGCTTTATCCTTGGAAGATGATGCTGAAGAATGGTACTTTGACCTAGATGATGATTCATATAAAACTCTTAGTGAATTCCTAGAGGTTTTTAAGAAGAAATGGGGGGAAAAGAAAGAACCAAGACATCTGCTTGCTGCCCTCCATAACATAAATAAGATGGAGAATGAAACCATTGATGAATTTAATACTAAGTTCAGGCGTGTGGTTGTAGACCTCCCTAGAGAAATCAAGCCAAGGGATGCCTCCATCCTCATATCTTACATCGAAGCTTTCACTGGTGATCTGAGGTACCAGTTAAGGGACAAAGAGCCATCCGATCTAAAAACTGCTCAGGAATTGGCCAAGAAAATAGAAAAGAATATGCAGTATTCAGGCAAATCCAACATTCCAGGTTACACTAGGGGAAACACTTCATACAATGAAGAAAAAGGAAAATCCTTTGAATTAGAAGAAAAGGGAGCCTCTAAAGATCCCATGGAAAAGGTAACAGACATGATAAAAGACTTAGTTACTAGTCAAAACCAACTTATGGCAGATCAATCTGCACAATTGAATCTTATGCACAATAGAATAATCACAATGGAAAGAAATAATGGACCTAGGAACTTTCAGCCTAGGCAGAATCAGATGTATCAAAAGAAGTTTCCTCAACAAGAGCCTAGGATTCCAAACCAGTTAGACTCAACTAACATGGTAGAAAAAGTAATTCCATGGTGTAGATCTTGTGAACACAATTCCACCAAGAAAGCACTTGTTATGTTGCAAATCAAGTCATGGAACATGGAATTCCCGAGGTTAGTAATAAGGAAACAAATGCAAGTGAGCCTGATCATATATACATGGTAGGCCAGGCCTACCCTTTGTCACCATCTAAATAGTACAAGCGTGAGGATGAAACCATTGCAGAATCTTATAGTGAAACTTATGATGAAAACTGTAATATACATGATGGGACTCCTATGTGTTCTCCATATAATGATGACATTCTGGAAGGTTTACTACCTTGTGGCCTTTTCTCTGAAGAAGATGAGTATGAAAATGAGGACAAGTATAGCTTGGAGCATGATACAAGTGACGAAGACTCCCTTATCCCTGACAAAGATGTTGATGAGGAGTCCTGGACATTCATGGAAAATCCAGTTCGTGACATGAATAAAGAGGAAAATAATGAACTCGAAAATTTTGATGGTTTTTCTGTCTATCGCATATATAAAGGAGAGAGCATGGACTATGTGGCCTTGGGAAACTTTGATATGAAAAAGGAGCATGCAGTTTATCCACATGATCATTCTGAGCCATATATCAGTATCAGTAATGAAGACAAAGAGAACTCGATATCGGAACCTGATATCAACAATGGGGAATCCATCACATCTAACATAGATGATGGTGATGACTATTGGGATTTTTGTGGATATCTTATTAAGAATCCTATCTATGCTATATCTAGCAAGGGGAGTGTCTATTTAGAAATTTGTGGAAGTCCAATCTACTATACTTCCATAGAGGGAAGCATGGATATGGAGACCTTGGAAAATCCTAGTATGGAAAAGAAGCATTCAAAACTCTTATATGATCATTCAGAGTCATATCATGCAGAGCTGCACAAAGGTGTCAATAATGAAGACATGGAGAAGCAGTGTTGTGAAAAGAAAGATGTGATACAGTTATTAGAATATCAGTCTCAACTATCATCTTCACATATAGAGTTTCCTCATGACTTGGAGCTGCTTGGGGCTTATACAATGAATTATCATCCGGTAAGCCTTGATGATCAATATGATGGTGTAGTCAATCTACCTCATCATTCTGATTTGTACATCAACCCTGTCTAGTCATGGATAGAAGCATCTTGTGCAAGCACTTACCAGTTTCGGAGAAAGTTTGATGACATTATTCATGTCTATGATTTCCCATCCATCCCGCCCCTTCCGGATCATCATGCAGGTTTGCATTTTCTGAATAAAGTATCCTTACTTTGGCTGGTAACCAAAGACAAGGAAATTTTTTCTTATGTTAATAAAATTCTTAGGTGGTTACATTGGATTTCTGATTACACTTAACCCTTTTCATATCATGCTTAGAGTAGGAAAATAAGATCCTTGAAAAAGAGCATTTACTTTCTGCATTTTTTGTTTTGTACTTAGCTATAATCAAACATTTTTGTTTTCATTGGTTAGCTACATTTATTTTGTTTAAATAAATCAGCTTAATGGTTCATTTGGTTTTTTATGTAAAGCTTGTGCTACTAAGGTTTTCTTGTCAAGTTGATATGTTTTTATAGGGTGTATAAACGAGAGATTCTGGTGTTCTCGTATCCTCTCCTTGCCCTATGAATAGATTGAGCACATGTCCCACAGTTGGAGCCAGAATGTTACCATCTAAGTTGTACTTAGTGGTTTTTTTTCAAGTGAGCCTGGTGAACTCGACAAGGATAACTTGTTCGAACTTCGGAGAACCTTCAGTCTTGCTTCTGGGAAGCTTTGTTGTACTATATCACATGTTCATACCCCATGGGGGAATTGTAATAAATGTTCTAGCATGATAGTGTCTGTAAAAGACTCGGTCTCTTAGACTTTATTTGTCAATCCGATCAGCCCAGGGTGTTTTTTCCCTTGGTTATTATTGGTTGTTGACTAAACGACTGATAATTTTTGAGTTGTTTCACTCCATACCTCCAAAATTGGGGTGGTCGGCTTGGAATTTAGGCCTATTGAGGCTATTAGAGTCTATGTGTCAATGTATAAACATGATAGACATCATGGTCGAGTCATATGAACATGTCTAAGTCCCACTAGGTTTTTTCAATTTTTCAATTTTTTAATTTTTTCAGTGTTTTTTATTAAAATTTAATTTTTCCAAAACTTAGGCTATTTTTTGAAAGTTTAATTGGAAAAATTGATTTTGTAATAAAAGTGGGCCAAATAATCAGTTTCAATCATGTAGGTGCTCATTTTCAAGCTAAGAGCACCATGTAAACCCATGGACCCACTATTTCCTAGTTTTGAGTGCTTTTCCATCACTCAGGTCAGAAAGCCCCAAAAATCAATTATTGATTATTTTAATTAATAAATTGATGAATAATGGAGCAAATCCAAAATCATAAATCAGTGGATTCTTAGTCGATTTGATTGAAATCAGTAAGATCTGAAGCAGATTGACTCGATCTGACAAATCCTTGACTGAAGGAGGTGATCAAACCAGATCTAGAGTTGATCTTCAGCATCCTTTATGGGGAATTTCACCCTCTCTCTCTCCTCAACACGTTTTGGCTCATCTGGATGAGTTTTGGTGGATGCTTAAGTCAATGGGTCGAGGTGTCAGTCAGATAAGCTCTTCGATTGACAATTGCACTCAGTGAGACTCAGATCTAGCTTAGTTAGACATAGATCAGGCATTGATGGACTTTCCATCATCATATTTGGTCTATATCCTTCAGATTTGTACCCCCCCTGGGCTGGATCTCCTGGTTTTTCTATATATCCAAGCACAGTAGCCTCTTCCAAGCTAATTACAACTGGGATTGAGGTGCTTCTACTATTAGACTGCTGTAATTCTTGATTTGAAATAAAGAAAATATTTGGAGGCTAGATGGTGTTGTTCCATTACATGTGTGGATGATTATTTCCATTATTTTACTGAGGTAACCTGTATCTGTATTCATTTTTTGCTAATTGCTTGTAGATCCGTTGTCAAGATTGATAATAGGATTATTATAATCTTGATAGGAAAGGTGCTTTTCAATAAGTTTATTGACCATCTCCTTCCTTTGATGCGTTTTTAGAGATCTATATTGAACATGTCCTATAAGCTTATATGCATGTTATTTTGAATCTCTGTGTATGTGCTAATCGGATCTCACAAGTTTCTTGGCAAGTTCTTTGATTTCAGCTGAGCTGCAGGTTCCTACATTGGAGAGGATGCTGATCCAGTTTGCTTCTTCACTCTCTTCAAACCTTCCAAAGGCATAGTCCCTCGACATTCCACCTGAAAGCTCCACTGTGGATCTTCAAGGAAACCGGCATTTCTCTCCTCCTCTTCCTCCCTCAAGATCAACTCTTCACCCGGTTACCTTTTCATAGCTTTGTTTTGGTTTACATATATCATCTTAAAATTAATTTCAACATATATCTATCCTCTTGAAGCTTATAGTCTAGATCTTATTTTTGTTTTGCACATAAGGTTCAATTTTAAGAGATCTAGCTAAAATTACCATATTTTCGCAAGCATTTTAGTGAAAATTCGTAGCTTGCTGTTATGGTAGTTTCATTTGCTGTATGATAAAATTTAATATTCTGAAATATCAGTGCATATTTCATTGGCTGCACAAATAGCAAGCCAAGATTCAAAGGAAAGCTTCCTTTCCTTGGTTCATTTTTTGCTTGTTTAGCTAGTTTTAACTCCATCTTTTTTGAGTTAAGGTAGGATGATCCAAAGGTACTCTTAAAGTTCTTTTGGGAATAATTTATTATAACATGCTTGCTTTTTTTTAGCAGGTGTAACAGAAAATAAATGAATCTATTGTTCGGAAGTGTCTTCAGGAGCGTTCAAATCCCCCAAGGGGTCTCCCATTTGACTAAAACCTTTGATTTTCGCACCTTGTAATCTCTTGATTTCAATCCATATAAGGATAAAGAGAGATTATACCAGTTCTCTGATATTGTAACTACTGTTAATAAAATTATTTTTGAATAGGCTCTTTCGAGCCCATTCCCCATCCCCCCTGGGGGGATTTGCGTCGGTGTCCTTTTTGTTGCTTTTTGCTCATTTATTTTCAAACTAGTATTGATATAATATGCAGGGTAGTATAATTTATTTTATTCTTAATTTCATATTCCATACTTTATATTTCAAATTAATCTTAATACTTACCCCACGACTTCTCGATTGACCCGAAAGGGGAAAGAGATTCGTGGTAGGACTAATTAGAAAACTAGAATTGTGTATCTATTTTCTTTTGATCATTTTTTTTTCAGCTATTATAAAATTAGCCCCTCCTCGATTCCTTGATTGAGATCCACTTGGATCGAAAGAGGTTCCTGGAGGGTTTTATTTTAAACAAGAACACCCAGTTTAAAACTTACTAAAATTGACAAGACTCCAGTGTGTATGCTCTGCACTTAGCTATGGTTCGTCCGATCAGTCAAGATGTATCAAAAGCACTTGAGTGACTAGTATAATTAGGACTCACTCTCCCAAATTAAAAAACCAACAGGTGAAAATCCAACACCTAGATCGAACCATCACGGTGGCAAAATACCCAAAGGAAGCGGGAACTTCTGAAAAGTGACCTCGGGGCACCGATCTCTGTCACACCCTAACGGGTGCATTATGAACAATAGCCCTAGATACTCCATTTCAGCCCACATATTCCTTGTGGGTAGCCGTGAAGTTTTAGTTTTGGACATACTCCAAGTACTCTAGGGTATATCTGGAGTCCCCCCTTTGCCTAATTTTAATCAACTCACACTTCAATTTTAACTTAAAACATACCAAGAGGCAATCACAAAACACTCACTCCAAGAATGTGCAAGTACATTGTTTCTATTTTTTTATTCCATTCTAAGGCACTGGTTATTTTCTTGTTTTATATATATATTGTGTCTCAGCATTGTGCTTTCGTGTGTTAATCTTTTGTATCTTTCCATCTTTGATCATCTATAATTAAATTGCAAACTCCTAAGCAATTCAATCATTTTAACATCACAACACTAAGTAATTATCCTTAGTAACTTAATAGGTTCTACCCCCCTTGGCTCCATTAGGAGTTGAGCCTAAACAGAGGAATCATGAACAAGGTGACAACCTTCACTTGAGACTTGCCCCCAAGGACACACCGAGTGGGTTGAATATTTCTGCCACATGACCCATGTGTGTGAAAGGTGGCAACACAGTTGTCGTTAAGCTCTTTTGCAGCCATCTCGACAAGAAAAGATCACTGAGTAAACTTGGTTTCATTCATGCTCATAAAAGTATTTGAATGACCGTCTAGTCAGTATAGGTTTAACCTTTTCTGGCTTGATTGGATTACCAACGGTAAAGAATTCCATCATCCCTTATACTATGGGCGAGCTCTCCTATGTATACTTTTATCCTTTTTTGGACACAGGAGACTACCAATGAAAAAGATCCCCCACTGGATTCTTCTTCATGCTTTTAGACTCTCTAACATTGAAAGCACCATTGAGCATTCACCTTCTAGTTATCGCCAAAAATCCACGAGATCGTACCATAATGGTGTCCCCAGAGACCTCCCCACAGCAAATAGTTTGGCAACATTCCCCCATTGGGTCACCTTTGTTTATAGTACTCTGCAATGTGTCTTCCTTGGATCCCACCAATATCAAAAGAGTCTACCTCCTCCAAGTATTTCCCATCTGCAGCGACATCCCCGGTATTACAGCTATGATCCCATTCCCATGAGTCAATTTCATTTGCTTCCTAGTGTACCATGTCGTCATACTTTGAACAAAGGATGCTTGAGTCTCCCACACTCCCCCTGCCCCTATTCAGTTCTTTCCCTTCCCTCCCTCCCCCCAATTTAGTGAGTCAGTCTGCAGATTGCTTCACACCTTTCGGTTATCTCCCTCGCGCTCCTGGTCAAAGAAACATTATTTCCTTGACTAGGGGCAGATCTCCCTCTATTGACGTCAACACACATATTCCAAAGGATAGACCTAGAGGTCTCTGTACCTTAGTTTCATTGACATCATTGATGAGTTCCTTGGACCACTTGAGAGGAGTCCTTAGTGCCTCTCAAGATGGTTGCTTCTCATGTGCTCGACTTCAACTCCATCATCGCATCATTGAGATTTGTGCAGTGTTTGTTCCACATAGTACTTGGACGAAGACCCCGGATGTCACCCGACTCCAACACATTTGTGAGTCCACCCGAGGGACCTAAACAGGTTATGTCCCTTGTGATTTATGGGTTGCATTGGAGACAGTGATCTGAAGCCCCAGCAGTGCTTCGATATACCTTTATGATTGATGCAGCATACTTATACCACAGAGACTCTAACTCTCAATCAGCAAGTCCACACAGCTATGTACCATTCTAGATCTAGCAGACAGTCAGTCATGAAGATATATCATTCCATGAGAATGCCATGGGTCCAATATACCAGATCAGTATTGTATTTTAGCCTCACATGGAGGAAACCATTATTGTGCCATCACCTGTATATGATCGGCTCTTGTATTTTAGAGCATAGATCAAATTATTCTTTTGACATTGTCATGAGCACGGGGATGCCCGTCTCGTCCATATACATGTCACACATTATTTGTATCTCACCCATTGATGGGAACCATATTAATACAAAAACCAAAAGCCACCATGCCCCAGCCCCGGAAGCACCACCTCTACACAACAAATCCTATGATATCCATCGGCCATACATTGAGCTCCTGCCCTCACACATGAGGGGGAAATCTATTAACCCAAAAATCCCTCACTAAGCTGGCAATGGCCTACACCACCCAAGGACACCATCTCATGACCCTCATATCCCTCCATTAGACCCCCACACCCTCAAAATAGCCTAAGGATGAAGAAAAAGGGCTAAAAACCCCAAAAAGGATCCCAAAATAGCCTCCTATGAGCTAAAGCCCTCAAAAAGGGGCTAAAACCCTAAAAGGGGCTAAATTTAGGGCAGAAGGGGCCAAAATCGCAAAAAAGGGGCTAAATCCCTAACCAAGGGCTTAAAACCCCTCGGAAAATCTATAAAAGGAGGGTGGGGGGTCACTCTCAAAACACTTCTCTCTTTACCTATTGTTATGCTGCCCATGGATGCTTTGAGACCTTTGCCTCTTAAACCACCCACACTCCCTCTCCTCCATCTCCATCTCCATTGAGCCATTGCTCCCCATCCAAGAGAGAGAGCGGTGCTTCCACAAGCTTGGGCATGGTGGCCCATTTCCACTAGAGAAGGTATAATTTGTCTTGCAATTTTTTTTTATTTGTTTTATTTGCTTTCTAACCCTTATTTCCATTTGCAGGTTTTTAGCTTAACATTGTTTTGCAGGTTTTACCATAGCTTAGGATTTGTTTGCAGGTTAATGGAGGCAGAACCCTAACCACTCGTGTGCAGAGGGGTTGACCATTGCTCCATCTTCTTCTTTCTATTCTATTGTTAGCTTAGTTTACTATTATTTATGTTTTGTTTTATTTTCTGCATTCCCCATCCACGCAGGAACCTACCCTTCTGTCCTGTAGATAGAAGGGAGCCATTCTTGCCGCTATAGCAGGGAGAAATCTTTGCTACACAAATTGCAAAAAGGGAATTACATCCCTTAGTCTCAAGCTCATAAGAAGATGGAAACCTTAGTAGAAGTAGCAATATGCCTTTTGTTCCTAGAGGTATCCTATGATGTTGCTACCATCCCAAACCCTAGACAGGCTCAGACAAACCTAAGGATCAACACTAAAGCCTTAAAACATCAGGGTAAAGTGTGATTACAATTTTTATTAAAATTTTAAAACAGACTTTTCGGTGGCTTAGGAGAACACTTCATATGTTCATTAGCCACCGAAAATATAGCTTTCGACAGCTTGCAGGCCCAGAGTTTTGCTTTCTTAACCACCAAAAGTGCTAACATTGCAGAAAGGCATAGTTTCGCACAATACCATCTTTTGTTGATCCAAACACCTCATGGATGATTTATGAGGTTGGAAATTAATTAAAGGCACCAGTATTTTGACTCTGTTTGAGTTTTGAAGGTGCCACTCTATTTCATTTTTGAAGGTGCCAGCGAGGTAAATTAGGTCACACATCCTACCTACTCTGATAAAGTGTGACTTGTCTACTAAATGGCAAGTTCAAGTTCTACTTCAGTGTCCACTACAGCTATTAAAGAGTTCGAGGAGTAGGAAGGTTTTGGAGTTAGGTATATTTTCAATCAAGATAATATTTTGACCTATTTTTAGCAAACAGTTATGATTATCTATTTTTAGTAAATTCGATCCACTTTTTCAGGATCTAAAATAAATTTTGTAAAGGATATAAATCCCGTGACTAATGTAGAAGAAAGGGTTCAACTTCAGAGACTTTTTAGACACTTATTCTATTCAATCTTCTCATGTGCTTTGTAACTTAATACAATCTCTTTTTCCATTACATGTTTAGCTTTCATGTTCATAGTTTCTTGGAGAGATAACAAATTGGCGCCATTGCTGGGGAAAAGAGATTGAAGCTCAGCTTCCCTAGGGGATGAAATATGCCCTAATTTGATGATAGACAAAGTTGGGACACTATTTGGGTTGTAATCATCTATCTGGTGACTCCATTGGAATAAGGTGGCTTCAAGAAGACCAAGTACCAAAGCAAATACTCAAAGGCCACCAATAGCACCTATTTCAGATCTTGAAAATATTATAAGGACATGAAGAGATTCACAAAGGTAGGATTTCAGATATGCAAGGGGAGCTACATCAAGTACTTCCAAAGATATTTCTCCTATTATATCAAATATAACTCCCTTTAAATCTTCTTCTACTGAAGCGTCTAGTTCTCAGGAATTTATAAGTGAATTAGAAAATTTGAAGGTTGGGGAATCTTCAAGCACTTTTTCTTATGTAAATCCAGTCCTTGGAAACCCCACTGAGGTAGATCTACCACCTATACTTCCTCATATACCACCCACACCAATAGTATCTTCTTCTTCCCTTTCCATACCCACATCGAATATGGCTGCCCCTCTAACCAAGATGGAAAGAATCCTCGTTTCCAAATATGCCCCTCCAAATTTTCCTAACCCCCTTTCTGCTATGCCTACTGGAGATTATCTAAAATATATGCCTAATTTTTCTGGGGAGGGAGACTTTACAATTGAGGAGCATTTAGAGTCATTCTATAGTTATGCTGAGAATATAAACATTGAACAAGAATATGTGTGGACTAGGGTTTTTGTGCAAAGTCTAGATGGTCAGGCTAGGAAATGGTTCAGAGAGTTACCTGCTGGATCAGTAGTTGGAATTGAAGCTCTAGATGACATATTTTTGAAGCATTGGGGAGAAATAAGAGACCACCTTTACTATATCATAGAATTTAGTAATTTGAGGAGAGAGAATGGTGATTCTGTTTCAAATTTCACAAAAAAGATTTAACAAAATGTTCAGTAAGATCCTTGCTAAGATCAAACCTATAGATACTTCAGCCAAAATCACTTATGCAAATGCTTTTGATTCTGAGTTTTGTCTTCTTCTCAGAGAAAGAAGGTATGCCTCTTTATCACTCATGTAAGATGCTACTCTTGAAGTTGAGTCTAATATTGTTGCATCTCAGAAAATTAAGGGAAAAATGGACAGGAAGAAGCAACCTTTAGATCCCTTAGGTCCTTCTTCATTAGAGAACAAAATGGAAAAAATGGCCAATATGTTTGACATCTTAACAAATGAGATGTCCAAACTTAAATATCAAGGCCAAATACCTATGAGAGGTAAAGTGCCAAATGAGTTTGCTCCCAGAAACCATAATGTTTTCCCTTACATAAGGAACAACCCACAGGCTCAAATCGTCCAAAGAGATAGGAATCCAGCTGAGGAACAAAGAATCAAATCTCCCTTCCAAAATGTTGTGTTAGAGGAAGAGTTTGGTCAGGAAGAAGGGGAGGAAAAAGACAATATCAACTACATGGAAGATTAAGTTGATATGTCTTTCTTGACACAATAAGATTATGAGGAAGCCCTCATGAATGAGAATATCACTGAAGAATCCTTATATCAGGCAGATGATCAAGAAGGTTATAATTTGAGATCCAGGATTGTTTCTCCCGGAAAGAAGAATCCTACCCCTACAAAGCAGTCAGCTTCTCCTGTTAGAAATATTGTTGCTCCTACAAAAAACAATGTTGCCCATCCAAAACAACAACAAAATTCATTGCAACCATCTGACCATGATCAAACCCATCTCAAGGTTCCACTAGAAGAGGTAAGAACTTCTGACAAATTATCCTATTCTTTCAATCTTGAATCATAAATTCAGAAATTAAAAATCCCTTTTCCCTTAATAGAGAATATGGAGAATGATTCCTTCAAGTCATCCATACCAAAATCTCTTCAACCAAGGACACCCATAGATCTTGACTTTGTGAACTTGCAAGATGATAAGCCCACGGTAATCCTAGGTCCTATGGTTGAAGAACTGGATGAATCTTGTCCACCTTTCTATATATCCTTGAACATCCATGACAACATCCTTCACAATTGTTTGCTTGACTTAGGATCATCCCATAATATTATTCCAAAAGCAGTGATGGATGAGCTTGGGCTCAGCATCAAAGAACCTTACCATGATATTTTCTTTTTTGACTCTAGGAAAGTAAAATGCCCGGGCGTCATAAAATACCTTGACATAAACCTCTCGTAGCTTCCTTCAAAAAGGATAGTGATGGATATAGTAGCTACTGATATCCCACTCAAGTATGGCCTCCTCTTTTCTTGTTCATGGAGTAGAAGGATAGGTGGCACCCTACAAGTGGATCTTACCTATGCTACAATCCCAATGTTTGGAGGAGAAACCAAGAGAATATAACGAGAAAATCAGTTTAGCTACATCATCAGTAATGCCAAGAATTCTATAAATCATCCCATATATGTAGCAGACACAGACCTTGGGGCATGTATCCTTCAAATACATGATTCTCAGCCAGTACCTTTGCAGCTCACAAATCCTACCTATCAGCCACCTGAGGAAGTAACCACCTCTGTTTGGAGCATGTTTTTTTATGGGGCCAATACTCAAGCCTCAACAGGTGCAGGTGTAATTTTGATTTCTCCTTCAAAGGAGACTATCCATTTGTATTATAAACTTGATTTCAAGACTACTAACAACATAGCAGAGTATGGGGAATTATTGTTGGGAGTGAAGACTTCCAAAGAAATCAAAATCATGTGCCGAAGTTCTTTGGAGATGTATATCACATCATACAATAGGTGAACATTACGTTTCAAGCAACGAATGTCAGGCTGAAGGCATACAGAGATGAGGTATGGAAACTTAGGGACTCCATGTTTTTTGATATTTCCTATATACATAGAGCTATGAACCAGCTAGCTGACTCCCTGGATGTCTATGCCAGTATGTTCGTTCCTCCTATGCCCCCTAATTTGAACTATGAAATCCAAGTCAAGTACAGACCATCCCTACCTGATAATGTTAAATTATGGAAAGTCTTTGAGAATGATGATGAACTTAGTAAATTTCTCTAGGTTTTTGATGAATTTTATGATATGCATATTGACCAAGAAAACCTAAATCTGGAGGAATCCTAGAGGCCTAAAATAAAAGAGAAATTGGGTAAGCACAATATTGTCTAGTTGCCAAGCAATCATATACCTCGGGGTCTAGTACCTATTGAAGAGCTCTTTGACCATAATGATGTCCCCTTCAAACTTGTGAAAAAGGAGAAATACCCCACTATCCATGAGCACAATATAGGTAGCCAAGATCATCCAAAATTCATAAACTTGTCCTATGAATTGACTGTTGATCAGAAGTAAGAACTTTGCAGTCTTATGAAAGAGTTTGCTGATGTATTTGCTTGGGAATACAGTGATTTGAAAACCTATGACACATATATCATCCAACATAGGATTCCCCTAGAAAAGGACACCATCCCTTTCAAACAAAAGCTAAGACCTATCAATCCCCTCCTACTGCCAGTGATTGAGAATGAGGTCAAAAAGCTCCTTGGTGCTAAAATCATAATCCCTCTGAGATATTCTAAATGGATTGCTAACCTGGTGATAGTGAGGAAGAAAAATGGGGATATCAAGTTATGCATTGATTTAAGAAACCTAAACAAATGCTCCAAGAAAGACAACTATCCCTTACCCAAGATGGAGCATATGTTACAAAGAGTCTTAGGAGCTAGTGTCATGTCATTCCTAAATGGCTTCTCTGGATACAATCAAGTTTCTACACACCCTAATGACCAAGAGAAAACTAGATTTACCACTCCTTGGGGTACTTTCATGTATACCAAGATGCCATTTGGGATACTGAACGCTAGGGCCACCTTTCAGAGGGCCATGGACATAGCCTTTGTGGGTTTAAAGGAAAATTTTGTTCTCATATACCTTGATGACCTCACTGTCTATTCAAAAAGCTATGAAGAAAATTTGCAGCACTTAAGGAGGGTTTTTTTTGAAATGTATATAGTTTGGGATATCTCTGAACCCAAAAAATTCTCAATTTGCTCTCAGAGAGGGAAAACTCCTAGGTCACATAGTTTCAGCAGAAGGTGTCAAGATTGATCCTGTTTGGGTTGAAGCAATCCAGAAGTTGTCCATACCTAGGTCAAAAAAGGATATTTAGTCATTGCTTGGTAAGATAAATTTTGTTAATAGGTTTATCCCAAACTTTTCTGAGTTAATAAAACATATAACCTCTATGTTGAGGAAGGAAGCTGAAATCAAATGGACAGAACAAGAAAGAAATTTTTTTGAAGCCATCAAGAAGGCTATCATGGAATCTCCCACCCTAATTAGTTTATACTATACCAAGGGCTTCTACATCTTCTCCTTTGCTTCCTATGACACAGTGGTAGCAGTTTTGTTACAAAAAGATGATGAAGGCCTCAATCACCCCATTTCTTTGTTTAGCAAAATGGATGTCAAGAGAGCCAAATGGATTGCAAAGTTGATTGGGTTTGGCATAGAGGTGAATCCCACCAGGCTGGTAAAAGGACAAGGCCTAGCTAAGCTTATCGTTGAAGAAAATTATGATCTACTAGGCACGATTCTCATTGGTATAAGCTCAACAAACTTGCATACAGAGGTAGCGACAGAGGTAGCAGCAGAGGAGCAACATGACATCTAGCAGGTGGCTGATAACTTGTCTTCATGTGAGTGGTACTTAGGTATTATTCATTTTTTGCATAATATAGAAGTTCCCCCTGAGCTTAGCATGACTCAAACACGGGATCTTAAGCTTAAGTTTGTTAAATTTTGCATAATTAAAAATTTGTTGTATTGGAAAGACCCTTCTAGTATTTTGCTAAGATGTTTAGATAAAGGAGAGTCAGTTTAAGTCATGCATCAGTTTCATTCGAGCACATGTGGAGGCCATCATTACTGGAATACTACAGCCCACAATATTCTAAGGGCTGGGTACTATTGGCCTATTCTTTTTTATGATGTGTGTACCTTTGTGAAATCTTGTGACAAATGCCAAATATTTACTAGGAAAGCAGCAACTCATATCTTTGCCCCTTAGACCTATTGTAGTGAATGGCCCTTTCTAGCAGTGGGGTCTTGATTTCATAGGTGAGTTTAATCCTTCATCAAGTGGTCAGCACAAGTGGATCCTAGTAGCCACTGATTATTTCACCAAGTTGATAGAGGTAGTCCCCACAAGGAATGCCACTCACCAAGTCATCATGAAGTTTCTATATGAAAACATATTTATCAGATTTGGATACCCATAAAGGCTAGTGACTAATAATGCACCATATTTTAAAGCCGGTTCCTTGGTTAACATGTGTGATTCAATGGGAATTCAATTGGTGCATTCTACTCCCTACTACCCTCAAGGCAATGGCCTTGTTGAGTCATCCAATAAGAGCCTAGTTAGAATCATCAGAAAACGATTGGAGAAGAATCGAAAGAGCTAGGATTCTAAGATAAAATTTTCTCTTTGGGCTGATAGAGTTACCAACAAAAAATCCATAGGGACTTCTCATTTTAACTTGGTTTGTGGTAGTGATGCTATTTTCCCCATCCAGTTGGTGCTACTAGTAGCAAAGTTCTTTCAAGACAAACAGGATGAACCAAATGACATGGTAAGAAGAATGTTGGATTTGGTTGAGCTACAGCAAGTCAGAGAATAGTTGGTGGAGAAGTTAGAAGCTCACCAAAAGAAGATGAAAATTATTTTCGACAAGAAGGAAAAGGTGGACAATTTTCAGGTTGGAGACTGGGTTCTAAAATGGGATGTTGTCAGGAAGGACAAGGGAAAGCATGGTAAATTTGATTCTCTATGGATAGGACCTTTTGTGATAACTCAAGAACAATAGAACAACACTTTCAAACTGCAAAGTATGGAAGGTGAAGAGGTGTTTGATGGCCCAGTCAATGGGAGATTTCTGAAACTCTATTTCATCTAAGGCTTCAAAGCCTTATCATTGTAAACTATCATTTTTTGTTTTTTGTTTTTTGCAAAATAACTCCATGACCAATAAAACAGTAGAAGATAGGTTTAGTCTTTGTTTTTCAAAAAAGGAATTTGGTCTGTAGTTCTTGGGACCTCACAAAGAGGTTCCCATCCTCAAGTAGGATGTTATCTCCTAAATAAATTAGTCTTCAATAGATCAGAATCAGAAAATTTATTTGGTATAGTGATGAAGATTTTAGGGCACATTATGAAATATTTTGGTGTTTAATAAAGTTTGGAAAGGCTTGTACTCTATTTTTTCCCGTAAAAAAAATCAAAGTTTAGCTTTCGGTGGCTTAGGTGAACATCTCAACTGTTCATTAGCCACCAAAAGGCCCAGCTTTCGACAGCTTAAAAATAGAACTCAGTGCTACCTTAACCACTAAAATCACAATAAAGATAAAATGGTTGGCTCATCCATCACAATCAACAACCGTTAGCAAAAGGAGCGCCACCATGAAGCCATTAACTACTGAAAAGATTGGACCTGTAATAAATCATGAGTTGGTAAGAGGGGTCGTTATAAAACTGAAGTGACCTATCAAAACCAAAACCCTCTCTTCCCTCCACATGTCCCATGTCTATGATTGAGCCACCATGAAGCATTGGTTTCCAGTTAGAATAATTACTGCACTGGCTAGCTCATGGGTCTCAATAGAATTAACTGTCACCCTCCTCAAATCCCAATTTCCAGTGAGCTCCCTCAAAATTAGCACCCCCTACTTAATCCATTCCACATTTCTTGCATGTGTCCTCACCGAGCCAAGCTCCCCAAAATCCAACACTATAATTTCCTTCTCTAGGGCTTGAATTTTCAATTTTGCAGGTACAAAAGAAGAATCTAGGAGATGAAGAAAGGAGGACGACCTGCCCTAAGAAAGGAGCTAGGTCATATTGGCTACCTTGAATCACACCTAGAGGTATGTCAGATCTTCAAAGACTCAGGCTGCTATAGGTTCTACGAAATGATTCAAGGGTCCCATCAACAAGTGGCAGAAGCCTTTGATCTCTCCTTTGATGGCTAGAAGGTGGTGATTGGCAGAGAATAATTTTAGGTGGATGAGGATCTGATAGTAGAAGTAACGGAGCTCCCAAGGACTGGGGAAAGATAGTTCAAAACCACAATCACAAAGAATGTAGAATTTAGGTCTTACCTAAAGCCTGAGCATAAGAACATTGTTTGTAAGAAGAGCATTCCCACATCCTAGCTTGAGGAAAAATGGCAGGACTTATTGAAGGCAATTTTGGTATACATCACTTATGAGGGAAGGTATAATACGGTAATGATTTACCATTTCAAGTTAATGAACCATTTTACTCACAGGAATCCCTTGAACTTTCCTTTTTACCTATACAAGAGCCTGACTAAAATGGCCCATCAAGTTAAATCCTAGTGCACCAAGATTGCACGCAGGCTATCATATCATGGCTTGATCAAGTTGATCATCCTTGAACTGCTGTAAAGAAGGAACATGGCCTGGACACACTTCCTGTTTTGGAATAAGTTTGAGACAGAATTGCAGCCAGAATTGTTACCACCTAAGATGTACTTATTGGTTTTTATCAAGTGAGCCTGGTGAACCGGACTTCAGAAGACTTCAGACTTCAGAAGACCTTTCAAATTGCTTCTGGGAAGTGCTTGTTGTACTATATCACATGTTCATATCCCGTGGAAGAGTTGTAATAAAATGTTCTAGCATGATAGTGTCTGTAAAATACTCAGTCTCTTAGACTTTATTTGTCAGTCCGATCAGCCCAGTGTGTTTTTTCCCTTGGTTGTTATTGGTTGTTGAATAAACGACTGATAATTTCTGAGTTTTTCACTCAATACCTCCAAAGTTGGGGTGTTTGTCTTGGAATTTATGCCTATTGAGGTTATTAGAGTCTACGTGTCAATGTATAAACATGATAGGCATCATGGTTGAGTCATATGAACATGTCTAAGTCCCCCTAGGTTTTATTTTTTTTCAATTTTTTAATTTTTTTAAATTTAATTTTTCAACAAAACTTAGGCTATTTTTAATAGTCTAATTGGAAAAATTGGCTTTGTAATAAAAGTGGGCTTGGAAATCAGTTTCAGTTATGGGGGTGCTCATTTTCAAGCTTAGAGCACCATGTAAACCCATAGGCCCACTTTTTCTAAGTTTTGAGTGATTTGTCCATCACTTAGGTCAAAAATCCCTAAAAATCAAATATTGATTATTTAATTGATGAATTAATTAAATAATGGAGAAAACCCCCAATCCTAAATCATTGGGATTTGCTCTGATTTGACTGAAATCAGTCTCATCAGCTTGGGATTGACTAGATCTGACAATTCCTTGACTGAAGGAGGTGATCTAGGCTGATCTGGAAGTGCGCCACAACATGCAATCTTGGGAATTGTGCCCTCTCTCTCTCCTCCACGTGTGTGGGACCATCTGATTGAGTTTTGGTGGATGCTTCAGTCAGCAGATTGATGTGTCAGACAGATCAGCTCTCCGATTGATACTTGCACTCAGTGAGACTTATATCAGGCCCAGATTCACTCCACATGCAGCTGCAGTCTCTCAGTCCTTGGGATTTGTGTCCCCCCTGGGCTAGATCTCCTATTTTTGCTATAAATAAACCACAAATTACCTCTTCCAAGCTAGTTAGAACTAGGATCGAAGTGATGTTGCTATTGTACTATTGTTATTGTTCATTTGAAATAAAGAGAATCTTTGGAGGAAATACACTGTCATGTTATTGTGTGTGTGGATGAGCATTGCCATGTTATACTGAGGTAACATGTATCTATGTTCATAATTTGTTGATTGTTTGTGGATCCATTGCAAAAGATTGATAAAATTTTTATTATGATCTTGATAGTAAAGGAGTTTGTTACTATGTTTATTGGCCACCTCTTTCCTTTTTATGCATGTTTAGAGATCTAGATTCAACATGTTTTATAAGTTTATATGCATGCTATTCTAAAATTTTCGTTTATGTATTAATCGGATCTCACAAGCATTTTGGCAAGTCTTTGGATTCAGTTGCAGGTTCCTAGCTTGGAGAGGATGTTGATCTAGCTTTCTTTCTCAATTTCTCCAAAACTTTATCAAAGGAATAGTCCCTCGACATTCCACCGGAAAGCTCCACAATTGATCTTCAAGGCTTCCAATACTCTTTCTCTCTCCTCCTCCTTATAAAAATCTAAATCTTACCGGGTTACTTTGGTTACAATATTTGTTATCATTTAGATCTGTCATATTAAAGTAAAACTTACATATATATATTATTTCAAAGCTCATAATATAGATCTCATTTCTAAAAGGTCTCATTAAGCATTCTAGATCTAGTTCAGGGAAATCGTACGTTTTGCATGGAAATTTAAAGAAAATCCATAGATTGCATGTGTTAGATTTTTGTTTATGTTTTAAAAATATTAAATCCAGAAATAATTGCATATCTCATTGGCTTCCCAAACAGAAAGCCAATATCCCAAGGAAATCTTGCTTTCCTTGGTTCCTTTTTCACCGTTTAAGCTAGTTTTAACTCAGTTTTGTTTGGTTTAAAGTAGACTGACCCAAAGGTAATTTCAAATTGATTTTGGGAATATTTAATTCTAACATGATTTATTTATTTTATCAGGCATAACAGAAATAATATAAGCTTCTGTTTGAAAGTGGCTTTGGGATTGTTCAAATCCCCCCAGGGCGCTCCCCTTTGACTGTAAATTTTAAATTTTGGGAAAATTGTAAGATATTGGTTTCATCCTATATAAGAACCAAGAGGATTCAAATCATTTTACTGATATTGTAACAGCATATAATAATTTTTTTCTCTGAATAGGCTCTTTTAATCCCATTCCTCCCTGGGGGGATTCACGCCTTTTTTATTATTTTTCGCATTGTCTTATTTAAGTTCACTTTATATTAGTTTCATTGATGTAGAACAAAATGATTTGATTAATTTATCATATATCCTACATTTCAGTATCAAAGTAACTTGAATACTTACCCCATGACTTCCCGATTGACCCGCAAGGAGAAACAGATGCATGGTAGGAATAGTTAGAAAACTTGTGATTTGTTTCTGCTTCCTACTTATCATTGATTTCTATAAGTAATTGTTCTAAAATAAACCCCCTCCTTGATTCCCCAATTGAGTTCCACTTGGCCTGAAAGAGGTTCCTGGAGGGTTTTTCATTCTAAGAAAACACATCCTTTAAAACTCACTAAAATTGACAAGACTCCAGTGTATATGCTCTGTACTTGGATGTGGTTCATCTAATCAGTTAAGCTACATCAAAATAAACGTGAGTGACTAGTTTAATTAGTCTTCACCTTCCCCAATCAACCACCATCGAGAGAAAATCCAAGGCCTCGATCAAACTGTAAGCGGTGGCAAAATACCCAAAGGAAGCAGGAACTCTTGAAAAGTGAACTCGAGGCGTCGATCTCTGTTACACCTTTGGGTGCATTATGAACAACATTCTTAGAGACTTTATTCATCCCACATAGTCCTTGCGGGTAGCGGTGAAGGTTTAGCTTTGGACATACTCCAAGTACTCTCGGGTATATCTGGAGTCCCCCCCTCGCCTAATTTTAATCAACTCATATTTCACATTAACTTAAAATGTACCAAGAGGTAATCGCAAAACGTTCACTCCAAGCACATGCAATTACATTGATTATTTTATGACTCCATTTTAAGGCACTGGCTATTTTCTTTATATATATATATTGTGTATCAGCATTGTGGTTCCGCGTGCTCATTTTTTATCGTGTCATCTATGGTTGTTTATGGTTAAATTTCAAACTCCCAAGTAACTCATTCAGTTTAACATCACCAAACTAAATAATTTTTCCTTGGTAACTTAATAGGTTCTACCGCCCTTGGCTTCATTAGGAGTTGAGCCTAAATGGAGGATTCAAGAACAAGGTGACAGCCTTGACTCGAGACTTGCCCCCAAGGACACACTGGGTGGCTTGAAGATTTCTACCACGTTTCCCCCAGGTGTGTGAAAGGGGGAAACAATTTTTGGCGCTGTTGCTGGGGATAAATATTTTTATTCCTGAGTATGACTTAGCTTAACTTTTTTCTAAACAACTAAAAAGATAAAAAAAATTGATTGATCTTGTCTTTAAAAAACATAAAAATTAAAACTCGATCTATCTGGCGACTCCATTGTCTAACATCCATCCAAGAATTTCTACCCGAAGAAACCACCATCAATTATTCAATCCTCTCCCTGATCCCAAAAGGTTTATTAGGGAAAGATTGAATAGGCAGACTTCTCATAGAAACCTTGAAAATTTAGGAGACCAATACCTCTCAGATATCCATCACTTATTTGTAGAGAGTCATGTTCACCAATCTGAAGAAATGACAAAATTATTCAAACCCATTGACTTTTCTCAGATAGCAGGTGCTCCCCATGCCATTCCAAAAGATTCTATCAAGAAGCTCCCCATATTTCAGGGTAATAATTCCATCACTGCCAAGTCTCACCTTTGAAAGTTTGAAAAGCACCTGGTTAGTTATTGCAATGATGCTGCCCATGACCATGACGATATCAAAATGAAGCTTCTTTCTTTATCTTTAGAATATGATGTTGAAGTGTGGTAGCTAGACCTAGATGATGATTCATATAAAACAATTAGTGAATTCCAAGATGGTTTTAGGAAGAAGCGAGGAGAAAAGAAGGAACCAAGACATCTGCTTGCTACCCTTTATAGCATAAAGAAGATGGAGAATGAAACCATGGATGAATTTAACACTAAATTCAGGCGTGTGATTATGGACCTTCCTAGAGACATCAAGCCAAAAAATGCCTCTATGCTCATATCCTACATTGAAGCGTTCACTAGTGAATTAAGGTACCAGTTGAGAGATAAAGACCCGACTGATCTAAAAACTGCCTAGGAATTGGCTGAGAAAATAGAAAAGAATATGCAATATTCAGGTAAGTCCAACATTCTAGGTTACACTAGGGGAAACACTTCCTACAACAAAGAGAAGGGTAAAGCCATTGAATCAGAATAAAAGGGAACTTCTAAAGATCCCATGGAAAAGGTGATGGACATGATAAAAAACTTGGTTACTAGTCAAAACCAACTAATGGCCAATCATTCTGCACAATTGAATCATATGCAAAATAAAATAATCACAATGGAAAGGAATAATGGACCTAGGAATTTTCAGCCCAAGCATAATCAGATGTATCGAAATAAATTTCCTCAGCAAGAGCCTAGGATTACAAACCAGTTAGACTCAGCTAACATGGTAGAAGAAGTAATTCCATGGTGTACATCCTGTGAACAATTCCACCAAGAAAGCACTTGTTATGTTGCAAATCAAGTCATGGAACATGGACTTCTCGAGGTCAGTAGTTAGGAAACAACTTCAAGCGAGCCTGATCATGTATACATGGTAGGCCAGGCCTACCCTTTGTCACCAACTAAATAGTACAAATCGAAGGATGAAACCATTGCAAAATCTTATATTGAAACTTATGATGAAAACTGTAATGTGCATGATGGGACTCCTACATATTCCCTATATAATGATGACAGTCTGGAAGGTTTACTGCCTTGTGACCTTTGAAGAAGATGAGTATGAAAATGAGGACAAGTATAACTTGCAGCACGATACAAGTGACGAAGACTCCCTTATCTCCGACAAAGATGTTGATGAGGATTCCTAGACATTCAAGGAAAGTCCAGTCTATGACATGAATAAAGAGGAAAATAATGAACCAGAAACTTTTGATGGTTTTGTTGATTCTCCTATCTATGGAATATCTAAAGGAGAGAGCATGGACCATGTGTCCTTGGGAAAATTTGATATGGAAAAGGAGCATGCAGATTATTTGTATGATTAGTCTGATCCATATATCAGTATCAGTAATGAAGACAAAGAGAACTTGATATCAGCAATGGGGAATCCATCATATCTGACATAGATGGTGGTGATGACTATTGGGAATTTTGTGGATATCTTATTAAGAATCCTATCTATGCTATATCCAACAAGGGTAGTGTCTATTTAGAAATATGTGGAAGTCCAATCTACTATAATTCCATAGAGGGAAGCATGGATTTGGAGACCTAGGAAAATCCTAGTATAGAAGAGCAGCATTCAAAACTCTTATATGGTCATTCAGATTCATGTCATGTAGAGCTGAACAAAGGTATCAATAATGAAGACATTGATAAGTAGTGTTGTGAAAAGACAGATATCATGAAGTCAGTAGAATATTAGTCTCAACTATCATCTTCACATATAGAGTTTCCTTATGATTTGGAGCCGCTTGGGGCTTATACAATGAGTTATCATCCGGTAAGCCTTGATGATCAGTATGATGGTGTAGTCAATCTGCCTCATCATTCCAATTAGTATATCAACCCTATCCATTCATGGATAGAAGCATCCTGTGCAAGCACCTACCAGTTTGGGAAGAAGTTTGATGACATTATTCATGCCTATGATTTCCCATCCATCCCACCCATTCCGGATCATCACACATGTTTGCATTTTATGAATAAAGTATCCTTACTTTGGCTGGTAACCAAAGACAAGGAATTTTTTTTTATGTTAATAAAATTCTTAGGTGGTTACATTGGATTTCTGATTACACTTAACCATTTTTATATCATGCTTAGAGTAGGAAAATAAGCTCCTTGAAAAAGAGCATTTACTTTCCGCATTTTTGTTTTGTACTTAGCTATAATAAGACTTTTTTTCATTAGTTAGTTACATTTATTTTGTTTAATTAAATCATCTTAATGGTTCATTTGGTTTTTATATAAATCTTGTGCTACTGATGTTTTCTTGTCAACTTTAGATGCTTTTACAGGGTGTATAAACCAGAGATTCTGGTGTTCTCGTATCCTTTCCTTGGCATATGAACAGATCAAGCACATGTCCCGCAGTTGGAGGCAGATGTTACCACCTAAGTTTTACTTACTGGTTTTTATCAAGTAAGCCTGGTCAACCAGACAAAGATGATTTGTACGGACTTCAGAAGACCTTTCGAATTGCTTCTGGGAAGTGCTTGTTGTACTATATCACATGTTCATACCCCGTGGGGGAGTTGTAATAAAATGTTCTAGCATGATAGTCTCTGTAAAAGACTCAGACTCTTAGAATTTAATTGTCAATCCGATCATCCCAGGGTGTTTTTTCCCTCGGTTTTTATTGGTTGTTGAATAAGCGACTGATAATTTCTGAGTTTTTCACTCAATACCTCCAAAGTTGGTGTGGTCGGCTTGGAATTTAGGCCTATTGAGTTTATTAGAGTCTATGTGTCAATGTATAAACATGCCAGGCATCATGGTTGAGTCATATGAACACGTCTAAGTCCCCCTAGGTTTTATTTTTTTTCAATTTTTTAATTTTTTTTATTTTTAATTTTTCCAAAAAACTTAGGCTATTTTTAATAGTCTAATTGGAAAAATTGGTTTTGTAATAAAAGCGGGCTTGGAAATCAGTTTCAGTCATGGGGGTGCTCATTTTCAAGCTTAGAGCACCATGTAAACCCATCGACCCAATTTTTCTAACTTTTGAGTGATTTTTCCATCACTCGCGTCAAAAATCCCAAAAACTCAAATATTGATTATTTAATTGATGAATTAATTAAATAATGGAGAAAAACCCCAATCCTAAATCATTGGGATTTGCTCTGATTTGACTGAAATCAGTCTCATCGGATTGGGATTGACTGGATTTGACAATTCCTTAAGTGATGGAGGTGATCGGGGCTGATCTGGGAGTGCACCACAGCATGCAATCTTTGGAATTGTGCTCGCTCTCTCTCCTCCACACATGTGGGCCCATTTGATTGAGTTTTGGTGGATGCTTCAGTCAATAGGTTGAGGTGTCAGATAGATCATCTCTCCGATTCATAGTTGCACTTAGTGAGACTCAGTTTAGGCTCAGTTAGACATAGATCAGGCCTAGATTCACTCCACATGTAGCTACAGTCTCTCTCTCCTTGGGATTTGTGCCCCACTGGGCTAGATCTCCTGTTTTTGTGATAAATAAAACACAGATTACCTCTTCCAAGCTAGTTAGAATTGGGATTGAGGTGATGTTGCTATTGTACTATTTTTATTGTTCATTTTAAATAAAGAGAAACTTTGGAGGGAAGACAGTGTCATGTTATTGTGTGTGTGGATGAACATTGCCATGTTTTACTAAGGTAACATGTATCTATGTTCATAATTTACTGATTGTTTCTGGATCCATTGCAAAAGATTGATAATAAGTTTATTATTATCTTGATAGGAAAGGAGTTTGTTAATAAGTTTATTGGCCATATATTTCCTTTTGATGGATGTTTAGAGATCTAGATTCAACATGTTTTATAAGTTTATATACATGTTATTCTGAAATCTCTGTTTATGTATTGACTAGATCTCACAAGAATTTTGGCAAGTCTTTGGATTCATTTGTAAGTTCCTAGCTTTGAGAGGGTGCTGATATAGCTTTTTTCCTCACTTTATCTAAAATTTTCTCAAATTCATAGTCCCTCAACATTCCACCGGAAAGCTCCACGGTTGATCTTCAAGGCTTCCATCACTCTTTCTCTCTCTTCCTCCTTATAAAAATTCAAATCTTACCTGTTTACTTTGGTTACAAGATTTTTTATCATTTATATATGTCATATTAAATTAAAACTTACATAGATCAGTTATTTCAAAGCTCATAATCTAGATCTCATTTCTAAAAGGTCTCATTAAGCATTCTAGATCTAGTTCAGGGAAATCATCTGTTCTGCATGGCAATTTAAAGAAAATACATAGGTTGCATGCATTAGATTTATGTTTCTGTTTTAAAAAGATTAAATCCAAAAATCAGTTCATATCTCATTGGCTTCCCAAACAGCAATCCAATATCCCAAGGAAAGCTTGCTTTCCTTGGTTCCTTTTTCACCGTTTTAACTAGTTTTAACTCAGTTTTGTTTGGTTTAAAGTAGGATGACCCAAATGTACTTTCAAAGTGATTTTGGGCATATTTAATTCTAACATGCTCTATTTATTTTATCAGGAATAACAAAAATAAGAGAATCTCCTATTCGAAAGTGGCTTTGGGATCGTTCAAATCCCCCCAGGGGGCTCCCCTTTGACTGTAAATTATAAATTTTGGGAAAGTTGTAAGATCTTGGTTTCATCCTATATAAGGACCAAGAGGATTTATATCATTTCAGTGATATTGTAACAGCAGATAATAAAAAATTTCTCCGAATAGGCTCTTTTGAGCCCATTCCCCATCCCAGCTGGGGGATTTGCGCCTTTTTTGTTATTTTTCGCATTGTCTTATTTATGTTCAATTTAGATTAGTTTCATTCATGAATAAAAACATGATTTGATTAATTTATCATATATTCCACATTTCAGTATCAAAGTAACTTGAATACTTACCCCACGACTTCCCGATTGACCTGCAAGGGGAAAGAGATGCCTGGTAGGAATAATTAGAAAAGTTGTGATTTGTTTCTGCTTGCTACTTATCATTAATTTCTGTAAGTAATTGTTATAAAATAAACCCCCTCTTTGATTCCCTCATTGAATACCACTTGGACCAAAAGAGTTTCCTAGAGGGTTTTTCCTTCTAAGAAAACACATCCTTTAAAACTCACTAAAATTGACAAGACTCTGGTGTGTATGCTCTGTACTTGGTTGTGGTTCATGCGATCAGTCAAGCTAAATCAAAAGAAATATGAGTGAATATTTTAATGAGTCTTCACCTTCCCTAATGAACCACCATCAGGCGAAAATCCAACGCCTCGATCAAACCGTAAGCGGTGGCAAAATACCCAAAGGAAGCGGGAACTCCTAAAAAGTGACCTCGAGGTGCCGATCTCTGTTACACATTTGGGTGCATTATGAACAACAGTATCATGGAATCCATTCAGCCCACATATTCCTTGCGGGTATCCGTGAAGGCTTAGTTTTGGACATACTCCAAGTACTCTCGGGTATATCCGGAGTGCCCCCTCACCTAATTTTAATCAACTCATATTTCACATTAACTTAAAACCTACCAAGAGGAAATCACAAAACATTCACTCCAAGTACATGCAAGTACATTCCTTATTTTATGACTCCATTTTAAGGCACTCACTATTTTCTTTCTTTCTATATATTGTTTCTCAGAATTGTGCTTTCGTGCGCTCATTTTTTATCTTGTCATCTATGGTTGTTTATGGTTAAATTTCAAACTCCTAAGTAACTCATTTAGTTTAACATCACCATACTAAATAATTTTTCCTTGGTAACTTAATAAGGTCTACCACCCTTGGATTTGTTAGGATTTGTGCCTAAACGGAGGAGTTGAGAACAAGGTGACATCCTTGACTCGAGACTTTCCCCCAAAGACACATCGAGTGGCTTGAATATTTCTTCCACGTTGCCCCCAGGTGTGGGGAAGGTGGCAACAAGAAGATAAAAGGAAGTATTCAAAAAAAAATTCCTCCACTACGAGAAGTGGTAAGAGGAAGAGGAGGTCCATCTCTCTAATTGCATTGGATCAGGCCTCCCTAGCTCCTAGGACCAAGCTGAAATCAAAGAGGAACCTAGATTTTAGTAAAAAGGCAGAGGAGGTTCCAGCACCAAGAAAAAATATCCTCAACCTACCTTACTTTGATTTTGAGGATGAAGAGGAACAAGAAACCAACCTAGCAGATCATTTTCAAATAGGGCAGGAGGAGTTTCCATCGCCTACACCAAAGGAGGATCAGGGTGAACCAGTGGCAGAAGCTTCATCCAGCAAACCTAGAGCCCAAAAAATCAATCAACTGCTGAGGCAGGTGTATGAGCTATAAATATTGGAGAGGGAAAACAAAAGAACCAATAAGAGGTTAACCACGAGAAGTGTTAAATTATATGACTCTTTGCAGGAGATAAAAAGGAAGTATACCAAGCTGGAGGAGAGCAATCTCAGGTTAAGGAAAGAGAAAATTAGGCTCTGCAGGAAAATCAAGCTATCCAAATTGGAAAAGGGAATTCCAACCCTCAGTCTCAAGCTCACCAGAAGCTGGAAACCCTAGCAGAAGTAGAAATAATCCTTTTTGGCCCAGAGGCATCATGTGATGCTACTGCCATCCCAAACCCTAGGAAGGCTGCAGAGACACCTAAGGATCAGCATTGAATCCTTAAAACATCAGGGTATAGTGTGATTAAAATTTTAAAACAAACTTTTTGGTGGCTTAGGCGAACACCACAGTTTTTTATTAGCCACCGAAAATAGAGCTTTCGACAGCTTACAGGCCTAGAGTTTTGCTTTCTTAGCCATCGAAAGCACCAACGGTGTAAAAAGGCATAGTTTCACACAGAACCAACTTTTGTTGATCCAAATACCTCATCAATGATTTATAAGGTTGGAAATTAATTAAAGGCACCAGTATTTTGGCTTTGTTTTAGTTTTGAAGGTACTAGCGAGGTAAATTAGGTCACACATCCTACCTACTCTGACAAAGTGTGACTTGTCTGCCAAATGGAAAGTTTGAGTTCTACTTTAGTGTCAACTACAGGTATTAAAGAGTTTGAGCAGTAGGAAGGTTTTGGAATTAGGTAGATTGGAAATCAAGATAGGATTTTGACCTATTTTTAGCAAACAATTATGATTATCTATTTTTAGTAAATTCGATCCACTTTTTCAAGATCTGAAATAAATTTTGTAAAGGCTATAAAGCCTGTGACTAATGTAGAAGAAATGGTTCAACTTCGGAGACTTTTTAGACACTTATTGTATTCAAACTTCTCATGTGCTTTGTCACTTAATACAATCTCTTTTGTGATTATATGTTCATCTTTCATATTCTTTCTATTATGTACTTATTCTTGGATGTTTCATTCATGTTTATTCTATTTTCTTAATGCAAGATAGCTGTCATCCTATCTCCGTGTAGGTTATTGGAATTACAAGTTATATTTTCCTTGTTATGATCAACCATTCATATGTGAGTGCCTTATGTGTGAATTTGCTAGCATAGTGAGTTCTTCATCTATTCACCTTTATTACAAACCCTCTGAACATTGATAGTTAGAAGCCTTGTCGATTTTATTGAGTATTATGCATGTCTTGAGTGAGTGAGGTCTTATTGGTCATCTGACTTGATCCATTGAGTAAACCATTACAAAAATATTGAAGTTACCAGGCATCTTTGAGGTACAACCTAGAAGAGTTTCCTCGAGAGCTAACATTGCTATTGTCACCCATGCAGGAGCCACAATAGGAGAGGGTGGTCCCCGTCTGTAGGTATAATTGGCTTGGAAAAATAAGGCACCATTTGATATCACAACTGAAAAAGAGAATTTTTTTTGAACTCGAGATGCGATCAGAAGAAATTTTGGTAAGTCACCTATATATGAAATGCCTTCTACTTTTGATTATTCACTGGAGGAAGGACCATCATGGAAACATGGTACTTTGCAACAATTCCTTGAGAGTTTCTTATCAATGGCGAGAGATCTTGATTCTCTAGCTGATATTGAAAGTTTGTTGAACCGCCTAGGTAAGGAGCGGTAGGACTCTGTGGTGAACTATTTACATAAGAAAAGGACGGGAAGGGAGATGCGTATGAACATTCATATTTGGGACCATGAAGTAGATTCAGTCATCCTATATCTAGGCTCTGATCTGAATATTTTGACAAATCAGACATGGTATAAAATGGGGAGATCGACATTGGGCTAGTCCCCTATACAACTACGATTGGTTAATCAAGATAAAGTACAACCAATCGGACGTGTGTTGAACCCGGTTGTGGATGCTGAAGGCATGAAGACCTATGTCGACTTCAACGTGATTGAAGTAGTCAAGGGTGGAGGTTCTTATCTTGCATTGTTGGGGATTGGATGGGACAAAGATAGTATGGAAGTCATTAAGTTCAAAAAGCAGATGATGACATTTGAGAATCAAGATATCAGAGTCATCGCTCCCATGGATCTAAACGAAGGATGAAGATATATTGAACCAGTGAAGGATGAAGTTGTCAAGGGATGGGATCATGCTTACAAAATTTCTGAATATTACATCCACCCCACTATAGATAGAGAACTTGGTTTGCACACCACTAGAAAACTGGCCAAACCGCATGCACGAGGTGTCATTCCAGAAGTGTGGACTGATCATGCAATCATTGTGCCATGTCGCGACTGAGATTGTCAAATTACCAGTTTATGAAGGGATACCTAGACTTTCTACTTTCTTAATGGAGTTTGAAGGAAAATTCGTAGAACCACAACGATTATTGGAGATGGAGGAAGTAGTAAATGCTACTCCAGCACGCTGGTGGGCGACTCATAAAAAGGAAATTATTGAATGGCCGCAGTGTCGACGGTTGTTGACAGTTTTCTTTGGCAACACAGAAGTGTATCATAGTGGGAAGTATGATGGGAGGAATGATCCCGTTAAAGCCAGATGTGAATCTAGTAAGGCAGAGGTTGTATCTCCTGAATCCATGATACAAAGAAAGAGTGAAGAGTGAGCTTGACCGGATTTTGGATGCTAGAATCATTGATCCAGTGGAAGAATCATAATGGATCATTCCTATGGTGGTCCAAGACAAGAAAAATGGTGAAGTACGGATCTGTGTCGACTTAAGAAACTGAATGATTCCTATATGCATGATCCATTTCTGACACCATTCACTAATGAGGTACTCGAAGGAATAGGAGGTCAAGAGATGTACTTTTTTACATATGGATTTTTTGGTTATCACTAGATAAGAATCACAAAGGAATATTGACATAAAATGACATTTTTCACTAAATGGGGCTACTTCCAATACATAGTGATGCATTTTGGGGTGAAGAATGCACCTACGGTATTCTCTCGATTTGTTGTCGCTGCATTCAAAGATTTTATTCAAAAATTCATACAAGTTTATATGGATGATTGGATAGTGTATGGTCTAATCAAGGATCATTTGGAAAACCTGCGACTGATGCTGGAAATATGTCGACAACATCAGATCCCGTTGAACTCCAAGAAGTGTATTTTCTGTGCACTATTTGGGATACTGTTGGTCATATTGTGTGTAATCAAGGATTATTGGTTGATCCTATGAAGATAGCACTCATATTGAGCTTGCCACTACCAAAAAATGTGAATATTCTTCAAGAGACACTAGGGCACACTGGGTAAAATCGCAAATTCATTAGAGGATATGCTGCGATTACTGACCCCATGGAGAAACTATTGAAGAAATATGTTACATTTCTATGGATCCCTGAATGTCAAGAAATATTTGACACCCTAAAGGCCAAGATGGCTTCAGCACCAATACTTGTGTTCCTAGACTGGAACAAGGAGTTCCATGTTCATGTTGATGCATCATCTGTTGCGTTGGGAGTAGTACTTGCACAACCAGGAGAAGGATATCTAGATCACCTGATCACTTTTTCTAGTTGGAAGTTATCACTTGCTGAGAAAAACTATACGACCACAGAGAAAGAAGGCCTGGTGATGGTATATGTGCTGCAAAAATTCAGGCATTACCTTTTAAGAGGTTACTTCAAGATGTTTACTGACCATTCTGATTTGAATTACTTGGTCAATAATCCTATGTTGGCGGGGAAGATATGTTGCTGGTTACTTCTCTTTTAGGATTTTGGTTTTGAAATAATTGTGAAGCTGGGTTGCTTAAATGTTGGCCCTGATCATTTATCCATGATTGAGACAGGCGAAGAGCTAACAAATATCAAGGAGGGACTTCTATATGAGCAACTATTCAGAGTTGATGTCACAGATGATTATTATGACCAGATAATCCTTTTTTTGGTGACAGGAGTCGCACCAGAATAATTTTCAACAATTCAAAAGAAGTAGTTGCTGGTTAAAGCTTTTGATTTTTAGTTGATTGTTGGCCACTTGTATAATCTTGGACCAAGTGAAATTTTGTGGCGATGTGCACTACCACATGAACAAGAGTAGATTCTGGAGGAAGCACATGCATGAGTTGTTGGGGGACACTACGGCGGTCATGCTACGACCCGAATGGTGCTTCGTGTAGGGATCTGGTGGCCCACTTTACATAATGATGTGATAGATTATGCACGGAGCTGCAATGTCTATCAACACACTAGAAAACCATCACGACGAGATTAGATGCTTCTAGTACCCCAGGTAACTTTGCAACCTTTTGATAAATGGGTTGTAGATTTTATGGGACCAATCAACCCACCAAGGAAGTGAACTGGTGCGTGGTACATAATCACTTCAACAGACTACTTGATGCAATGGCCAGAAGCCACACCGGTCGTGGATTGCACTGCTGTGACAACAGTAAGATTTTTGTTTGAAAACATCGTGACGTGGTTTGGATTCCCAAGGATATTGTTGAGCGACTAGGGTATCCATTTTATCAACCACATCATACAAGTGCTAACAGAGGAGTTGCAGATACAGCATAAGAAAATTACACCATATCATCTGCACATGAATGGAACCATAGAAGCATTCAACAAGAGCTTGGAACATGCACTTACAAAGGTATGTAATGCTAACTGAGATGATTGGGATTTGAAAATTCTAGCAGTATTGTGGGAATATCGCACCACCTGTAAGATATTGATGGGGAAAACATAGTTCAAATTTGTATATGGGAAAGAGGAAGTCATGCATATGGAGTACATTGTTCCCAATCTGCACATTGCCGCCATGATAGGCATGGATGAGGAAGCAGCACTAGAAGAGCATGTGGCATAGTTGATACAAATTGAAGAATATTTCTTTATCATAGGGTTCCGTCAATGTATCAATAAGGATCAACAGAAGGATTGGCATGATCGCCATATTAAAAAAAAATAGTTTCAGCAAGGAGATTTGGTGTTGGTTTATGACAGCAGGTTCATGAAGCATCCATGTAAGTTACAGATGCACTAGATGGGTCCATATCTTGTTAATTCTATTGCTTCTGGGGAGCCATTCAATTACAACAATTAGATGGAGAGAGGCTGTCAAAACTAGTGAATGGTAGCTGCTTGAATCTCTATAGGACAGGGTTGAAATCGCATAGTGCTTGAGGCACTGCGAAAAACAAAAAAAGAGGAATAGATAGCTAGAGGAAGGGCACACTAGCAAGAAATGGATGCACAAGTAGGGGAGTTAGTAGCATAGTTAGGAAGATCTGTCGTGACTGTTGATGTATTTGTAACTTCAGAATGTATTCACTTGTATAGAGCTTGTATATTGTACCCTGATGTTTATTCTGGGAAGTATCTATAATTTAATTGAGTCATGTCATGCCCTGATGTTTTGATCGGGAGATTCAATAATGTAAACAAGTCATGTAAATTCGTTGAGGTTAACCCTCCATTGTAATTCAGGGCAATAGTACCCAAATTTGTGTCAAGGTTAACCCTCCTTGTTGATCGGAGGGAAAAGTCCCCATAGTTGTGGGGCATTAGGGTTATTAAACTCTCCTAGAGATGTTGGCTCTAGTAAGTAATTGTTAAGTGGGTTTGACAAGTTAAAGTGGAAATTAAGTGCACAAAAGAATATAAATAGAGAGTGATCCTCTCTATTTATCATACACACACTCACTCATTGGGGCACATGACTGAGAGAGAGAAGCTGTGGAGATCATCTTTATGTTTTTGGGTTTTACTGCTGCTATTGGTGCTCATTCTATCTCTGAGGAAGTTGTGGGGTTTTATCCTTTATGGTTTCCCAAAGGAAAATTCTTTCTGTCTCTTGTCTCTTGTGTTTTATTGCTGTGCATGTTATTCTCTCAGATAAGATCCTAAGATAATGGTAGCTTGAATGATAAAAATTCTGACATGGTATCAGAGCTAACCTTAGAAGAAGACATTATATAGTTGTAAAAGGTAGGTTTTCTTAATTTTTGGGTCTCTCTCCACAATCCATCAGCAAAACTATGCTAGGATGACTCTCCATTGAAGGGCGCATCTTTCTGTCGAAGCAGAATTTGATTCCAGACATTTTCAATTTTTGGTGTGGGAAATTAGGGCTTCTTAGAGAAGAGGAAGTTTTGAGTGAGCCCGGCATAGGATTGTTCTCCTCATTAAAATCGAAGTTTACAGACCTGGGTCAATATTTTTGGTTGGGTGAAACTCCAGGAAAGTTAAACCCTAATTTGATCGTGGGCCAGAAAAACCCTAAAATACTAAAACAGATAAGTTTTGGTACATTCGCTATATCTTGCGATTGGAGAAGGATCATGAGATAAAAATTTCACAAGATGAAGATAAAATCCTGATTTATACTGTATCCAAATTTCCACCTCATATTAACTATATTCTAGGAGATATGATCCCTTCAAGTTAGGGTTCTAGCCTCTTCCAGGATTCATCCCTAAACAGGACTCCTAGGGAGAATTACTATATCTCAGGATACAAAGGTTGAAATGAAATTTTTGAAGATATCCCAGAAAAGGAATGGACTGTAATTTCTATGTCCCAAGTTTTAGACCTAGAAGATAAAACACTGACACGTGGAAGTCCGTACAACTTCGCTATGCTGAACAGTCATGAAACATGTCGCCTTTGGAAAACGCTCATAATTCCCAATTGGTGAAACTAATTATGATGAAAAATGTAGTGGTGGAATAGGGACATGTGAGGATACCTTAGTGTGAAGTTTTAGAGATAGAGGAGTAGTAATTGTAGAGATAGAATAGAAATAGTATCAGGAATTTCTGTAGAAGAAATTGGAAAGCAAGGGCTTCCTGTTTCGGGAGCTTCCCTCCACTGGTTTCAGAAAAGAAGTACATTAGATAGCTCACCTTGAAGATGTCTATCTTTCTAGACAACCAGATCTGAAAGATTCCAAGTTTTTAAAATTAGGGTTTCTATGACAAACCCTAGATCAGCCAACTCTAGAATGAGGATGGACACCTCAAATCGGTAAGATCTAATCTTTTGCTATTTTCATTTGAGGTTCTCATTTCAAAGTGATCTATCACATCAGCTTGATGATAAGCTTGGTGAAGTTGACAACTTCCAAACATTGAATTATATGATCTCTCTGAAGAAAATGAATTGGACACCTACATAACTAGAGAGGTTCCAGTTCTAGAGGGAGATGAGGCTCAAAGCCTTACATAAGAAGAACTTGGTCAAGGCCAAGAAGATCATTGCTGATTCAATAACGGATCAACTTGTACCACAAGTGTCTTCCCTAAAGACACCGAAGATGTTTCATTCCTTGACCAAGCTATTTGAAGGGAAGAACATAAATCAGAATATGACCTTAAGAAACCAGTTGAAGAATGCGAAGATCCAGAATGCAGAGACCATACAGTCATACTTTACAAGGGTCTCTCAAATCAAAGAACAACTTGAAGCGGTAGAAGAAGAAGTGGTGATAACTACCTTGAATGGCCTCCCAGGATCATGGGATTCAGTCATTCGAGGAATGTTTTATAGAAGGAAGTGATTACTTTCAACAGATTCTATGAAGAAGAAGAAGCTCGACTCATAATAAGAGAAGAGAAGATGGGAGCAACTGAAGATCAATCTCTAACCATTGAAAGAAGATCCCTGAAGCGATGAGGAATATGAAGGACTCAATTATTGAAGAACCTCTTATCCATCTTGATAATTTTTGTAAGAAATGATGAAGTCATGAATGAAGAGATGATGAAGCGGAAGGATCAAGAAGGAGTCTACCCATGAAAAAAATAAAGATGAGTATTCAATTTTCATTTCATGATATTGTTTTTGTTATGCAATTTGTTTATATTAATTTGATGTATTATGCATGATAGAATGTTTGCATTAATGAAAGTATACTACTAATATGCATGTGATGGGTGAGTAGCTCATGGTGCTATACAACTCTCCATTGCTACTTATATAGAGTGAAACCTCTTTGCTGACATATTGGATTAGTGGACAATCTCAATGTTGTCCTGGTAGAGATGGAAGGCATCTAGAAAGTTTCTGTGAGATATGGATGAATGTTGTATTGGATAAAATAGTTGCATGATCATATATTTATGCATAAGAATTTTCCATTACGAATATGCCTTATGAAATGTTTCTAACCATACAAATAATGCATTTGACTTGTAGGAAAGATCGTGTGCATTATCACCTACAAGAAAACAAGGATGAGACTTGTTCTGAAGAACAAGTGATGAAAGATAAAGAATAATATGATGAATGCAGTGACATCATTGATGCAAAACCTTCCATCTATGAAGAAGTAACCAAGAAGAAAGGGAAGACCAGTTCAAGAAGAATGATGTCTAGGATGCAGTATTGATACCTAAAGAGAAGTTCATAGTTCCATCATGCAGTAGATGGAAACATCATGGGATACAAGGAAAGATTCTTAGGCACGAGGCATATACTACGAAGAGACATTTGCAGCAACTAGAAATACACATGACAGGAAGAATCATGTGTGAAAATGAAAGAAGGCCTTGTACAAGCTCAAAAGACACCCATGGGATAACACATACATGAGAAGCTTGATGAAGACATGAACCTTTGCTACAAGGTTGAAGATAAAAGTCTATACAGGATGACAAGCTCACAGATGGGTGTGAGAAGAACTTTTGAAAAAGTTCAAGATAGATGATCTTGGTATCCAATGATCCTAGATGGATACATCAAATATTAGTAGCAAAGGAAGCTACTTGTCACTCTAGTATAGAATGTTTCAGTGCATAGAGTATGAAAGACAGAGGGAGAATGATGCTTTGTTTCATAGGGAGTGACTGCAAAATATCCTGAGGTTCGACATGGTATGACAGGATGGACAGATTACTGATGAATCTAGGCTTTATTGAGAGTAAAGAGGATTCCAACCTTTGCTTCAAGGTTGAAGGCAAAAGACTAGTGATTCTCCTCTTATATGTCTATGACTTGTTCCTGACAAAAAAGAGGAACTCATTAAATTTTCAAGAAGAAGACTTGCTGCTGAGTTTAAGATAAAGGACTTGGGGATGATGCACTATGTTTTAGGCATGGAGGTGTGGACAAAGGAAGTATGTAGTAGAGATCCTGAAGAGGTTTAGGATGATGGAATACAAGGCCATGACCACCCCTATGGCATCGAACCTCAAGCTATTGAGTGTTTCTTCAACAGAGTTGGTTGATGCCACAATGTATTGTCCGATGATTTACCTGACAAATACAAGAAAATATATTTTCTTTGCTGTGAACACATTGATACATGTTCACCTGATGGTTGCAAAGCATGTAGTGAGGTACCTGAAGGGTACAGTTGATTATGGGCTCAAGTATGAGGAAAATCAGAAGATTAACCTAGAGGGTTATGAGGATTTGTATTGGGAAGGAAGTGCCATTGATAGGAAGAGAACTTCAAGGTGATACTTCAGTATGGGATCAAGTGTGATCTCTTGGTTTGGTGGGATGGAGTCCTGCATGGCACTGAGTACAACTGAGGGAAAAAATGTTTCCACTTGTTATTTGGGAGGTAGTATGTTTCTTTTGAAAACTACTATTTGATTTGCTTGATCTGACTTGCATTTTTGTATGATGCAGAGAGGAGTAGTGAAGCTCTAGTATGTGATCCAGATTGGGATCTCTCAAAAGAGGGAGTTCTAGCATAGTCGATGAGACAAGTTGTCTGAGCATAAATCCTGGAAAATCTCATAGGTTGCTCAGATGTAAACAAACCTATAAGTTGTCCTCGGATGTAATCAGTCCCGGTGAAGCTCGCAGGTTATCCTTGAATGTAATCAGCCCTGATGTGATTCTATGCTAGAAATGGCCAAAGTCAAGTTTGAGTACTTCAGGGAGAAGCTTGGTGTTCTCCAGATCGAGGTTCCTCCCAAGGGGAAGTGATGAGTCCATGAGCCATTTTGACATGGTGAGAGGATTGGTTCCTTCCATGGTTAGATGTAAGGCCTGAGCCATTCTGTCATGGTGAAAGGATTAGTTCCTTCCATGTTAGATGTGAGTGTTCAACCATTCTGATGTGACTATAGGATTGGTTCTTACATGATCAAATATAAGTGTTGAATGCCATTCTTGGAATGGAGGCACAAGGTCAGTTACCAGGAATACTGTTATACTAAAATCCTGTCATCATCATGTGATAAGACCTTCAACATACCTACTTTCCCCGAATCCCAGCACTTGGAGTGGAAACCCATGTTGTTTGTCAATCTTTCATGAAAATTCCCAGCACCGTGCTTTCCTTGTTAGCCAGGAGCAGTTCCTTTATCACACTTCCTTTCTGTTTTTTTCCATAAGCGGTGCCACTTCCTATTTCCCTTGGTCCATAAGCGGTTCTTACCTGAACCTCTCTATCATAAGAGGAGAAACGCGGTACCCTGGGTAAAATGGGAAAAATAGAAGATTCTCAAGGCTTCTAGATCATGAGCCTCATGTACTCCCTTATCCCTATCATTGTGGGTCAGTTGAGCTCAAGATACCCCATCATAGGATCTTAGAGGCCACCTCATCAACAAATATATCAACCATTCCTATCCATTGAGCCTTATAAATACAAGGTCATGTCCATGGTTGAGGGTGACAACCATTGAAGTATTGTTATGCTGTTGGATTCACCACTTGGCCCAAGCCATTGGAGAGCATAAAGAGCAAAGTTGGAGCTTATGGGGATGAAAGTTTTGGTTTCATGGAGATGCATGTCAACACTAAGGCTTAATTGGTTGTAAAATTATTCATTTTAATCTTAATGCAAAGCTAATTTCCATCGCACTTTACTGTTGTTGTTTGATTTCACATGTAAACGTTGTTGGATTCCTTAGTCACTGACATGGATTAATAGATTATGTTCTGGTAGGTTTGATGTGTTTGCATGTTTAATCTGATTGCAAGTACACAGGTTTACTATCGAAGCAGGCATTCCAGGTATCTACGATATCCAGGGAGGGTCTTCATCTTTTGTCATTCATTTCTTCTGGATCTGAACCATTCAAACCAGAGCAACAACTTCTGTCCACAAAAGGTGAAATATTCCTACTAACATATCTGGCGACTCCACTTGGGAATGAATGTATGTATCAGCCGATCTAATCTTCCTCAGTTCTTCAACTCTTGTCCAAATGCAGGCTTCTTCTCCTACTCTCTTTAGTCAGATCTGCTATCTGACTCAATGAATTTTGGTTTGAAACTTCTAGATCTGTTTAGATCCAAATTATTTTCAACCTTTTATGCTCTTTCTCACTTTCAATCTATCAGCTTTTACCTTGATCTGGTCTTTTTCTGACTTGATCTGTCGTTATCTATGTGTTTTGGAATTTTACAGGGAACCGCACATATGCAGTGTGGCGAGAAGTAGTGCCACTGCCCGAGTCTTGTTGGCAAGATGCGGTGTCGTGATAGAACCGCTATGTCAATACTCAAGAAGTGCGGTGCCAGGTAGGAATCATTCCAAGACCTCATTTTTCTCATTTTTTGTAAAAAAATTTAGTTGATTTTGCTTTCATCCCTGCACTGTCAGGCTTGTGTGTCAGAATCTGATGCTTGTGGTTTGGAATTTTATGGTTTAAGATTGGTTTGATTGGGAAATTCAAAATCTAGGTTAAACTTTTGATTGTTCATTCACTTTGGTGCTTGTTGGTTGTAATTGCGAAAGTATTTCTTGTTTTTTGAAAATCTTAAGCTGTTAGTAAGATATCTTTTCATTTATGTTATATAGACAAAAAGAAGAACACTTGATTGGCGTCTTAGTTTCATTTCTTTTTTGCATAGAAAACTTATTTTTCTTCCTTTAGAAAAGAATTTTTTTGACTAAGATTAGGTTATCATCATTGAGCGTTGGACATTGGATCTCTGATTGGCTTTACAAGCTTTCAGGCTCTTCATGTTCTTTCGTCTCTTATGCATTTAGTATTATCTTTTCAAAATAAAAAATATGGTACTTTTAAGTTCAATTTCCCTATGTTTTAAGAAAATTGAAAATAGAGTGCATTTGCATGTAGTGTGCTTCTTGTTTTTCTTTTAGGAAAAGAGATTCTTCCCCTTCTCATTGCTTTCAAAAAAGAGAAATCAGTTTGGAAAGTGTTGCTTGTCTTTGATTTTTTGTTCAAGACTGTTGTTTGGAAATATTTTTTGTTTTGAAACAAAAGAAAATACTCTCTTTCCCTATTGTAAGTAGGTATACTGAATGGTAAAGCATATTGCATGGTTTTACTTTTCTGTTAAAACACCCTACATTCACCTAATCATACACTTTAAAATTAATGGTAGTTATAGGTTAAAATTTACATAGCAATTGGAGTGATAGGTTAGAGACGTGTGCAGGCATCGTTATGTATAGGAGCTGTCATTATTTGTCTGCATTACATCCTGAGACTCGTGCAGTTCTTCCATTTATATTCGTTATATCGAATGACCTTTCACATACCCTTGAGGTATATAGAAAGGCACTTCATGTACTCGATTGTATATCGAAAGGCCCCTTGTGTAAGGTTATGCATTAGACAGTACTACTACTGATTCGAGCTCCCACGTACCTTGAGTATATTGGGAGACCCCACTAGGATACCTAAAATCCCTTTGGCCATCTTGCTTGGAGCCATATGTTGAAAATAGCATTCGGGGAGATTACTATGCACGTACCCTCGGGGTATATCATGAGTGGCACCTTCTTGATAATCCTGGTGAGAGACCTGACTATTTGAACTCCTCCTATCATTTTATGTGTGCTTGTGTTGACCTATAGCTTGTCTAGGGAAATGTTTTGCTGTGTTTTCTAGTTTTTTCAGACCCTAAGTTAGATAGGAACTATACAAACTGGTTGAGTTAAGACAGTCCAGAAGAGTACGGGGCTTGCCACTCACTTTTATTCCTGGTTCAGGAGAAAATCCAATGAAAGCTATCGACCAAGGAGCTGCTACCACCTCCCAAGTGGGAGATAATGTGGTTGTAGAAAGTGGAGGACCATATTTTACACACTTGCCTCCCTTGGTCCAACAACCTTCTTAGGGAAACACCTCGTTCCATTCTCCCACAGAAGGTCATGTTGATGATACTACCTGTCGGGATTATGGTCCCAATGCTCCATTCTGGGATACCTCTATAGGATAGGGCATTGCGTCATTTGGCACCCATTTAAACTATTATGAAGATGAAGAAGAACGTAGGCAATACCACGCTATCGTTCTCCATGCATAGGAAATTGAAAAGTAGATAGATGAACTATTAGGCCCGACACCATCACGTTTCAAATCTATTACTGTGGGATATCGTTCACTTGCCGATTCTATGAGACCCATTGAACCTATTATAGATCGATTATAGATCATGCAGTAACACCACACAACCCAAGTCAAAATACCACCCCCACCACCTCCCATGTTATGTCTATTCCAAATCCTCCCAGGTCTTCTGCACCTGAGCCCAACCTTCAATTCCCATTTCGTCAGTACCTTCTGGTACTGGGGGGAAACCCCCAGCATGGCCTACGTTATCTGGCACTGGAATTGTACCTAGTCAAGGGTAGACCTCTAATATAGAGCCATCTACAATTTATGTCCCTCCCACCCATAATAATGTGGTTAATCCCCCATCTAGTTCAGGTCAGCCCTTGGGGGTACAACCTGTAACCATTCAACCTTTTAGAGATTATGGTTATCAAATACTTGTAGGTAGCATTAATCATCCACCCAATACTATAGGAATGCCTTATGCTAGAATTCCATACCCTAGTAATACTTTTACGCCATGGGGGAAACCCAACTGGTCTTACATGCCATCTATGGGGGGAATACCTATACATACTGTGGGAGGTGTCGGAGGACCACCTTATGGAGTTCCTCCCCCTGGGCGGCCTAATGGTCCTGGAGGATCTGGAAAATTTCCTCCTTATGGTCTTAATGGTCCTAATGGCCCTAGAGGATCTGGTGGCCCTCCTCCTAGTGGTTCTGGAGACTCTGAAGGTTTACCTCCTAGTGGACCTAGTGGTCCTGGTGGTCCCAAAGGCCTTGGAGATCCTCCTCTTGGAGGGCCTAGCGGTCCTAGCGGTCCTAATCCTGGAAATCAACCCCCTGCAGGTGGATTTTCTATTAGTTCTTCATCACAGTAACCTATCTTTCAGTCCACTTATGGTCCTACTGGTAATTATATGCCATATCAATATTACTAGTATGTACAACCTAACCGTCAATTAACTTTCCAAGCAAATTTGTACTTACCTGACTTGTCCAAGTTGATTAATGACCCCATTCGACACAATCCCTTGTGGCCTCCTATTCCGGTAAAGTTACCATCGGACATCCCAAAATTCGATGGGAAGCAGGGAGACGATCCAAAAAACCATGTTATGACATTCCATTTATGGTGTTCTTCAAAATCCCTCATGGATGATTCAATTTGGTTACGACTTTTTTAGCAAACTTTGAATGGTACAGCCGTGAAGTGGTACATTGAACTCCTACAACATTCATTTGTGGATTTTGGCTCACTAGAAATCGTGTTTCTTACACACTTTCAACTTCCTATTTATTATGAAAAAGGTATTGATCTCTTAAAATCTCTACAAAAGAACACCTCCACCCACATATCCGATCATATCCATGAGTGGATAAGGTGGAGAAGGCTTATTAAGGCCCCTATTCCAAATCAGTTATTAGTTGATTGGTTTACCAAATCGTTGTTTCCTTCGATTTCCTGAGATGTGGCTAGAGGCAGTTTCGTTACTCAAGAGAAGGCCATTATTCGAGCCTAGTATCTAGACTTGGTATATTCCTAGTCTAGAACCCTTTACGACTTGATTCCTCAAGCTTCTCTCCTAAGCACTAATCCCTCCAAACCACTAGCAAAAGTACCTGTTGATGGGATTTTTGGTTTAATCTAGTCCCCGTCAGCAACGAAACCTACCAAGCAACCCCAAACTACCACCCCTACTCCTTCATATCCCAAGGTTTCCACCGAGGTCAATTATATTCAAAGTACTCAAACCTTGGGCAATAAAAGGAAGGGTAAAAATAGGAATAAAAAACCCAAAAACCAATAGGAGACTCCAAGACCAACCAACAATGATAACAATAAAGGGAAAAGAAAGGCAAAATATCCCTATTTGCTATGCAGAGGTGATCATTTCTCAAAGGAGTGTCCTCACCGGGATGAAATCTCCCAATTTCTGAAATCAAATCCCGCACCCGTAGTACTCACAGACCCTTTTCCCTCTCAGCAACTGATAGACCACATGTCTAATCAGGTTAACTCTAGTTCATTAGAGGAAATTCGTATGATGTCCTCAGATACCATGAATCTGCAAACTCAAAGTATGAATTATGACAAACCTACAGATAAGAAAGAATATCATTCTTCTTCAAGGAAATCTCCCTCTACTAGCTCTCCCGAACCCTCATCTACTATCCCCCTATCTATAGAGAAGCCTACTCTTGACATGGTTTTGCGTCCACCTAAGAGTACTCTTTGGAAGGATGTATTTAACCCTAATGCCCAAGCTCCTCAATTTTATAATGTAGTTGAATATCTTGCTAAGGAAAAGTTATGCAATGTCTACCTTAGAGGTACTCCAAAGTTTCCCTACATAGTGCAAAAACTTGTTGACAGCATTAGGAGCTTTAGACCCAGATAATACTAACTTGATTCACTTCAATCTTGAGAACTATAAGTCTAGGTTACCTCATAAACTTTCTTTTTAGATCATTATGAAAGTAGTTGGAAAGAAATTTTTTTGAATGGTACTAGATGAAGGAGCTTTGACTTTAGTTTTTTCTTTGTCTTGTTGGAAGGCTCTCGGCTCTCCCAAGCTTGTAACATCACCTACGACCCTCAAGGCCTTTGACAGATGAGGTTTCCAACCCCATGGTCTCATATCAGCCCTAGCGGTCAAGCTGGGGGGAAAAACTATTTCCATTCAAGTAGAAGTGGTAGACGCCCCTTTAGAATACAACTTCCTTCTAGGAAGTAATTGGTTCTATGCCATGACTATTGTCACCTCAACAGTATTCTGAACAGTCCAATTTCCGCATCTAAGGAGAATTGTCACCATTGACCGTCTTGATTTTTGTACACCGAATGTTACTACCTCCACGTCTAATAACATCCACATGTTAGGCCATTCCCCTCCTCCTTACTATTCAATTGGGGTAGGCATGTTTAAGGATTCATCCCTTATGGGGATTTTTCCATCCACTCCTCCTAGCACGGATACCGCGACAGTCCATATGATCACCTCATTTGATTATGATACTAAGGGTAAACAAGTTATTGAGTCCACCTTGTTGAGTTCACATGAATTAATGTATGATGCCATTCAAACCTTTTCCAATGATCACAATGATGATCTTCATCTAGTGGCTTCAGATCTTTACCATTTACCGTACTTGTTAGAACCTTCTCTCCCTGTTCTAGATTATCTCTCTGAGACTTTCCCTTCCGATGAGTCCATTATGGAGATCATGAATATGGATGAGTCCATTTTGGAGGATCACCATCATAGATCGATGTTTCTCCCCAGCACCAATTTGGTTAGCCATGATTATGCATCCTTGTTTCCTATTGATATTGTCAACATACCCTAAAGTTCTATATTGTTGCAAGATATAGATTCTGAAGGAAAACTTTGCAACATTACTCAGACGAGTCCGATTGAAATATCAACCAAGCCTGATACTATCAAGCATGTTCATGTTGGGAAAAACTGCTCGGCAGATGAATCTGAAGCATACAAGACACTTTTCAAAGAATTTCGTGATATTTTTGCCTGGTCCTATGAAGAGATGCTGAGGATTGACCCATCCATTGTCGTCCATGAGATCAAAACCTATCCCACGACTAAACCTGTCATGAAAAAACTAAGGAAAGTCCATCCTCGGAAGGCCACATCTATTAAAGCTGAAATTGAGAAACTTCTCAAAGCTAGGTTTATTTATCCTGTACCCCTGACGGAATGGGTATCGAACATTGTCCCTACCAATAAAATGCAGGGAACCATTAGAGTCTGTATTGACTTTAGGGATTTGAATAAAGCTTGTCCCAAGGACAAATTTCCTACTCCGCATATTGATCAGATTATCAACAACTGCGCTTGAAGTGTCATCTTTTCATTTATGGATGGCTTCTTTGGCTATAATTAGATTGAGATATTACCCTCCGATCAACATAAGAATGTTACAGGTATAAACTAACTGAGAGGGGGGGTGAATCAGTTAGTTAAGATTTGTTACAATATAATTCTTTTAACTTGGAATCAATAACCTTTATGGTAGTCAATCTTTGCTATGAATTCAGAGTTATAAACATAAGAGAAGATAACATAAAACACAGCATTCAATCACAACATTTAATCACATATATGATACACATATATTTCATGAGGAAACCCATAAGGGAAAAAACCTCTTCTTCTTATGATGTCAAAGGCTTCAATGGCTATACATCACTTCTTATTTGAGCACCGACTCAAAGAGGCTGCAACCTCTGAATGCAAACAACAACTTGCTGAGAGCACCAACTCTCACTGTAACCCAACACCAACTGGGTGGAAGCACCAACTTCCAGTTTAACCCAACACCAACTGGGTGAAGACACCAATCTTCAATTTCTACAAGCACCCACTTGCAGACAGAGACATAAAGTCTCCCCTAGCACCTCCCTACCTCCCTTATTTGCTAGACTTTCCAATAGAATCAAAATGCAACTATACAGATATGTCTCTGCTTACCAAACCACTCTGCTTTGTTCAACATCGGCTCTTTGCTCCTCTGTTCTGTTCAACTGTTCAACACATTCTTTAGTTCCTCTGCTCTGCTGCTCTGCACATTCAGTATCATTTTACAGTACCGATCTCTTAATACTCTGCACACCATTACTCTCCCCAAAACATCTCACATTCACAACTATTTCTGCTAAATATTTAAATCATCTTCTGAGTTCATTTCACTCTCTATTTCATCGAAACCATATCCTCAAACCGTTACAAAAACTGTTCAGCTTCAACATCCTCAAACAGAAACGGTTCAGCTTCAACATCCTCAAAAAGAAACGGTTCAGCTTCTACATCCTCAAACAGAAACGGTTCAGCTTCAACATCCTTATGAACCCTCTGTACACATCGAATGATATATATTCGAATCATATCTCCCCTTTTTGTTTTATTTGTTCCTTACTCTTCCTATTCCATCTTCTTTCAAATCATCATTACAAGCAGTTATGAAACGGTTCACAATTCAGGTTCGTCATAACTGTTAATCTGCCTGCTTGAATACTCTTCGAATCCTCAACTGTACAGGGCTTTTCGTATTCCTCTTCAAAGGTTACACTGAAGCAGCGGGTGAAATGACAGAGCTCGCAAGCAACATCTCCTTCGGCAACGTCAGAGGTCAGAATAAGTTCTACTTGTACAATGTTGGAGCTCGCAATCAATATATCCTTCCACAACATCAGAGGTTGCAATCAATATATCCTTCCGTTGTTGCGGCTCCCAAAGCAACTAAGCATCCGAAGTCCAAAGCATTTCAACTGCCGATGCTTATAGTCGCACATGAATTTAACCTTTCCTTTTTCGTCGTTGTGGCTGGGAAAGTCATTCCGCTTTTGAAGTCCACAACTCTTTGACTGTCGATTAAGATTTCATTCCACTTCCAAAGTCCAAAGCACTCCGACTGCCGATTAAGAGTTCATTTCGCTTCCGAAGTCCAAAGTGCTCCGACTGCTGATGCTTATAGTCACATGTGTCTTTAACCTTTCTTTTTCCACCGTTGCAGCTGGGAAAGTCATTCCGCTTCCGAATTCCAAAGCGCTTCGACTGCTGATGAAGAGTTCATTATGCTTCTGAAGTCCAAAGTGCTCCGACTGCCGATGCCTATAGTCGCACGTGTCTTTAACCTTTCTTTTTCCACCGTTGCGGCTGGGAAAGTCATTCTGCTTCCAAAGTCCAAAGCTCTCTAACTGCCGATTAAGAGTTTTCTCCATTGATACCTGCGTGCCTGCCTCTTTTTCAGTTGATTGCCACATCCATTTGACATCAATTCCCCTTCTTTTTATAGCAGATTGCCATCAATGACAATACTTTAAGACTGAGAACTAGCTACCATCTACTACTCCTAAACACACCACTCTGAACGATATTCCAACAATACCCCCCTTTGACATTGATGGCAATGTCTCATTCAACTGGTCACATTTCTCCCCCTTTGACATCAAGGGCAAAGGATAAACCTAGGCAGATACGGAATGTCTAATGACTAGTCTCCCCCTGACAAGATGCACTAAGAAAACAAACTGCCATCCCATGCTGTAAACATAAATAAGATATACAATAAACATAGACTCCCCCTAACATAATGCATGAGTTACTGAGACAAGGACTGAACACCCAGCTTCTGACACAGATATTCAAACTGAGCTGTGGGTAAAGGTTTAGTAAAAATGTCAGCAATCTATTCGGTAGAAGGAATATAACGCAACAACACCGCTTGAGTAGCCACTTGTTCGCGCAAGAAATGGTACTTTATGGGAATGTGTTTAGTTTTGGAATGAAGAACAGGGTTCTTGGAAACACTAATAGCACTAGTATTGTCACAGTGAATGGGAATAGGCTCAGAATACTTTACGTCTAGATCAGCAAGAAATTGAACCATCCATAAAATTTGAGTACAGCAAGTAGTAGCAGCTATGTACTCCACTTCAGTAGTGGATAAAGAAATGGAACTTTGCTTTTTACTTAGCCAGGCAATGAAAGACTCTCAGAAGAATTCTTCGCCACTTGTACTTTTTCTTTCATCTACACAATTAGCCCAATCTGCATCTGAATATGTTATTGGCTGAAAGTTCTGATTTTTGGGATACCACAGACCATAAGAGAGCATACCTTTTAGGTATTTGAATATACGTTTCACAGCTAGTAGATGACTCTATTTAGGAGCAACTTGAAACCTTCCTACCATCCCAACAACATGCATGATATCAGGTCTTGATGCAGTAATATATAACAAGCTTACTATCATAGATATGTACATCTTTTGATCCACTTCAAGTGAAGAATCATCTTTGTTCAATTTTCAGCCACTGACCATGGGTGTACTCACAGGTGTGGAGTCTTCCATTCGAAACTTCTTTAACATCTCCTTTAGATACTTTTCTTGAGAAAGAAACATACATTCAGGTTTCTGACAGATTTGAAGACCAAGGAAATAGGATAGCTCACCAATCATTGAAATTTCGAACTCAGATTTCATAGAGTTAGAAAACCACTGAACAGAAAGATTATTAGTACAGCCAAAGATGATATCATCAACATAAACCAATACAATCAGTAAGTCATCACCTTCAGTTTTGATATATAAATTGCTGTCCACGGAACCTTTCTTGAAGCCTTTGTCTTGTAGATATTTGTCTAGTCTGGCATACCAGGCTCTATGTTCTTGCTTCAACCCATACAAATCCTTTTTCATCTTGCATACATAGTCAGATTTATCTGTGAGTGAAAATCCTTCAGGTTTCTCCACATACACTTCTTCTTCTAAATTTCCATTGAGAAATGCTGACTTGACATCCATCTGGTATACTCTAAATCGTTTGTAACAAGCATAGGCTAGAAACATTCTGATAGCCTCCATTCTTTCCACTGGAGAAAATGTTTCATCGAAGTCTTGTCCTTCAATCTGAGCATAACCTTTGCAAACCAGTCTTTCTTTATTCCTTACAATCTGTCCCTGTTCACTTAATTTATTCTTATATACCCATTTGGATCCAATCACATTCTTGTCTGTTGGCCTAGGAACAAGTTCCCAAGTGCTATTATTTTCAATCTGGTCCAGCTCTTCATTCATGGCTGCTACCCAATCTTTGTGTTTCCTGGCTTCATTAAAACATCAGGGCTCAATTGTAGAGAGAAGAGCAATATGAGACTGTTCAAATTCCTGCAAAATCTTCCTTCTAGTCTGAACACCTTTACTCTCATCACCAATGATTTGGATTTCAGAGTGATTTTTTCTAATCATTCTGGAAGACGATTGTACAGTGTGTTGTTCAGGTTTAGCTTCCTCATACTCTGATGATTCAGATTCTTCCTTCTGGGATTCTTGGACCTGTTCTTCTTTCTCTTCATTTGTATCTTCCAAATATGAATCTTCATCATTCCTTTGACTGATATTTTCATGACAATCTTCATCTACTTTCACATCTATGCAATCTACTATTTTACGCAACCTCTTGTTATAACACCTATAGCCTTTGCTTTCTATAGCATATCCTAAAAAGATTCCTTCATATGCTCTATCATCATACTTGCCCAAATTTTCATCATTATTCTTGATATAGCATTTACTTCCAAAAACTCTGAAATGTTTAATGGTTGCAAGTCTTCCAAACCATAAATGATATGGTGTTTTGTCATTGTTTGGTCTCAAATGAGCTTTGTTAAGAATGTGCACAACTGTATGAATAGCTTCCACCCAGAAGCATTGAGAAATATCCTTTTCCTTCATCATTGATCTGGCCATCTGTTGGACTGTCCTGTTTTGTCTTTCTACCACTCCATTTTGCTGAGGAGTTCCTGCAATTGTATATTCTTTCCTAATGCCATGCTCATCACAAAATTGTTTGAACTGTCTTGAACTGAATTCTCCTCCTCTGTCAGATCTGATAGCTTTAATCTTTCTTCCAGTCTGATTTTCAGTCAGGGCTTTAAATATCTTGAATTTAGCAAATGCTTCAGACTTCTCTTTAAGGAATGCAACCCATGTTAGTCTGGAATAGTCATCAATCACGAGCATGAAATAGTTCTCCTTACATGTACCTTCTTTCCTTGATGGGCCACATAGATCCAGATGAACTAGTTGAAGAGGCTTATTTGTTGAGGGAACACTCTTTGACTTAAATTGTGTTCTAGTTAACTTCCCCGTCTAACAAGGTTTACACACTTCATCACATGGTTTAGATATTTCTGGAAAGTCCCTTACTGCTGCTCTGTTTTTGAGTTTTATTAGATGATCAAAATGTAGATGTCCCAGTCTTCTGTGCCACAGCCAGCTTTCATCATATTAGCTGAGATAACACTCTTCTTTTTCTTCTTTTAAAATGTAAACATTATTCTCAGTTCTTATTCCTTTGGCAACCAGTTTTCCTGAGGAAACATTTTTAATTTTACAATCTTTAGCAGTGAACAGGATTTCACACCCTTTGTCACACATTTGACTCACACTGAGAAGGTTGTGCTTCAACCCATCTACAAACAACACATCTTGAGCCTTTCCTTTACCATTACTAAGACTAACCATTCCCTTGCCTTTGATCTTTCCTGGTGCATTGTTTCCAAATGTTACATTCCCAGATTTCTGCTCTGACATAGAAATAAACTTCTCTTTCTCTCTTGACATATGTTTCGAACATCCACTATCAATGTACCAAGGATTCTTCCCTTTCTGAACTGAGAGCACGAGATTACAATGAGAACTCTCTTTCTTCCTCCATACATTTCGTTCAACTGTATATTTCATTCTTGGTTTTGTTTTGTTCTCTTTTAAGTTACATTCTGTAGCTTTATGCCCAAAGTTGTGACATATGTAACATTCTGTTTCATTGTATAGAAGATCAAACGGGTTAGTATTTCTATTTTGCGTTCTTCTTTTAACAACTGATTGAGATACACGACCCATATGATTATACGCTGATTGATGTATCATCTGTTTGTTATTTGACATCCTTCTCTGAATGTTTCTGAAATTGTAAAAACAATTGACAGCTCTGTGCCCAAAGTTAGAACAACAGAAACAATAACCATTGAAGAAATTAGCATACCTATCTCTCGGTGAATTTCTAGAAAAGTAATGTATTGAGTTACGATGCTCATAATTGTAATTCTGATCTGCATACTTGATTCTGTTATATGGCTCTTTTTCATGAACTATTGACTGTACCGATTTGCTATTTAGATCGGTATTCTCTTGCTTTTTATCACTCTTTGATCGATTTACATTATTGTCTTTACATGCTTCAACATTTATTATTCTAGGGATTTCTGCCTGCTTGTTGTTCTGAAAGTGAATCAAGTTTGATGATTCTTTGCTTTCTGAATCACTGCTACTTGCTCCTTGACCATAGCCTAGACCAAACTTAATCTGAGGTGACCTCTGTCTGTTTAGAATGTTATTTAGCTATTCTGAAGCTTTGATACTAGATATATTCTGATGATATAAGGCTTGAAATTTTTCTAAATCCTTCTTAACAGTTACTACTTCTTTCTCTAGATGTTCACATCTGGTTTTGCTTTTAGCTAGCTGTTGTTTTAGAGTCTCTTCAATTTTCTTTGCCTCTTTCAGCTCTAGCTTTATTAGAGAGATGTATTTTCCATTGGTTTCAAACTAGCTTAATAGCTATTTTTGTTTTCTTTTCTTTATTCTTAGTCTATCAATCTCCTCTAGAGCACTCATCAGCTCTCCCTCCATGTCCACAATGGCATCTTCATCATTAATCTCTATACAACTCATCTCTAGATCCTCCACAACCATAAGCATGAAATCATTCTCTTTGTCTTCATGGGAGGATTCACTTTCTGAAGTTTCTATGGATTCATCATCATTCACACGTAGACTTTTCTTCTTGTACTTCTTCTTTAGAAATTTCTCTTCATCTGCAAAAATCTGCTCTTTCCTCATATGAGGGCATTTAGCAGCAAAGTGTCCTGTTTTACCACAGTTAAAACATTTGAAAGGAAGTTTTCCTTTGTATTTCCCTGACCCCGTTTTCAGTCTTCTCACAAATTTTGCTTCTATTTCATCCACATCTGCCTCTGTACTCTTTTCATCTTTAAAAGAGGCTTCTCTGGATGTGTTTTGGTCTTTACTAATCCTCATTTCATAGGCTGTCAGAATTCCTAGTAATTGGTCATGAGATAATGTTTTAAGATAACTCATTTCTTCTATAGCTGAGACTTTAGGATTGAATCTGTCAGGAAGAGATCTCAGGATTTTATGAACAAGGAAGGTATCATCATCACTTATTTTTTCACCAAGAGCTCTCATAGCATTTACTAACTCATCAACTCTCAGGAAAAATTTACTAATACTTTCATCTACATTCATTTTCAGTTGTTCAAATATTAGCCTATGAGTCTGCAACTTGGCATCTTTAAATTTCTCATTTCCTTCATAGCTGCTAATAAGCTTATCCCACATTTCTTTGGCAGAATTAAGATGCATTACTTTTACAAATTCAGCTTCAGCAAGACCACTCAGAATAGCATTCATTGCTTTTGCATTGAAAGTAAACTCTAGCTTATCATCTTTGGATGCCAGCAAAATAGGTTTTGCATACCCAGTTTCTACTACTTCCCAAACATCAGCACCTAGGGACATTAAGTATGTTCTCATCCTAACCTTCCAGAAAGCAAAATTTTTACCATCAAATATGGGTGCTTTGTTTATTGATCCATCTTGACTAGCCATTTTAACTCTTCAGGATCTACCTTAACCAAAAGGAACGCTGCTCTGATACCAATTGTTACAGGTATAAACTAACTGAGAGGGGGGGTGAATCAGTTAGTTAAGATTTGTTACAATATAATTCTCTTAACTTGGAATCAATAACCTTTATGGCTGTCAATCTTTTCTATGAATTCAGAGTTATAAACATAAGAGAAGATAACATAAAACACAGCATTCAATCACAACATTTAATCACATATATGATACACAGATATTTCACGAGGAAACCCATAAGGGAAAAAACCTCTTCTTCTTATGATGTCAAAGGATTCAATGGTTGTACATCACTTCTTATTTGAGCACCGACTCAAAGAGGCTGCAACCTCTGAATGCAAGCACCAACTTGTTGAGAGCACCAACTCTCACTGTAACCCAACACCAACTGGGTGGAAGCACCAACTTCCAGTTTAACCCAGCACCAACTGGGTGAATACACCAATATTCAATTTCTACAAGTACCCACTTGCAGACAGAGACATAAAGTCTCCCCTAGCACCTCCCTACCTCCCTTATTTGCTAGAATTTCCAATAGAATCAAAATGAAACTATACAGATATGTCTCTGCTTACCAAACCACTCTGTTTTGTTCAACATCAGCTCTCTACTCCTCTGTTCTGTTCAATTGTTCAACACATTCTTCAGTTCATCTGCTCTGCTGCTCTGCACATTCAATATCATTTTACAGTACTGATCTCTTAATACTCTGCACACCATTACTCTCCTCAAAATAGCTCACATTCACAACTATTTCTGCTAAATATTTAAATCATATTCTGAGTTCATTTCACTCTCTGTTTCATCGAAACCATATCCTCAAACCGTTACAGAAAATGTTCAGCTTCAACATCCTCAAATAGAAATAGTTCAGCTTCTACATCCTCAAACAGAAATGGTTCAGCTTCAACATCCTTACGAACCCTATGTACACATAGAATGATATATATTCGAATCATATCTGCCCTTTTTGTTTTATTTGTTCCTTACTCTTCCTATTCCATATTCTTTCGAATCATCATTACAAGCGGTTACTAAACGGTTCACTATTTAGGTTCCTCATAACTGTTAATCCTCTTGCTCGAATACTCTTCGAATCCTCAACTGTACAGGGCTTTTCGTATTCCTCTTCAAAGGTTACACTGAAGCGGCGGGTGAAATGACAGAGCTCGCAAGCAACATCTCCTTCTGCAATGTCAGAGGTCGGAAGAATTTCTACTTTCAGAATGTCAGAGCTGGAAATCAATATATCCTTCCACAATGTCAGAGGTCGCAATCAATATATCCTTCCACTGTTGCGGCTGCCAAAGCAACTAAGCGTCCGAAGTCCAAAGCATTCCAACTGCCGATGCTTATAGTCGCACGTGCCTTTAACCTTTCCTTTTTCATCGTTGCGGCTGGGAAGGTCATTCCGCTTCCAAAGTTCACAGTGCTCGGACTGTCGATTAAGAGTTCATTCCACTTCCGAAGTCCAAAGCACTCCGACTACTGATGCTTATAGTCACACATGTCTTTAACCTTTGTTTTTCTGTCGTTGCGGCTAGGAAAGTCATTCCGCTTCCGAACTCCAAAGTGCTCCGACTGCCGATTAAGAGTTCATTCCACTTCCGAAGTCGAAAGTGCTCTGACTGCCGATGCCTATAGTCGCATGTGTCTTTAACCTTTCTTTTTCCGTCGTTGCGGTTGGGAAAGTCATTCCGCTTCTGATGTCCAAAGCGCTTCGACTGCCGATTAAGAGTTTTCTCCATTGATACCTGCGTGCCTGCCTCTTTTTTAGTAGATTACCACATCCATTTGACATCAGTTCCCCTTCTTTTTATAGCAGATTGCCATCAATGACAATACTTTAAGACTAAGAACTAGCTACCATCTACTAGTCCTGAACACACCACTCTGAATGATATTCCAACAACTATGACATTCATTTTCCCGTGGGGAACCTTTGCATATAATAAGTTACCTTTTGGCTTGAAAAATGCTGGAGCCACATTCCAGCACGCAATGTCCTTTGTGTTTCATGATATTAAACATATTGTTGAACCGTACCTTGATGACCTCCCTGCTCATTCACAGCGATGGGAGGACCACCCTGGTCATCTTAGAGATATATTCCTGAGATGTTGTCATTATAATATACGGCTCAATATGCATAAATGTGTTTTTTGCGTTGAGACAGGACTTCTGCTAGGTTTTGTGGTATCCAAAGATGGCATCTGGATTGATCCTTTGAAAATTGCCTCCATTTTAGCTCTACCAGCCCCAACTAATCTCCTGGAGCTCCAAAGTTTGCAAGGGAAGGAAAAGTTTCTCTATCATTTTGTGTGCAATTTTGCAGAGAAAACACATGGTTATATGTGTCTCCTCAAGAAGAACACCCCATTCTTCTAGGATGACCAGGCCCAACATGCCTTTGATAATATTAAGCATGCTCTAAGTCATTCACCCGTGATACACCCCTTGTATTATTCAAAGGAATTTATTCTATATATTCCTTCCTTCACTACTACCATTGCTATGTTTTTAGTCTAGGAAAATATCCACGGTCAGGAGCATGTGATTTATTATGTCAGTGAGAATCTTATGGATTATGAAACTCGCTATTCACATGTGGAAAAGTTAGCATTGGCCACGATCATTGCTATACAAAAGTTTCATCACTACATTCTACTCCACACTACCATCGTATTGGCAGACCAGAACCCTATGTATTACATCCTGACTCGTCAGGTGCTTGGGCGCAAGTACTCCCACTAGATAGTTATACTTCAGGAATTTGATCTGGAATTTTCCAAAGCCACATCAAAGAAATCCTTGGTATTTTCCGAGCTCATGTGTGATCTTCCCTATGCTTCAACGGAATCTAAGCCCAGTGATTCATTTCTGGATGAATTCCTATTCCTGATTAGCACTACTAACCCTTGGTATGGATATTTGCTTATTTATCTGCAAACACAATGATTTCAGCCGCATTTATCCTATGATGATCACCACCATATCTATCACCACACGAAATACTACCTCATTTTGAATTATACCTTGTATAGACATGGGATTGACTCTATTCTTCGATGATGCCTCACCCATGAAGAGGCTGAACATGTGTTGAATGATTTCCACTCTGGAGTATGTGGCGGTCATTTATCTGGGATGGCTACAGCCCAGAAAATCCTTCACGTTGGCTATTTCTAGCCTTCTGTCATCAAAGACTATCATTAGACTGTTAAGAAATGTCCACCTTGTCAACACTTTTATCCTAAAAAGCACACCCATCCTGCTCCGCTACACCTCGTCATTGTCGTTGGCCCATTCGCCAAATAGGGGATTGACTTCATGCATTTTAAGCCTACCTCAGCCGGGGGGCATGGTTACATCATCGTAGCCATTGATTATTTCACAAAATGGGCTAAGGCCATGGCTATATATGTAGAAGATCGTAATACTACCGCTCTCTTCCAGTTCAATCATATCATAGCTAGATTTGGAGTCCCACAGTCCATCGTTACTGATCACGGATCCCATTTCCATAATCAAATGATGAAGGAACTGAGTGCCAAGCTAGGTTTTTGCCATGAAAACTATACACCATATTATTCACAAGCTAATGGTCAAGTAGAGGCCATTAACAAATTTTTAAAACTATGCTTCGTCGGATGGTTGGAGATCATAAATCCAACTGGCACCATGTTCTTTTATCCACTCTTTGGGATTATCGGACTTCGGTGAAAACAACCACTGGTTTCATGCCATTCCAGCTTGTATATGGACTCGAACCTGTCTTACCAATTCAATGTCAGATTCCATCTTCACAACTTGCCGTCAAACTTCTCCCAGACACTTCCACAGAGGAAGAAATATTTTTGTACTTGAATAACCTTGACGAGACTCAGAGAGATGCTTCCTTGGCTAATGAGGCACATAAGAAATGCATTAAGGCATAGTATGATAAATCCATCCAACCTCGTGCCTTTAACAAGGGTGACCTAGTCTTGACTTATGATTAGAGATATGACAAACTAGGGAAGGGTAAGTTTGAGTCCATGTCGTACGGACCTTTCGTCATTTCTAAGGTTTTAGATAAAGGAGCCTACAAGCTCATTGATTATGATGGAATCCATTTGGGGCAACCTCGCAATGGGTTGTACCTGATAAGTTACTACACCTAGGTATTTCTTGGGTAGTATATTGTATATATGTATATTGCTTGGCTTTCAGTGTGCTTTTATCATTTTCAAGATGGTTGTGAGTTTAGTGTCCGCGTCTGTTTATACCATGTTTTGGTCATGCAGATGGATTTCTACATCTTCACTAATGGTGCTTTCCACCACACCTTGAATCTCGCCTCAGCTACTTGGGTCCTCTATTCCCCGGCTGAAGATTTGTTCAGTTCAAGAGCAATTTGTATAGGTCCTGCTACTAATAAAATCGCTGAGTATGAAGCAATCACCAGTCTCTTGACTAAAGCTGCCTCCCAAGATGTTCACAATCTAGTAGTCTTGATGGACTCGCAACTTGTGGTTTTCCATTTAAACCATATTTACACCATTAGAAACCCTGTGCTTCTCTGCCTCTTTTGGAGAGTATGTTTGCTGGAAAGATCATTTGAAACCATCACTTATAGGCATATCCCTAGGGAACATAATGTATTTGCTGACTCATTAGCTAATTACATCCTAGATTGTCATATTTCCCATTCATGACATTAAAATCAAACATGGTCCATTGTAAATAAACATTTAAAGACACATAAAACTCATATAAAACCCATTTATCATTTGAGACATATAAACACCGGGTAAATTCTATATATATATATATATATATATATATATATCCAGAAAGTTTACAAAAAATAGGTCTCGAGACCTCATTTGAAGAACATAGGCTTTTAGAAAAAATCACTATACAAAATCCTGAAGCTATCAGCTTTCAGTACATATCTCATACACTAGTGATGCTCGTGGTAGCACATCACTGCCTGAGCTACTCTACACAGCAGCCTACTGAATCGACTCGATACTCCCATTGTAGGTCTCTGATACCTCATCGGGAGTTCATCAATAGAAGCATCTAGTATATCCAAGGTCAACATCTCCAGGTTTTCCTCTAACTCCCCAGTGATAACATCGCCTTGTGGTACAAAGTGAGCTCCAGCTCACCTATCCAGTAGAGAAGCCCCTCCTGGTCGCGCTGCTCCAACATCTGCATGAGAATATACAGGTCTCGTCACTTAACATAAAAATATAAAACATTAAAAAACATAAAAACATTGCATCCAATTCAGGGTTTCTTGCTTCTTACCGATGTTGCCCCACTGTCCACCAAGTGGGAGTGGTAGGTCAGGATATTTGGTGAAGTCTGTACCTACGTAAGAATAATCCTAAACCATGAGGATCTGATCTCGGAGCCATCCGAAGAACAAGTCACCAAACTTCACTTTCCCTCTACCTGCTCCAGTACGAGCGATGATTTGGACCCACCTCATCATACGGGGGTCCCACGCTCTTATAATTCTGAAGACCACCTGAGGTCTCATCTATGGAACCTACTCTGAGAAGAAGCAGGCTAAAATGGAACCAAATCCAAACTTCTTTAGCTCTCCCTACCAACACTTAGTTAGCTGATCTTTGAATATCGAAAGCATGGCTTCCACCCAGTTTAATACCATGGGTGCCATGGACTCTATGGCATATAACATGTGTGCCCTAGAATCCTGGTGCACACCCTGACTCCTGGCCACCCTCTACATAGTAAATAGGATGGTCCGTAGAGGCCCATCCTCACTGCTCTAATGGGGATTTTCTTCCTCGATGTCCTCATCCCTGGAGCACAATAACAATCTATAAGCTCTCGAGTGGTAATATCCCCTCCACGAGAACCTGTTAGTGAGATGGGGCCACCCCATCTCGAGAGACCAGTCAAGAAGTAGATATGCTCTACCTCCACTGTCAAAATATAGGCCCCCACCTTAAAGTACTAGTGCTCTAGATTCCACATCCGCAGTATGTGTTCTAATAACCGCTTGTGTGACACCATGCTTGGGATCCGGAAGAAATTCAGGAGCCCACAGTCCAGTAATGTGGCTATACAAACTACATTTCTCTCAGTAAAAGCATCATCATTGTCATGCTGTCTTTCTTTCCATATCACCATGTTTTGAGCAACAAAAACCTTCCCAAAACAATCATAGCATGCATTAGAATCATTCCCAATCATTTAAAATCAAAACAATGGATTAAATTGCTTGTTCTATTAGTTTGAAATCTCCACCACCGGCACCACCTATCATCTATGTTTTAGGCACGGTTCTTAGGAGGTACTACATATCCCATAAGGGGTATGCATGGTGCCCATGTTTATGGTTTTATGGTTCACCATACAGGCCCAAAACCCCATCAAAACTCAAAATAAATGCTATGAAAATGAAGAGTTAGGTTTTAGCTATTACTTGAAACTGACGGTGCTCAAATCGGACGGTGGGAACTCTCGGTATCAGCTGGTGAAGATCTGGATAGGAAAATGCTCCAAATGATCTCCACTATGGGTAAATAGTAAAATGATTTGATTTTTTACTATTTACATAACTTATATAGGAATTTTTGGGTCTGATATACTATAGTTTTGACGTAAAATCATATTTTAGTCAAAATTTATCTGTCGTAATCCCTTAATGCTAGTTATGAATGCATTTAACACTTGTTTATGAGTCGATTGTAGGATAAGAAAACCATAGCAAAGAGCTTTGGAAGTTTGTTTATGACTTTTTCGTACTTCCATAAAACGAAAAAGGTCGATGAGTGTTTATTACAACACTTTGGTCATGCTCCTTAAACCCAGTATCAAAGGTCCGAGTCCGTTTCCGATTCTTTCCAGACTCGTAAAAATTGACATTGTGTAAAGAAACATCATGGAGTCTTCTTTTCACCTCTTTTTCAGGCTTCTTAAACACGAAAATATCGTCGAGTCCATTTTCGATTCTTTCCAGGCTCATAAAAAGTGACATTGTGTAAAGGAACCTCATGGAGTCCTCTTTAAACTCTTTTTAGGCTCCCTAAATATGAAAATATTGTCGAGCGATCTTGTCTTCTTCATGCTCATTAAATCATTTGAAGAGTCATCCATTTGACGGTACGTTATCTCTTTTTTAGTTTGGATAGGGCTATTTATGAAAAGAAACACTCTAGCCAATCATGACTAGAAGAGTTCTCTAAGGTATGATTTTATACTTCTTGGGGCCTTAGAGACTAAATCATATGAAAAAGGACCCCTTTGGAGTCTTCTTCTATAATCGTTCATACTCTCTAAACATGAACGATACTGATTTTTCTTTCATTGGACTCGTTAAATTAAACATTGACAGACCCATTTTGGGAATGAACCCCTCCTCTCTCAGGTTCATAAAACATATGAGTCTAGACTTGTCTTTCAACAAGCTAAATTGAGTGTTTGTTACCCTCTTTGAACTCATAAAACCGAAAAGAGGCACTCATCGATCATGATGGAGGAAATGGAAAGGGAATCATTTTGCAAATAAATGGCAACAGTTTGTCATTACCTTTGAACATGGCACTTGTCTGCACATCATGTCAGTCAATTGGGTATTCAGTTGATCTCTGTGATGATCCACTTTCATGATTCATGCCACTCCTTTGCGTCTTTCAAAAGAATGCATTGTCCAATGTCACATTGTGTGTTTGTCCCATTCAGTCATGCTGCCAAGTATTTTTGTCGTGCCGCCCGATGTTCAAAGGGTATTTGAAGAAGTTTTACCTCTATAGTTATCACATTCTTTCTGTCAGTAATTTTGAGTCAGTTCAATGGTTACTACATTCACATCATTCCAAAACTATGTTCCAAGTTTCGTGTCATCATTGTGGGACTCATCATGGCCCTCCTTCGACAAGACTATTCCCGTCGACATCAGCTCATCATCTAGGAAATAGTCTTAGAAACAAATACTTAGTACCTTGAGATCTATATGCCTTAATGACAAATTCTCTTGCTCTCGACATAGGTTCACATCATTGACCTTTGATCGATAGAATCGACTAGGTGTTTGACATCAAAAAATCTATTCACACTTAGTACATTGTACTAGGGTACCTTGGGAATCATTGACATTAATGGTGATCTCCCTCGCACTTGTTAAAGATTCACATCATTAATCGGTAATCAAGTGGTTTCTACCATGTTCGAATTCAGATCATTGTAATCACATGGATAGAATCATACCTTGTGGAAGACGAGACGAAGACCCTAGGTATTTGTTTAAAGCGCTCATTAATTTTCCCCAAGTTGCGATGGAGTTTTGTATGTCTACCATGGATCCACATTTGTATGGTTGTGGCTATGCTCAAATTTGTGTCTGTATGACATAGATCTACATTGTATGTCTGGTATCTATGTCCAAGTTTGAGTCGTCTATCACATGGATCTACGATGTATTCTAGTAGCCATGCTTGTTTATTCCTCCCATGGATCTGCCTTATATTGGTCTGCAGCCATGATTTGGTTACTTTTGTCTATCAGTCAAAATATTGATGTACTACAGATGCCTACTTGATGATAAGCTCCGTTTGAGCCAACATTTTCACCTTGTAGCGATGACTTATTCTCTCAAAGCTCTCGTTTATCATATCCCTCTAAGACTCATGATTTGGGGGGCATCCTGTTATACCAAAATCCTATCATCATCATGTGATAATACCTTTGACATACCTACTTTCCCTGAATCCCAACACTTGGAGTGGAAACCCATGTTGTTTGTCAATCTTTCATGAAAATTCCCAGCACCGTGCTTTCCTTGTTAGCTAGGAGTGGTTCCTTGCTCGCACCACCTTTTCGCTATTGACCATAAGCAGTTCCACTACCTATTTCCCTTGGTCCATAAGCACTTCTTACTTGAACCGCTCTGTCATAAGAGGAGAAAAGTGGTACCCTGGGTAAAATGGGAAAAAGAGAATATTCTTGAGGATTCTAGATCATGAGCCTCGTGTCCTCCCTTATCCCTATCATTGTGGGTCAGTTGAGCTCGATATCTCCCATCATAGGATCTTAGAGGCCACCTCATCCACAAATCTCTCAACCATCCCTATCCATTGAGCCTTATAAAGACAAGCTCATGTCCATGGTTGCGGGGGAAAACCATTGAAGTATTGTTATGATGTTGGATTGACCACTTGGCCCAAGCCATTGGAGAGCATAGAGAGAAAAGTTGGAGCTTATGGGGATGAAATTTTAGGTTTCATGGAGATGCATGTCAACAATAAGGCTTAATTGGTTGTAAACTTCACCATTTTAATCTTAATGCAAAGTTGATTTCTATCCCACTTTACTATTGTTGTTTGATTTCACATGTAAACATTGTTGGATTCCTTAGTCACTGACATGGATTAATAGATTATGTTTTGGTAGCTTTGATGTGTTTGTGTGTTTAATATGATTGCAGGTACACAGGTTTACTATCGAAACAGGCATTCTAGGTATCTACGATATCCAGGGAGGGTCTTCATTCTTTGTCATTCATTTGTTCTGGATCTGAACCATTCAGACCAGAGGAACATCTTCTATCCATAGAAGGTGAAATATTCCTGCTAACAAATACTTAGCTTGGTGCTGAGATTCCATTATATGGGAAAATGGAGGAACCTAGTTAGTTACCAGAAATCCTCAGTCTGGGACTGAGAGCCCTTCTGATGCGGTGTGTTCGCACAGGGTCGGATGTAAGTGCATAGCCCTTTCAATGCGGTGTGTTCGCACATGGTTAGATGTAAGTGCAGAGCACTTCCGATGTGGTGTGTTCGTACATGGTCGGATGTAAGTGAAAATCCCTTTCAATGTGGTGTGTTTGTACATGGTCGAATATAATTGTTGAGCCATTCTAGCGTGATGTGTTTACACATGGTCAGATGTGAGTGTTGGGCCTTTTTGACAAGATGAGGTCAAATGTGAGTGCTGGGCATGCTTTTTTGACAAGATGAGGTAAGATGTAAGTATTGGGAAGGCCATTTTGAGGTATGGTTAGATATAAGTGCTGAAGAATACTTACATGGAGGCTAGGCCTACAACTAGCATGAAAAAGGGCTGGCTCTGTAGAACTTCCTGTGACGAGAAGAATGAAGAGATAGCAGAAGCAGTAATTATGATGATGATTCAATGATGATCCATCTTTGATGATGATCTAAATCAAGTGATGATCCAGACTTGATGATGATCCAGATCAAGTGATGATTCAGACTTGATGATGATCTAGCAGTGACGATATAGATCTAGTGATGATCCAGACTTGATGAAGATGACTTGACAATGAAGATGAATTGAAGATGAAGATGACTTGAAGACGAAGATGAATTTATGATGATCCAGATGATATAGAGAAGAATACTTGTGCTGATAAATTGTGTCGAGAGAATACCTTCCTAGTTAAGAGGGAGTGTTGATGTATTTGTAACTTTAGAATGTATTCACTTGTATATTGTACCCCGGTGTTTATTCCAGGAAGTATCTATAATGTAATTGAGTCATGTCATGCCCTGATGTTCTAATCGGGAGATTCAATAATGTAAACAAGTCATGTAAAGTCATTGAGGTTAACCCTCCATTGTAAGTCAGGGCAATAGTCCCCACATTTGTGTCAAGTTTAACCCTCCTTGCTGATCGAAGCGCAAAGTCCCCATAGTTGTGGGGCACTAGGTTTATTAGACTCTCATAGAGATGTCAGCTCTATTAAGTAATTGTTAAGTGGGGCCGACATGTTAAAGTGGACATTAAGTAAATGAAAGAATATAAATAGAGAGTGAGCCTCTCTATTCATCATACACACACTCACTCATTAGGGCGCATGAGTGAGAGAGAGAGAGAGAGAGAGAGAAGCTGTGGAGATCATCTTTATGTTTTTAGGTTTTACTACTACTATTGGTGCTCATTATATCTTTGAGGAAGTTGTGGGGTTTTCTCCATTATGGTTTCCCCAAGGAAAATTATTTGTGTGTCTTGTCTCTTGTGTTTTATTGCTGTGCATGTTATTCTCTTAGATAAGATCCTAAGATAATGCTAGCTTGAATGATAAAAATTCTAACAGTGATAGTTGTAGGGTCGCAACATAGTCAAATCAGCAATAAATGAAGCACAATTAAGACAATTAACTGGCAGTGCTTGCTGAAGCGACGCGTATTGATGGTGGATCCAACCATTGGGTTGATAGAATCGATGACGGATTCAGGAAGTTAATGCAGGATTTTTTCATAATGACCACGGTTAATTTGGTAATGATGAAGAATGGATCGACTGGATGCTATAAGAAGGTACAAAGTGTAGGTTGAAAGCACCATTCTGCTAAGTTGAGTTGCAAAGAGTGTTGAAACATAATTGAGTTCTAGTGTCATCAAGTGAATTGTGAGAGTTGTAGAGTGAAGGTGAGAGTGTCTCATGACTTGGGGTAATTGTTGCAGGATGCAGAGTAACCCCAACACGGTAGATATTTCTAGTGAAAGGGACTCACTCATTATATGGTGTTTCTATCATCAAAGAAATTTCCAGTATGCAGGTCAGATCATCCTCCATCCCAATGAAGAAGCGATGGGGGAAGAATCCCAGCTCCCCAGTGTCGAGGAAGAGGCAAACATGGACATTGGTGATGGCACAAGAAGACGCAGCCTCCCAGACGAGGCCATCTAGCTCTGGTGTTGTAGAATCAACGGTTCGCACTGGGGTCTCTGTAAAGGAAATTCAAGGTTACATTTCTCCCACTCCACCTAGTGCGCAGCCTCGATGGTTAACCAAGAATCAAAAGTATCAGCCAAAGATGCCACTACTTCCAAAACAGATGGTCTACACCATCAATATTGTACCAACATTGATGAAGATGTAGTATGAGGATCATGACCTATTAGCATTATAGTATGCAGCGAATGAGCCCTATGAGTTATTACCTTTGGTCGCATGAGGGCCCATAGTGTGTATCCCATAGCCATGGGTGCAGGGGTTGGATAAAGCTGGGTTGTTAAGGTTTATCAACTGTTACACTGAAATCTTGCATTCTTGATCCATTTGTTAACCCTTTTCCTAATCCCCAAATTTCTCTCTGCTAGTTTTTATTGATGGTGAGGTTTTTTTTCCTTTTTTCCCTCTCTAGGAAGGTCAACGATCTTGCCCTTCATGCTAGGTGTACCAAAGGCAATTTTTCCCTCCATCCTAGGTGCATCACTGCCGACACTTTGTCTCCCACTGCTAGGTGCATTGATGGTGCTTTTTCCCTTCATGGAAGGTGCACCGGTGCTGTTTCGAGGGAAAAAACGGAGCTTTGAGACCCTTCTGGAAGGTGGATGAGGTGGATGTCTATCCCTATCATTTACATGAGGTGGAATTTGATTCCTAACCTATAGGTAAGATCCCTTAGATCCCTCCTCCTAATCCTCAACCTACGATATCCCTTTAGCCTTATAAATTAAATCCTCTCTCCATTTGGAAGAGAGGAAGGACTATGGTATTATTATGCTAGTGGAATTTCTAGGTGATCCCTATCATCATTTGGGAGGCTTGCTATATTTCTTTGGATGCTTTGTCTTGGATTGTTCAATGGAAAGTTGCAGCATTAAGTCTAGGTTGTAACATTCATTTTCCTATGTAAATCTATGTATCTCCTTGATTACATTAATACAAATCTCTTTCCATAAATGTTATTGTGTTAATAATGTTTAGAGATTTCTTCCTTAACTGTGAGGTTAGATCAATTATATGCTTGGATATGCATATGTTGTTTGCTTGTTTCCACTTGCTTGATAGGGTTTTGCAGCTGAAGATATGAAGATTCTGGAGCTTGGATCAACAAAGAGAGAAGAGGATTTGCATATTGCAGGTAAGAAATCTATCTATTAACTTGGATTTCTATTTCATCTAGGAAATTAGATTTTATTATGCATTTGATTTGTTCTAGATCCACTTGGAATAGGGAGATCTAGCTTGATTCTAATTGAGTATATTTATCTGATAACATCAACATGCCACATTTTGGGCGGCTGAATGAAGCAGACGCTTGCGTCAAGCAACTTTTGGCTTGATTTCATGGAGGGACGCTATGGTTGGACACACCACTTGTGATCATGGTTGAATTGATCTCATATATCATGGGGTTTCCAAAGGATGGGACAAACCCATCGCAATATTTCAAAGGCTCGGATACTTACAAGAGTCTTGCTACATAGTTGAAGCAGAAGTATGATTTACAACGCGATGGTAGGGCATATCGTATTGATAGCATCAATGACATAACGGTATGTATCGCCACTCGAATCCTAGCAAGTAAGATTGTCCGTAAGAATTTCCCCATCCAGTGCACTTCACAGGTGATTGCGTGTTCCCAATAATGCGTAAAAGGGGTACACATGAACTGGTCCCTTTTCTTATTGAACCAATTAACTAAGGACGTGGTAGTAGTTCAGGCCAAAGAATGACCTTTTACATATAGCTGGCTATTGATCCTAATTGCATTAGTGTCTTGGATAGAGCCATAGGACTACCAAAGGATGGATGTTGAAGTTGTTAAGGTGTGCAAAGGCGCACGATATCAAAACTTGTGGTGGGTAGAGGAACCTAGTCGGCAAGAGGATTGTGTGATCCACTTTTGGATATACTTAGAATCACTGCAGGCACTAGGTGTTAAAGTTCCCCAAATGTCCAATGAGGCTGCATCTAAATATCGAAGGATCACTCAGTTTTCCATAGGAATGCACACCATTCATGTCCAAGCTCACCGCTACCCAGATAAGCAATGGTTATCAGTGTCTTATAAGGTGACGAATGAGGAATTGGAGGCAATGATTAATGAATGGCCTGTAGCATGGAAGAAGTCGGTTAGCGCCAGCAAAGTATCAATGGGACCACTAGTAGATGCACCCAATGATCTAGTAAGAGGATACGACCAGTAGAGTCACCAAGAATACGATGGAGAATCATCAATAGAAGCTCTTGTTGACCTTGATGTGCAACATATCCTTAAGGAGATAAGGACAAAGAAGTGAATGGAACAGTATATGAGCGGTAGTACTAGATCTATGATGGAGGGGTAATTACAATGGCTTATTAAGGCTGCCAATGAATCATATGATACTGCAGCAAAAGAGATTTCAAAAAGAGCATGAAAGAGTGTAGCTGTGTAGGATTATGCATTGATTAGCATTGAGCCATGGGCCAAGAACGTTCAGGTTCCCCCGACTGCAATTGACACTGGACGAGAGGACATGAATTCCTCACTATAGCAGCTACAGAGCATTGTGCTGGACATTAACAAGTTGACCACTCAGACTTTATCCCACATGCAGCGGGTCTCCAACTAGGATTTGGTCGATCGACAGAAGGACATCAGCGACAAATACTTGTGGTTGTAAGAGGAAGAAGACGCTATGGAAAGAGGTTGAGGACTTGCGCTAGGAAAAGGAAATAGTGATAGCAGCCATAGCACAGGAAATCAAGGTGTTAAAGAAGGCCCAGGAAGAGATGAAGATGAAGATAGCGAAAGAAATAATAGAGCTGAAGAAAGAAACTGAGCACCTTGTTGTTGAGAAGGTACAAATTTTCACTAGTCGGGGGCAGGTTGAAGACGTCGTTATGAATTCCTACTGTTATAGAGAGAAATTCCTATGGCTTTGGGTAATGAAGGGTCGAATCCGAGTGATCTCAAAACATAGGGAAGGCCAGGAGTCAAGTGAGTCGGATCCATGCCAAGGAAAACTCCAAAAGGATTTGGATTTTGTACACATCCCGATGTACGTGGTTTTAGTGGTCAAACCCGCGTATATATGCGCTTATAGGTTTAAAAGTCGCGTGTATCATTTTTCACATGCTTTTAGGGATGATCAAGGAAACATCAAAGGACAAAAAATGGTCCAAGGGGTCTAAGGAGTCTGCAGCAAAACAGGGGAAGGCCATACAAAGTGTGATTCACCTGGAGTGGTAAAATTAGCTATAACAGATGCCCCCTAATGTGTGAGGTCAGAGGGGTCATACGATGGCTGAAATACATTATAAGTCCATCCCCAGTGGAGTCACCAATTATGTTACGGAGATAAATTCCTATGGCTTGGGGTAATGAAACATTGAATTTGAGCAATCTCAAGGCATAGGGAAGGCCAAGAGTCAAGTGAGTCAGATCCATGTCAAGGAAAAATCCAAAAGGATTTGGATTTTGTACACATCCTAATGTACGCAGTTTTAGTGGTCAAACCCACGTATATACACGCTTATAGGTTTAAAACTCACGTGTATCATTTTTCACATGCTTTTAGGGATGATAAAAAAAACATCAAAGGACAAAAAATGGTCCAAGGGGTCTACGGAGTCTGTAGCAGGACAAGGGAAGGCCATACAAAGTGTGATTCACCTGGAGTGGTAAAATAAGCTATAAAACCTACCAGTACATCCACGAAAGCACAATGAAGTTGTATGCAATATCTAAGGCGAAGTGACTTGGAGAAGTTGTCACGCAGCTTCAGCCAAACAACAGCTTGTTGAATGCTATGGTTTACCCAGACACACCACCAGTGTAGGTTGCAAAACTAAAGAGTTCCATTGATGAGATAGCAACACATTTTCAAGAGATCGAGCAGGGGGCTAAAAGGATCATAGAAGCAATGAAACAATTTTGGGATAGTGTCATTCAAGATGAATAATTAGAGCAACTTACAAAGCAATTGCAGGAAGCCGAGAACTAGTTGGCAATGTTGAAGATAGCATTGATGACCATGCCACCACTCATGTCAATTACGTGGCCCACACAGTTGAAGCAGTTATAACAATGATTTGGAAAAGAACAGGAGCGATAGCAGAAACGCGGTGACCAACTTGATGAGTTATAAGAAATTGGACCCCAAATGTCGGTAAAAGTAGTCGATGCGCTACAGGATATTGAGGACAGTAAGAAGAAAGTAAAATCCAAGATGTTGGAGCACCCATTAAATAAGGATTTTCTTGCATGTTAGGACCTTACTGAGAAAATCAAAGCACAGGTAACAAAAATTTCTCAGTAGTATGAAGACTTCAAGATCAAAATCAACTAGTACACCATGTCCAGCTGACATGGCTCAAGGGAGAGCCACAAGACTTTGTTGGGGGCTTGTTGGAAAGGGTTTCAGGATCAGTTAGTTTTGCAACATCGTAGATGTTGCGTAGGCCTAGAAGACACCACGTAAGACAAATATTGCTCGCAAGGAAAAACATAGACTACTTTTGAATATTTTGTGTCACTTTTTGTGTTTTTTACCATATTTGTAGGATATTGGTCATTAGTTGGTAGAATCAGTTAGGATTTATTTAGAAGTGGACCATGAAGGTAAAGGTGCAATCTTATAAATAGAAGAATAATTGTGAATGCAAGAATCATTGGTTGTAATCTAAACCTTGGAGGTCTAGACTGAGGATTGAATTGATGTATGTTTTGGATCTGTGATTTATTGCACGGAAGCAATATGAAAGGATGAGGGTTGGTCTAAAATACTGTTAGTTTATTCTATTTGTATCTTTTATTTCTATTTTGAAATCCAATGGAAAGTATGTGCAACATGGATCTATGATGCAATGTTTTCTCCTTACGAATGATGTTATCTTCTTAGATATGTTTGTGCAACAATATCGTTATTTTGTTTTATGATGCTTTTGTTATGAATTAATGATGCAATATGTTGGTTAGATATGATAAATAAATGATGAATTGTCGATTCCCATAGTCCTCTTAGATTCTACGGAAAATTGGTTCCTTCATCCCTCCCTCAAACATCTCAGCTGAGACTGAATCGACTTCATGGGTGTTGTTGGATAGGGTAAAACCTTTCTAGGCTGATGCTCAGGGAGATCGTGACGAGTCGAGTGTCGATAATATGGGAACCCCTATTGACTGGGTTTTTTTGGTTGGGTTTGCACCAATAGACCTAGAGTACCTGGAGGATCTAGAAGACCTAGTCGACTATCTAGAGGACCACCACCTAGCAAACCACCATTTGGAGGACCCCCACCTAGAGGCCCACAACCTGAAGGAACACCATTGAGAGGACCACCTTATGGAGGTCCACCACTTGGAGGACCCCCACCTAGATGCCCACCATCTAGAGGCCCACCACCCAAAGGAACACTGTCTGGAGGACCACCACCTAAAGGACCACCTTACGGAGGTCCACCACCTATAGGACCCCCATCTGGAGGAACACCACCACCACCTCCCAGAGGACCACCACCACCACCACTTGGATGACCAACCCCTAGAGGCCCTCCTCCCTCGGGTGTCCCACCACTTGGTGGAACTTTGAGTAACCAACAACCTAATCAACTAGTCTCAGGGGCATCATCCATGCCTGTTTATTAATATTCCTATGGTCCTACTTGTCCACAAATGCCATACAAGTATTACCAGTATATTCAACCCAATCAACAATTTTCATTTCTTGTTACATTAGATCTATCAGATCTGTCCATATTGATAAATGATCGAATTCATCATTATCCCTCCTAGCTAGCCATTTCGGTCAAATTACCTTCGGATATAGCAAATTTTGACGGCAAACCCGGTGAAGACCCTAAGAACCATGTGATGAATTTTCATCTATGGTGTTCATCTAATTCTCTGATGGATGGCTAGATTTGTCTACAACTATTTCGGAGAAGCCTGACAGGAATTACTGCAAAATGGTATATAGAGCTACCACATCACTCTTTCTGGGATTTCAATGCTTTAGAAATGGCATTCTTAACTCATTTTCAATTACCAATCTAGTATGAGATAGGTACAAATGAGTTAACCTCTCTTAGACAAACTACCTCGACACATATCAACGATCACATTTCAAGGTTAATCAAGGCCCCTATTTCTCACCAATTACTTGCTGATTGGTTCACAAAGTCTTTACTCCCACACATTTCTAGAGATGTTGCCATGGGAGGCACTATTATAGAGGAGCAAGCTATTAACCATGCTCGGTAATTAGACTTGGTTTACTCCCAGTTAGGTACTATGTATGACTTAAGTCCCTATGCTCCTCATCCCATAACTGATCCATTAAGACCCACAGCTGAACCACCTGCTGATGGCATCCTTGGCTCAGTTCAAACTCAAACGGTGACAAAATCTACCAAAAAGAAAACTCAACCCGCCGCAACAATCACTACTACATTTCGATCCAAAATCTGACGGAAAAATCTAACGACGCATGGATTTCTCTTTTTAAACTTACCAAAAATCACAAGGATACATTTTTTTTGTAAATGTGGCCACAAGCGTCGATGAAGCGACGGATATTCTCATAACCATCGCTTAAGCGACGACGCGTTAGTAAGCGTCGCTTAAGCGATGGCGCCTTTAATTGGTCAACTATTTAACATGGAAAGCACTATCGCATATCCGACGCTTAGGTTCATTTCCTACACACACTCATATAAATAGGTTCATTTCCATTGGTAAGTCAATATAATTCATGATTATATATCACGCGGTCTTTATATTGAGAGTTTTTGTAATTGTATATTGTATCATTTTTATTTTTGTTACTTAATCGACATGACTAACATTCTTTGTTTGATGTTTTAATTGTAATTATAAAGCAAGGGCCTCCTAGGGCTATTCCGAACATGGAGAATGTGGTAATTGCGGAACAACTAGCGCAGGAGGAACGTCAATATGCAGGTCCTGCGAATACTGATCATGATCAAGTTAATGATGATATGGAATTAGACGATGATCATGACGATAACATAATTGAGGATGATGGTGCAAATACATTAATCAATGATGCATTTAATGTTAGAATGGACGATGATCAACATCATGCGCCGCCAATTGATGACTTTGAATATCTTCATGATTTACCTACACTTGAGAAGGTATTTGGGTTTCAATTATTATATGGTCACATAATTTGAAGTCTAGATGGAAAAGGAAAATGATCATTAACATAAAAAATGCTTAAAAATCCTTTAACAATATGTAGGCATACTATTTAAATTACAATTATTTTATGCTGAAAGTATTTGAATGTCAATCAATAAATTCACTTCAACATTCTAGGTTCTTAATACGAAAACACCAATTCTATTGCATGGTGCCATGCATGCCTCATGGAAAAGGGTTGGTGATGATAACGATGATGATCTGTTTTCCTCCATATGAAGGTACATTTAAAGTCCCTAGGATTCAAGTGGTCATAGATGTGAGATATCCCCCTCAAATTTTGGGAGGTTGTGGGTTTGAATCTCTTCGATTTCCTTGGGGCAAGGTGCTTAAAACTTAGGCATTGCTAATTTACCTTGGGTACCTTCCATGGATGAGGGAAGTAGCTCATGGTTTTCCCTTAGTTTTCTCGTGAAATGCATTTCACATAAAAAGTATTACACATGTCCCGTGGCTAAGTCGACACTATTGAATAAAGGTATTCCATTGCTTTGCATGTTTTTAAATTAAAATGCAAAAAATGAGTTTTGTAATCTAAAAAAGAAGAAAATTAAAAAGTGGATTATTATTCTAATGTAAAAAATATAATAATAAAATCAGCCATTGTAGATCTACTCTAGATCTATGTTGATTAAGAAACAATCCTCTATTGATTAGAAACGTTCTCGATATTATATTATATGTTGGGTATTTTTTCTGTAAAAGACTAGTTATTTAATTTGTTTGCAGGTGGTAATTAATCATGTTGCACAATTTTCTATATTAGTATATTGACTTTTACCTTATTATGATTGAAAAAGCATTTTTTTGTGTGTCATTGCATTCCCACTTTGAAATTTTTGCATTTTTTTTTGCATTGTTCCGTTTCCACTTTGAAACTTTCTAAAGTGGAATAAAACTTTCAAAAAACCTTCACCAACGTAGTTAACTTAGTTAACTTAATGAAACTAAGACTTCCTTTTATAAAACTGAGACTAATGGAATTAAGATTTTATTTTTAGTTAACTTAATGAAACTAAGACTTCCTTTTATAAAAAAAATGACCACTTAGTTAATAGTTTGTTAGTGGTAACAAATGGCTCTAGGCATCTTCAAGCTGTCTCTAATCACTACCATAATTAGGTGAACATTTTGACATTGTTTTTTAATGTTGACAGAAAAAGTACATTATAACATCATAAATTTTTTAAATTGATTGAAAATTACACTATTTATTAGTCTTCTCTAATTATGGTCATAATTGCAACAATATATTTACCACACCATGGTCAAGTATGAAGGAATTCGTCCATATCATATCTTTATGGGGTTGAGAGGCCCATGTTTAGGTCATCAAGGAAATACACATCCCTAGGCTTGGGGCTAACCCCAATATTTGTCATCGAAGACCAGCAATGATTTCCTAGTTGGGATAGTCTGGGGCATATATCCAAGGCATTCCAAAGATAAATTCATGTCCTACCCAATGGAAACCCATTTACTGTAGTAGTTGTAACCATAAGAGAGGTGTTTGAATCACTATAGATAAGTGCGAGCAAATTTTATCGCTATGTACATTAGCATTTTCATAGTAAATATTTTGTCTAGATTTGGTATCATTATACAAATAATGTGCTAATTCTCTAAAATTTGAAGTAAAATAATAACTTAATCATTTGTCATTATTTTCATTTTGTTTCAAACTTATAAATATTGGATCAAACATTGGACGTTTGGGAGTGGATTTGGAACTTAACATCTATTGGAATTCACAACCATTTGAGAGATTTGAGTCCTTTCAATCTTAGGGAATTGGCAATAGATAGTAAAAAGGCTACATGTAAATAATTTGATGGTGTGCCATACAACATATCAAAAGATAAAAGGAAAACCTTTGACCTATCCCTACTATTGGATGAGCTATCCATGGCCCTTCCTAAAATTGTGGATGATAATTCCTTAGGGGTCCATGGATTCTCTTTTAAGTTTTAGAAAGCTACATTGGACTATTTTGGGCCTAATTTACTTTGTGTATCAAGTATGTGAAACATTAATACTTGCACCAATGCTCTTTAGTTGTGGGAATAAATGGACAACTTATTAGATTTATCTCTAAAGTAGGGAGCTAAAGGTAATTATGAATTAGTAGTCCATTCCCTTTCTCAATACTTATTACAAGATTCTATCTTAGGCCCTCGTTTTGATCCATAACCATATTCTTCCTAAAAATATATTGGTTTGATTCATGAGAGATACATTGGACAATGTTATTCTAGTTTGGAAGGATATCGAATGTATAGATAATGTTATTTTAACTTGGAAAGGCATCGAATGTGTTTATCGCTTATAACAAGATGTACTTCGACAAACTTATGATAAAGTTAGGTGGCCCTTCAAATTTTCCATTCTAAAGGATATCAAATGTACAGATAATGTTATTGAGATAAGATCGCCAGGCGTGAGTTTGAGTTTTTGTTTTTAATTTGGGTTTTAGTTTTTAGGTTACAAATAAATTTGATTTTTCAAGGCTGTTGGAATGCTTATAGTAAAAAATGTTGCGTAATTCTGTGATTTTTGGTCTTTAAGCTTCTCAATCTAAATATTTATGTCTCTTAAAGATGAAATCTAATTGCAATTACAACGAATTATAGATATGTTTATGAATTTGCATTTTAGAGAATAAAAAACCTCGAACTATACCACACGTCCAACAACACCCATAACACTAGACCTAACCTACACCAAGGGCTAGAGCCAGTCAATAGAAGCATAGAACTAAAGGACCACCAAGCCCAACAAACTAGAACTGATCTAACCTAACCAAGTCTAAACTAACCTATAAAAGTACCATCCCATTATGAGTTACTACAAATTGTTATATACGTATATATACTCATTTGAGCATAGCGTAAAAAACATAGTAACTAGAAAAGAGGCACCTTGCGTGAAATGAAATTAGGATATAACCTTTTTTACTTACCTTCTTACTTATCTGGAATTGATAAGCATGTGTTAGCAACTAGCGAACTAAAGAACCTATCACTACTACCTAGAATAACTAGAATATGCATAACGGGCTAGTTCCTTGCGGCAAGTAGTTTAGATATCTCACTGAGGTGGAGGGATTTGGTGGAGTGACACAAAATCTTCAGCATCAATAACTAGGTAAGTATGAATCTTTACAATCCCAGAACCCTCACAATCTCATGTTTTGCAGTTCCCATTATTTTCTCGACAAGGGCTTTTGGGGATTTTGATTTGTTAAGATGATGCTCTATGTGTAAAATAATACTTGTCACCACCACCAGCAAGTCCAGGGTTTGATTCCCATTGGCTACAATAGGGATTCTTTTCTCCTCCACAATGCAAAAAAAAAGCTTCTACGGTAATTTTTTTCTCATGCTTTGTAAAGAAGTCGCTTCCTTAATTATACCTTGTAAATTCTCCCTTTCTTCACAATCCTGATGTTGCAGGTGGTGTCACTTCTTCTTCTCAGCTTCAGTGGAATCCACCCTCCTCTTCCAAAGTTCCAATGGAGTCTGACCGTATGATTAAGACAGCTACAGAAGAAAATTCCAAGATCGATCTGGATAGGCTTATTGTGCACATCTCAAATCATCCAGAATTCAGGGTAAGGGGATTTTTATTACACTTCAATCATACTATGTAAATGTTATATCCATTTAAACCCTGTAAATACTGTGTAAATTTAAATGTACAATGTAAATCCATTTAAACTCTACACTTATTATATTGTGTTAGTAGTTATACTATGTAAATACTCCTTCCACAAGGACTGGGCTATTCCATTCATTCTGGTAGGGGGCATTAGCCCTCGTTGTATTTATGGACCCATTCTTAAAATCAAAACTGCCTGTGGTGAAATGGGAAGGGGTTTGCTCGGTTGGGGTCCTAACCACAAAGCAAGTCATATGGAATAAATATGTGTATAATACTCCTCCAAAGCTGGATGCTTTGTCACTTTTAAACAAAAGACCCTTCCAACTGTTGATCGGTGCTTTCCAAAACATGAATCCAAACCTTATCTTCTGGTGGTCAGCTTTTGCAATTTTCTAGATCTAGTTTTTTTAAGTTTCTACAGCATGTGCATCACTATACAAATTGTATTTCTTACCAATAATTGTTGTTGTTCATACTATAGGATTCTAAGCAGAGGATATGCTGATTATTTTTCCCAGTATTTGTTTGGAAAAGCCCTCATGATTTCCCTCTCTTCTAGTTGTCATACTTGTTATTTTTCCTATTGAAAAACACTATCAAACCTAGCTTGCACATGGCTGATTAATTTTTAAAGGGGTTTCTTTGCTATAATTATTTGAAACTTTTTCTCTTCATGTAGCTTTCACTTAGTCTTTATGATACTTTGGGATGGAAGAGTAGCACCTAAGGCGCTTTCAAAACTAGATTTGATACCTCAATCACACATTAGGTCTCTTCACAAGCAATTTTGAGTCACATATTTCAAACTTATCATAAACCCAAAGGACAACATCCTTGTCACAAGTTTAAATGAGATAGAACTAAAATTATTTTACAACCCTAGACCAGTAAGACCAGCGCCTTGCTTGGATTCCATGGTTTTCTGTGATCTTGATTCTTAACATTGTTATTGCTAAAAGATGCCTAAGGGGAATGGCTCAAATAAATGATTGTTGGGACAAATCTGAGAATATTTTTTCCTCTACATTCAAGTATTGATCTAGTAACCAAAAAAAGCTATGAAAGCTATAGAACAACAGTATCTCTGCCTACTAGAATAATGCTGATGCCTAAGTCCTCCAACGATTTATCATAAGCATAACTCCCTTCTTCCGCCTCTAATCTGATCCAAGTAGATAGAATATCAGTTTTTTGCTCATATTTTCTAACTCTGTCCTTTTGGGTTTAACCATTCTTGATGCAAATGCACGCATTGTACCCATGACTCTGCTGTGTGTTTTCTCGAAACTCATGTTGAAAATTTTCATTAGCTTCCAGAAAAGAGGCAAACAGATCAAACAGAAAAGGGTATCTCTGAAAGACCCAGGCTCAGGAATCTGACGTCCTTGCAAGATATCAGATAACACACATTATCAAAGCTCAAACAAAAAAGAAAATCTTGCATATCTACTGGAGATAAATTCTTGTGCGAGTCTTCGAGGATAGGAATGAGGATAGGAATGAGTCTTTCCAGGATTAGGTTTTGTATTTGGTTTATGTTCTGTCTTCTTGAACTCCCGCTAGATAGAGCCATGGCCACAACCTTCCTCTAACGCTTCCAAGGCTTCCCATCTACAATCAATAGCCTGTCTCCAAAGACGTCACAGAAGAAAAAATTGAATTACCATCCCGTAGGGAAATTACAGAACTCAGTTTTGAGAATGTATTCTAAATTTTTGAGTCACGAATTTGAACAGAGAATTGCTTACCCATGGGAATTTGACTCTAAATGTTTCTTAATTTTGGTTCAGTATGCCCGTTGCTCACTCGTATCTGTTACTCAGATTCCAGAACAATGACAGGACCATGCCAAACACTGGCCAATTCATCAGAACCCCCTTGTTTCTCCTCAGCTGCATCAAATACCATGGTATGATGACCGCCATGAAAAATGCTATAAAGCACACAATATCCATCTTTTTAGTCAGAACTCTATCGATTTTACAGCTCTCAATTTTATGGCACTTAGAACACTCAACTTTATAACACTCAGAACCAACTTATGTATGTAAAAATTTAATTTAGTTTTAGGAGAAAAAATTATTAAAATTAAAGAGTCAATTATGTATGGCCTTCTGTACAATATGGTATGACCTTGTGTACAGATCCATACAGATGCACGGATATGATGTATGACTGCAATATACAGCTCCTTCTGGCTAATGCACAATGCTCTATCTATTTCTTCCAGTCATTGTCCCTGCCCAACAGAAACTATCTGAATTATCTATCTAGGCCTGTTTTTATACTTGTGCTAAAACCCTAATCTACCAAAACCCCAATCTCTGAGTGAGATGTACAATTGAGCTTAATTCTAGTTTAAAGAAAAAATGTGGTAAATACACTTTATTAGACTCAACAGTTAAATGTAAGACCTTTTACTCTTTCCTAAAGTGAATTCCAAAATAGAATTATCTCGAACCACATCCGGCACATTCACACTGATCCTGTACATAAGTTTCTGTCTGAGCTATATTCTTCAACAGTACTTCGTTGCAATATTTTTCTTTGCTTGCTAGTTAGCTCCTGCATTCCTTGCTTCATATGCACACAATGCCTTCTCAGGGAAGGTGTTTGAATTGTTTTCTGGTCCTTCATTGAAGGAGTCAAATATGGCATTTACGTCAGTTACCTGATCCACATGATGATTTTAGTTGGTACACAAAACGTAGTTGCTATTTTTTCTTAGCTGTCCCATTTATGGAGGACTACATATATAAGTTTTGTGATATTGTATCTTTTGTGTTCAATAACAGAGTCTCCCACTCCTTTACAGGCTAATTAAGTCAAAGATATGTTCAGCAGAGAATTCCTGTCGGTTGCAACTCTGTCTGAATAAAATATTTAAATCAATAAAGGTTGGATACTTAATTTAAGGATGTATTAACTTGCTGGATATTTTAGTTTGAGAGGCTACGTTTTCAGTTGTAAGAGATACAATTTCAAAACTTAAATATCTGGTCAAATAACTAATTATATGGGTATCGTGAATATTTGTAATCCTGGGTCGATTAGATGGCATACCGTACAACTAAATGAACTATTGTGATATTGACTTTTGATACTCGTGCTCATTGCTAGGGTTGTAGATGCTCTACAGAATACCTAGTATGTTTTATCAGACTTGTTTCATTTCCGTTGCAGCTTAATTTATTTTGCATGGAGGAAAACTGTATTGTTCATTGTTTCTAGATGCAGGAATGTCAACTGGGATATTTAAGGCTACTGTAATTTGTTTTTTTTCATTTTAATTTGTAGGGGGGATGGAGCAAGTTTAGCTTTAGCAGCTCATGCCCTTGCAGAGGCCAGCTTAAATTGTATTATGTTTGTATTCAAACATGTGTATACATATATTAGAGACAAGTGGGGTTCAAGTTAACTTGGAATCTAAAATTTTGTTAACTCTAGGGAGAGTCCAAGCCTGAGCCAAAAGAGTTATGGGAAGAACCCTTTTTGCAGGCGTCTGCATGGAAGCCTTGTGCAGATGAACACAACATAAACTTTCGAGCTAACATTGTATCCTCTTGATTCTCAGTTCTGGTTTATTGAATTTGAATTTTTGGCGTCTGAAGCCTTGTTGTATAATGTCAGTTTTGACTGCCTTGTGATAACAATTTCTACTGCTTGGATATGCTCCTCAGTCAGCAGAGGGGCTTCCTGGAACTATGTTCAGTATTTTGTTCATATTATTCTTTGAATTTTTTCTTTCTTTTGTTTTTTAAAACTTTGACATTCTAGTTATTTATTACATGTTTTTTTGATAGAACCTCCATCTCCGGAAAACAACACACGATATATTTTGGTCAGTGCAAATGGAGGTCTAAATCAGCAGCGAGTAGTGGTGAGGCACTTCTCTGATTCTATTTTCATGATTCATTCTATAAGTGCATAATTCAATGATGGACACATATTTTATCCAGTTGCACATGCATATGCCAATTTGTCAGAATTTTATCATCTATTGTTGCAGAATAGCTGAACATGATACTAATTATCATATGAATTTCTGAATTATACATCCTTCTTTCAACCATTGAAAAACTATAATATAGATAATTATATCGCTAAACTAGATATTTAAATAATAAATCTCAAATACCAGTCAACAAAGTACCGATCAAGGCACATTCATTTAAAATGTGAAGTCAATCTGAGGAAGCAAGGTGACTGTTGGAGGAAAAGATAAATTGTTCCCAAAAAATTCTATTACCTCGTCAAAGAACAAGCATAGATTAACATGGCAAGCCTATAGAACCAGATACCGTACTTCATCCATGATGAAGTACAAAGCAATTAAACATTTCATCCTTTCTGAAATCCATACTTGAGCTGAGGCAAGGATGACCTAATGAGGCCTAGAGATCTAGCACTTCCCTTGCTAGGACTATCTTGAATAAGAATTTTGACTTTGTAATGAACCATATCTAGTATTAGATTTGACAAGTGAGCCACCTCTCTATGAAAAACACTTTCCTGGCCCAAATTTGGATCATGACCCATCAGTAGATATGAACTGTCAATAAATCAAAAGTCCAATTGCTGTGGGAAAACATTAGGGCTGTGCCATGAACGGGGAAAAGAGAAGATTCTATCTGTTACTTATTTAGGGTAAAACCCATCTCTACAAATGGAAATGTGTAGAAATTCAGATATGCAATGATAATCCATATCATAACCAGGTATGGTATGAAAGCAGTAGTCAAATTTGTAGTCCTAAAACTTCAGCAGAAACATGTTTTGCATAATTTTGTAAAATGTGAATTCCAAACAAAATGCCTAGACATACATGTTTTTTTATTTAGGGAGTAGAAATTCCGATATGTAATGATAATCCATATCATAACCAGGTATGGTATGAAAGCAGGAGTCAAATTTGTAGTCCTAAAACTTCAGCAGAAACATGTTTTACATAGTTTTGTAAAATGTGAATGCCAAACAAAATGCCTAGACATACATGTTTTTTTATTTAGGGAGCAGAAAAATAATAGGATTTATAGAAATATTAAAGACAAAGTCCCACAATATAAAGATCCATTTAGCATCACTGCATGGTCTTACTTTGCTGCCTTGTGCATTTATCTTAGTAAATTTAATCCTGAGAATTTTGAACACTCTTCTTGAAACACTAGGAAAAGGCTTACTTTTACCAAAACTAATTATTCAGGCATTGAAAGTGGGGAGTTAGTTGAAAACATCTCTGTAAGTTTGGAACTAGCCCCTTTTTAATCATTTCATCATAAAACATCAATGCATCTTGCATTCTACCTTCCTTACAAAGCCTGATGATAGATTCCATATCCTGTGAACTGACATGAGTGGCCAAAACCTCCTTCGGAATTTCTTCATCTGTATTAGATGTCAGCATGGAAGTTGCATCAATGTCATAATCATTGACTAGCCTATCAAGTTGCACAGTACAACTTGAAATACCAGAAGCTAGATTCTTTAATTCCAATTCCCTTAATATAGTTGTTGCTTCCTGTATCTTTTCTTCATGGTAAAGCCTTTTGATGAAATCAACAAACGAGATATCAAGCTCTAGCCCAACAAACAAATTATCAATTCCCACAGAATTCAATCTTCTAAAATATTCAGAGTATAATATACTGTCAGTATTGATGCCAAGAAGTAAATCCCTCTCAAGTAGTTCTTCTACAAGTTTACTTGCTTCTTCCATCCTGCCTTTACTGCAAAGCCCATTAATAAGGTTGGTGTAGCAAAAGAGATTTGCTGCAATTCCTCTGCTTTCAATTTCATGAAACAGTGTCAGAGCTGCCTCCCTATTGCATATTTTGCAATGCCTTTTAATCAGTGACTGAAACATAAAACCATCTGGTAGAATACTCCACTTCTCTATTTCAAAGAGAAGAGTTGGTGCCTCCTCAATTTTTCCTTGCTTGCAGTATCTAGAAATCAGGAGATTGTAAATATTGATGTTTGGGAAAAGGCCCATGGCTAACAATTTCTTCAAGAGCTCCTCTGCATCCTCTAAATAGCCTTCCTTACAGAGACCACGTATGAGTTTTGATTAAGTGGCAACAGTGGGAGTAACACATGTTCTCTCCATAGCATCAAATAACCTGAAAGCTTATAGGAGGCGACCTTCAATGCAAAGCACATCAATTATTGAATTATATGTGACCTCATTAGGCATAGTACCTTTTAATTCCATTTCCTTGCACAGTTCTAAAGCTTCATCCAAACAACCTTCTCTGCACAGGCAATAAATTACTTTTGCACAAACAACTTCATCTGCCACAATTCCCTTCTTCAATGCTGCCTTTAAAAGCTTGCATGATTCTTTCACCCTCCCTTCTCTGCATAAGATATCAAGGACAACTGAACAACTAGAGACAGTTGGCAACATAGATTTGGCCTCCATTTCATTGTACATCGTTAGAGGTCCATCTGTGTCCCTTTCTTTGCAAAGTCTATAAATAAGCAAGTGATAAGTTTCCAGCACTGGTAATAACCCCTTATCTTGCATTTCATAATGCTGTTTTAAGGCTCCCTTTATGCATCCCCTTTCATAGTTTGGAATTATCATCTCACTGTAAATCTGAGCATTAGTTTAAAAATATTATTAGCCTCTTCCAAACTACCCTTCTTGCAAAGACCATTCATAAGGGTGCTGAAGCTTTCAATAATAGGAAGAAAACCCATTTTCTGCATTCTCAAATGCATATTCAATGCCATATCTACCTTTCCTACTTTGCAAAGTCCACCAATGACAGCATTGTATGTAGAAGCATTAGGTACAACACCTTTCACCTCCATTCTATCATACAAATATATGACAAAATATGCATCTTCCATGCATAAACAATCAATCAACATATTGCAAGTGTTAACATCAGAAGCCAATTCTTTTACATAGGTGCTTTTCAGAATCTCATTAAACTCCTCCTTTATGCAATTGTTTAAGAGTACTCTGATAAGTGACATGTAACTGCTAATTCTTGGGAGCATGCCTTTCCTTTCTATTTCATTGTAGAGTTTCATACTAGTATCAAATTTCCATTGATTGCAAAGTCTATCAATTACAGTGTTATAGAGAGAGTTGTCTGGCACAATTCGACAACCTATCATGTTATCAAGAAGTTCAGAGGCTTCCTGTATATTTCCTGCCTCAGAATGTGCCTTAATCAAAGCCCTGTAGGTAATCACATCTGGAATTGATTACCTATATAATTTGAATGCAGGACCTATGATTTGAAAATCCAATACATTTACAAATCAAGTGATAACAACTTATTTAAGGTAAAATTGAATTGATAAGTTCATATAGCTACTTCGTACCTCATCAAACTAACTAAAGAATCATGGATTTCATAAAGCAAACAAGTTTAGATTCTATTAATGTTTGGAATCTAATTATAATAAATTAGAGCAATAACAACGAGAGAACAAAAGAGAATGATACACGATAGGCAATAGGATCCATTATGAAAGAGGTGATAAATACAACATTTAGACATAATGGGTTTAACTCGCTCAAAGTATGAGAATGTTTAAATCTCTAACTACCTGATTCCTTTTTACATAACTTAAGGTCTAGTTACATTTTTTATTTTACTATTAACTTAAACTTTATTTCACAGAAGTTAATATTAATCATCATAATTTAATTCACCAATATGATACGTAACTTGTTTCTAAATTTTACAATTTGGTCTTCCACAATGGCTTGGTGAACGCAACAGCTAATTGATTTTGAGAAGAACAATACACAAAATCTCTTTACTCTGAACTTTCTCACAAATGAAGTGATGATGAATCTGTACATGCTTCATCTTTGAGTGATAAATTGGGATTTTCGTCAACCTCAAAACTCCATGTTTGTCACAGTATAATGGAATCATTCCATCCTACTTAACTCTGGTGTCTTCAAGCATCCGCCTCAATCATATAGTTTCACATCTTGAAGTGGATTTTCTATAACACTAATATAGTCTAGTGTTAATCAGCGACTCCTGTCAATATGAGGTTATATTTTTACAAATTTCATGCTCCTGTCACGATGAGGTTTTCTTTTTGACTAATTTTATGCCAAAATCAATAGTTCAATATCCTTTTTGCAGCCTTCCAATATCCTCTTTGCAACCTTCCAGTGCATCAATGTCGATGAAGTCTTGAATCTGGAAATTAAGCTTATTGTAAAGTTTATCTCCGACCTGGTATACGTTGTTGGAGGATTAACATTCCAATATTAAAATTGAAATTTCATAAAATTAGATGTTATTAATGACTTTATTAAAATGAGTATTTGTTAATAAATAGTTAAGGCAATTAAATAATTATTAATATAACCACCACATCAATGTTAAAAAAAGAGATCCCCTGATCCCCTCATTGGAGATGACTTTTTTTAAACGTATTTTCATTCAAGGAGAACAAAGAATACAATCATTAGGTGTAGAGCACTGGTCAAAAGGATCGGTCAAGATTGCTCTTCAAATATAGGGATTAACCATCAGCCAGAGTTGCTCAGTTGGTGAATTAAAGTATCTCTCATAAGAAGACATGGATTGCAGTATGACCCATATCCTTGATGGAAAAGGATCAGTCTTGATTGCTTCAAATGACCATTAGCCAGAATTTTTTATGCTGTAGATTCCTCAGCACAGTACTTTCTATAGCACTGGTGATGAGGAGTTTTATATACACTCCTTCCCAAACAAATATACCCAGGACTGCTGCAATGATACATAATGCTGGCATGATCAAAACCACCATAACCCAAAAGCTCATCTCTCTTAAGAGATTTATGTCTTGAGTGTGCTTCCCAAATTTTGTGTGTACTGGAAATAAGTCTAGAAAATACCCTGATGGATTGGGCATTCTCTAAAATTACCATCTTGAAAACTGGATTTTCCCAGCAGAGTCCCCACTGTAATCAGTCTTCTGCTCTCGGTGCCTCCTCAATCCAAGAGACTTATCTCTGTCAAAATCCACAGCATTTGCATGTTATGTAAATTCAGAGCATTCTTGTCCTCTAGATCAAGCGTTTAAATTAGAAAGAGGAAGAGTTAAAGTGGAAGCATTCACAGTTCTCAGATATGCTTCATTTGAACGGGTGTAATCCAATATGGTTTTGAAGAACAAGAGCAATTCTTCAGCCGAAAGAAATGGGATAATATCCCAATGACTTATTAATTCTTACAGCTCTCCAGTAATCTGGCATTTGTATTTTTTTTTTAAAACACTTTTATCCGTCGGTTAAGCGACGGCCTGTAGGTGATTTTTTTTTAAAAATTCAATACTGTCGCTTAACCGACGGTTCAGTTTTCATAATCCGTCGGATATCCATCGCTTAAGCGACGGCCTGTAGGTATTTTGTTTTTTAAATTCAATACCGTCTCTTAACCGACGTTTAAGTTTACATAATCCGTCGCTTAAGCGACGGCCTGTGGGTGATTTTTAAAAAAAATTTCAATACCGTCTCTTAACCGACGTTTAAGTTTTCATAATTCGTAGGATATCCCGTCGGTTAAGCGACGACCTGTAGGTGATTTTTTTTTTTAAATTCAATACCGTCGCTTAACCGATGTTGGATAATCGACGATTTACATTTAACCAATGGTAAACTGAGCTGTCGCTTTACCGACAGATTGGAAAGATGTCGGATAACCGACTAAAATCCACCGACGCTTAAAAAAAATCATAGTGTCGTACATGCGACAGGGAAGTGTCGAAAATCCGACAATATGGCCATCGGATTTTTTGTCGAAATGTAGTAGTGAATAAGTCAACTAGTACCACTATCCAAAACTGCACCTTCTCTTGTTTCTTCCACTGAGGTAAATGCAGTCCAATCCATTGAATCTTAGGGAGAAAAAAAGAAAGGAAAGAATAAATCTAAAAAACCTGATAATCAACAGGAAGGTAATAAATCATCCAATCCTGATGTCGATTCAAAAGGTAAGAGAAAGGTAAAATATCCCTGCTTAATTTGTGGAGGTGATTATTTCACCAAAGAATGTCCTCGTTGTGAGGAAGTTAATAAGTTTTTGAAAGGTTCACCCACCCTAGCAGTTCTCAAAGACCCTTTCCCCACTTAACAATAATTGATTGATTATCAATATTTGCATGGGCCTTGTTCATCAATTGATGAAGTTAAAATGATGTCTAGTGAAACGATTAATCTGAATACAAGAGAACATAGTTATGATCCTCCTCCAGAGAAGAAACCTGATGAAGTTTAGTACAATAAACCCTCAGCTTCCACACCTCCTCCTGGTAATGGTATTCATATTGAAAAACCTTTACTTGAGACAATTTCTCTCCCACCCAAGAGTACGCTTCGTAAGTCTGTTATTAATCCTAACACACGTGATGCTCAATACTATAACATTGTAGAATATTTGGCCCAGGAACCATGCGCTATGTCATCCCTAGAAGTACTACAAACTCATCCCACCCAATGAAAATATTTTCTCACATCACTTGGAGCTATGGATCCAAAGAAAAACAGTATCATTGCTTTGAAACTGGATGACTTTAAAACCAGGATCTCACATCAGTCGAATTTCCGGCTAACCACCAAAATTGCTGGAAAGAGTATCCATCGTACTATTTTGGATGAGGGAGCCTCTACTTCAGTCATGTTCCTATCTTATTAGAGAGCTATTGGTTCTCTGAAGATTAATTATTCACCTACCACACTCAAGGCCTTTGATGGTCGCGGATTTCAACCCTATGGATTACTTCAACTCGGGGGGGGGGGGAATCAGTCTTTGTCCACATTGAATTCATTGAATCTCCTTTGGACAACAACCTACTCCTAGGTCGTAACTGGTTTTATGCTATACAAGTCATAGAATCGACCATTTTTTGGATCGTCCAATTCCTATTCCAAGGAAGGACTGTTACTATTGATCAGTTAGATTTCATCACTCCTAACGCCATTTCAAATGATGCAAACATCATCCCACTTTTGACTACCCCATAGTATCAGAATATCAGACTAGGTCTTATTAAATAGTCTTCACTCATGGGAGTCTTTCAATTATCAAATCCTCCTCCTCCTTTGCAGAATGCATCCATAAACATGATTTCTAGCTCTATTATAGACATAGGTAAATCTATTCCTGAATCTGCATCACTTAGTCCTTTTGAATAAGTCTACAATGCAATACAATCCACCACTGACCCTACCATCAACGACCATTTGTTGGTGGCCTCAAATTCTTATCACCTACCATATTGGCTAGACAACCCCCCCAATCTCTAGATTATCTATCACATACACTTCCTACAGATGAATCCATTATGGAAGTTATGTAATTAGAGGAGATGCCTTGGAAATACCATCATTGTCGATCTTGTTTCCTTCCGCCTTTCCATTTGGTAGAAGATCACTTTGCATTAGCAGTTTCATCTGATGTAGTTACTGATCCTCAGTCTCTGATCCTCACTCGTGATGTTGAGTCTGAGGTAAATCTATGCAATATTATCAAAACTATGCTCGTAGATATATCAGTGAAACTAGGTATTTCAAATCATATTCCAATAGGTCAGAACTCTTCTCCTTCTGAGGTTCATCTATATACAACCTTATTTAAAGAGTTTTGATATGTCTTCACTTGGACACATGAAGAAATTCCATGGATTGATACCTCCGTTATTGTTCAAGATATCAAAACCTACCCTGGTGTCAAGCCAGTTCGGGAGAAATTATGCCAGGTACATCCATGAAAACCAGCACCCATTAAGGAGGAAGTTGAAAAACTTCTAAGGGTTGGTTTTATTTATCCCGTGCCTTTAACTAAATGGGTGTCCAACATAGTTCCTAATCAGTCAATTAATATTGGTACCTACCATCACTAATCCGATGTCATAAATGTCCAACCCTCAACAATAATAATTAATATGTCAAACCACCCTAACCTACATCCGCATCCTCCCTTTCCTCCCTCTGCTAGTACAAAGTGGATGCCAGTTGTACTGAACTTCCCACACAAAACCTGAGAGCGGTAGCATCAGCTAACTAGCGGACCTAGCCTCTCCTAGCAGGAATCTAACCGTCGTCATCACAACAACTTGGGGAGCGTGTCTCAACACTACCCTCCCATGACCTCGGGTATCAAAGTGACATAGGGTGGGAAATGCATCCATCCCTCTCAACATACTAGGTATATACTCCATCAAACCATACTGCGTTGCTATCGAGTTTATTGGTACGTGTCATCATACCATCACTTGGCAATTAAGGCTCTCTTCAAGATATGTATGAAGTCATACTTTGCATCACACACTTGGCTATCACATAGCCCCTGTACCCTACAGGTTAGCACTATGCAAGCATGCATTCATAACAATATTAAATCAATAGCTGGTCCATATTATCATCATTATTTCCTTTCATCACATAAAATCATAAAATCAATCGCGTCATGGATGGGTGCCCATGTACCACATCATATCAAGGATTACAATCAAATATATGTTTTTGTTATGAAATAAATGAATCTGATGACGACTACCACATGGTAATCGCATAAGCACAATAATTTCATATAAATGATAATCATCATAACATCATAATCAAAGCATCTACATAGGCATGTTAATCGTCGTAACATCATAATCAAATCATAAATATAAGCATGGTAACATCATAATATCATAATTAGAGCATAATCCTAATAACATTATAACATCAGTAAATAATCACATATAACATGTCAAATTATAGTTTACGAAGTATAGTTGAGTCCACAGATAATAAGTAAATATAGTGTAATAAGTCTGACTGATAAATATGCCTGATTCAAAATATGGGGCACTACATACACCCACCCTTCAGGAAACTTCATCCCGAAGCTATGGTAAAAATAGTGAGGGAAAACATCAACACATAGTCTCTGTGTCCTCCCAGGTAGCAGATCCTGGGCTATACTTGTCCCACTGAACCTTAACTTGGTCCACGTGTCGACTACGGAGCTGTCAAACCCTATGATCCAGTATACGTAATGGTTCAGCCATGAAGGTTCCCTCATCCGAGACCTGCAAGTCCTTCCAATGAATCTTGTGAGACTCATCGGCTATGTAATGTCACAATTCTGAAACATGAAATACATTATGAGTTTTGTACAAGTGGGGTGGCAGTGCAAGACGATAAGATACCGGTATGATTCTTTCAAGAATATCGAATGGCCCTATAAAGCGAGGTGACAACTTGGTTCCCCTTCCAAACCGAATGGCACTTTTATTCGGTCGGATGCATATAAATACATGATTCCCTACCTCATAACTTCTATCAGTTCTATGTGCATCAACATAACTCTTTTGTCTATCATGTGCTTCTTTAAGCCGCTTCTTGATCTGTACCACTTGCTCTTCCATCTCTTGAAGCAACTCAGGCCCGACTAAAACACGATCCTCCAACCTGTCCAAACTGAGTGGAGTCCTGCAAGGTCTCCGATACAATGCTTGGTATGGAGATATACCAATGGAGCTGTGATGACTGTTGTTATATGCAAACTCCACTAGAGGAAGATATTTCTCCCACTGTGTCTGCTGATCCATAACATACATCCTAAGCATGTCCTCCATCACCTGATTCACCCTTTCTATCTACCCATCTATCTCATGATGATAAGCTGAGCTTAAGTTCATCTAGGTCCCTAATGTTGACTGCATGCTTGTCCAAAATTTGGACGTAAACTTAGGGTCTCGATCAGAAATTATCTTCTTGGGAACTCCATGAAGGTGTACAATTTCATTTATGAATACCCTTGCTACATCCGTCACATCATAAGTGTCTCTCACTGGAATGAAGTGGGAACTTTTGGTCAGTTTGTCGACCACCACAAGTATAGCATTGTGTCTCGAGGATGTGAGGGGAAATCCCACAACGAAGTCCATGGAAATGACTTCCCATTTAGTCTCAGAAATATCATGAGGCTGTAAGAGGCCGGCTAGGTGTCGATGATCTGCCTTGACTTGCTGACATTCTAGGCATTTCAAAACAAAATCCACTACATCACTCTTCATACCAGCCCAGAAGAAGAGTCTCTTCATGTCTGTATACATCTTCTTCACTTCAGGGTGTGCACAATAATGTGCCCTATGGGCCTCTCTAAGGATTTCTTCCCTGAGATCACCTTCCTTAGGGATATACATCCTCCCTTGGTACCGCAGCAACCCATATTCGTCAATATGGTACCCATAATACTTCGACTCAAACTTCTTCCCACTCTAAATATCTGAGGTTACCTTTATATACCAACCATCTCCTAAGAGTTGTTCGAGCACTTTCTCCTTCCAATTCACTCTCAAGGGGATTAAGGAGAAAATCCTCGGCCTTCGTCTTAGAGCATCTGCCACCACATTCTCATTTCCTTTGATATATGATATACCAAAGTCATACTCACTCATGAACTCACTCCATCGTCGTTGCCTAGCATTTAGATCCCTTTGTTTAAAAATATACTGCAAACTCTGATGATCTGTTTTAAGTGTGAAACTTCTGCCAACCACATAGTGTCTCCATAATTTTAGTGCCAGCATTACTGCTGCCAATTCTAGATCATGTGTGGCATATTGCTCCTCATGAGGCTTCAACTTACGAGATGCATAAGCTATTAGCCCATATTCCTGCATTAGAACTGCTCCTAACCCTTGCTTCGAGGCATCGGTACATACCATGAATTCTTTATCCATGTCTGGTACACGTAAGATTGGTGCACTTGTCAGTAATCTCTTTAATTCAGCAAAATTGGCATCACATTCATTAGTCCACTCATATCGGATTCCCTTTCGCTACAAGGTGGTGATGGGTTTTGCAATCTTGGATAATCCTTCCACAAATCTTCGGTAATACCCTGCTAATCCCATGCAGATACGCACCTCATGCGCATTCTTCGGAATAGGCCAATCCTCGATGGCCTTCACCTTTTCTGGGTTCATTGAGATCCCTTCTCCTGAGATTATATGCCCTAAGTAGTGAATCTCCTTTTGGAAGAAAGAACACTTCGACAATTTACCAAATAGTTTATGTTCCTTTAAGGAAGTTAAGACTAACCGCAAGTGCTCCTCATGCTCCTTCTCGTTCTTAGAATATATAAGTATGTCATCTAAGAATACCTGAACAAAGTGGTCCAAGTAATTCCGAAAGACACTATTCATGAGGCTCATGAATACTGCTAGAGCATTGGTCAAACCAAACGGTACTACTACGAACTCATAATGCCCAAATCGAGTTCAAAAAGCAGTCTTAGAAATGTCATTTTATTTAATCCTAAGCTGGTGATACCCGGACCGCAAATCAATCTTAGAGAAGACTGATGTGACTTTCATCTAATCAAATAGGTCATCAATTCTTGGTATAGGATACTTGTTCTTCACTGTGGCTTTGTTCAAATCCCTATAATCTATGCATAGTCGCAAAGATCCATCCTTCTTCTTAACAAAGATCAGTGGTGCTCCCCATGGTGAGATACTAGGTCTAATTAGTCCCAAGTCTAGCAACTCTTTTAACTGGATCTGTAACTCTCGAAGCTTAGGGGTTGTCATTCTATAAGGAGTCTTTGAGATCGGCTCCACACCAGGTTTCAGTTCGATTGTGAAATCAAGCTCTCGTTCTGGAGGTAGTTGTGGAAGTTCTTTTGGAAAGACATCCTTGAACTCAGATAATAGTGGGTAAGAATTCAAGGAAGGTCCTTTACTATCGCTCACCGTCTCAACTACAAACAACTGACATCCTTGTCTTAAACACCGTTTAGCTTTCACCGCGGAGATGAAACAGAGGGATATTTTCCTCTTTCGACCCTCGATTTGAATTGCTTGACGCTCATCATCAAGGCACAAGACTTTCTTTGCATAGCAATCCATGAAATCTCTATGGTCTTCTAACCAATCCATGCCAACAATGAGGTCATAGGTGCCCAAATTGGTGACATAAGGGTGTGTGCAAGAAGTTGAGGGACCTTTTAGATGCAATGGTAGAATGAAGTCAATCACACTTGATCCATAAAATAAAAATCATCCCAAGAAATCCCGAGCCTGCCAAGCCTAATCCCAAGGCTGCCAACATGCATGCCAATTAGGATAGTACACAAAAATGCGCTCTTGTTTTACCTTGCAAAAATGCGCTCCCATTTTGCTTCAATAAAACGTGCTCCCATTTTGCCTCATTAAAACGCGCTCCCATTTTGCTTTAATAAAACATGCTCCTGTTTTGCTTTAATAAAACGTGCAAAATGGGGGGGGGTCCTTAGTGCTAAGGGGAGACATAGGGATGTGTGTGT